>LPNX011216646.1:0-125593 GCA_001517045.1 Pseudotsuga menziesii
AATGTGGTTACTTTCGAAAAATAATAAATAATTGTATAATGCGAAAAAAATTAACAAAAAAATATGCACATCACACTGCATTTTATGTAGATCATGCTCACATATTTATTTTCTTAAAATTATTAATGGAAGATTAAATTACTCTACGTGGACACGAGCCACTTATTAGCTTCTTCAAATTTTTAAGGTCACACAGTTCATTAAATGCAAAAATTCACACATTAAATGACATCGGAATATTTTTTAAAAAATATCACTATGAAGCCAACATAATATTCTACAATTTGTTTTCTTACTGCAAGTCAAAATTCACATGGCATATATGCGTTTTGAGGGCTTCTATCTAGCACATGAGTAAAAAATCAGGTTTTCATCGCCAAATTTGGCCAAAAAGTGTTACCCATCTTCATGGAATCACCCCTATATCCCTGTCATTTTACTCAAATTTCAAGAGAGAGCACTCATTGGATGTAGAATTAAATTATGCATCCAACGAGTACCCACACTACATACTTTTGAGGGACACCACCCCATGGAAAACGAGAAATACTTTAAAAACAAAGTGTGTCACTTTCAAAGTAAAATGAGAATTACATTAAAAAAACATGTTACTTTGAAAGTACCACACTTCTTTTACAGTATTTCCCGTTTTCCATGGGGTGGTGTCCCTCAAAAGTATGTAATGTGGGTACTCGTTGGATGTAGAATTTAATTATGCATCCAACAAGTGATCCCACTCAAAATTTGAGTAAAACAATCAGGATATATGTTGAAAATATGAACAAAAAAAGTAGTTTTTCTTCTCTCTTTCTCCAAAATTCATAAATATCATTATTATTATAACTATTATTTTATTATTTTCCTTACGAGGCCCATTTTAGATCTCAAATTTTCTCTAATTATTTCTATCAAAAGCCTCACAAGGCTTTCTAATATAATTGTCTTCATAATGATTCCTATAGTTTTGATAGTAGTTTCCATTCCATGTGTTTTTGCCTTGTGCATAGGGTCTACAATTTATAGCCTTATGCCCAAAATTATTACAAGACTAACACAATCCAATAAAAATATTTTGGTACCTCAATGTGGGTGGTCTTCTAGTTGGTGCAGATATTGTGAAATTATGGTCTTCATTCTGAGTCTTCTTTATTGTTTGTGGTTGCTTCCATGTTCCTCTGAATGCACAATCTTCTTTTGGACTCTTCTTTATTGTCATTTTTTGTATATCCTCCTTTAGAGGCTTAGAACCCTTCATAGCATATGAAAAACCTCTTTTCCTAATTCACTACTAGTCGTCATAGAGCTTCAACCGTTATCAACGTCATTGTGTTTGTATCCAAGACTAGACTTATCATAGAATGGTCTTTGGATGCTAATGATTTCATCTAGTATTTTGTTGTTGTTGACAAATTTTTGTTGGATGTCCTCCTTTCGTAATTCTTTTCTAAGTGAGACTATTTCAAACTCTAACTTATCTTGTATATTCTTCTTTTCTTCCAGTTTTGTTTTGAGTGTTTCTTCTATCACCTTGGCCTCTTCCAACAGAACCTTAAGATCTATAAAAACCTGCTTGGTTTCTTCATAATTTATGTTAGAGATCTAAGAATCTTCCTTTAGTATGCTTATATCTTCCTTAAGTGATTTATTTTTCTTCATTTATTTTCTTAGATCACTTAAGGCACTAATCAATTCTTCCTCAAGATTTACTTCTCCCTCTTCTCCATAGTATTCTTCATTATTCTTAATAGTTTCATCTAATGCCATGAGTAGCACTCTTCCTAATTCGTCATCACTATCATCATTTTCATTGGATGAAGAAATATCCTCTTTTGAATAGAGACTTTTTTCTTTCAAAAGTCTCGTTTTATTTCTTTCCTTGTCTCTTTTATGATAATTCTTTTCTTTCTCGAGAGCTTCTTCTTAATCGCTATCTGAGCCCTTTTCATAAGGACATTTTGAAGCAAAATGACAAATTTTACCACAATTAAAACATTTGAGAGGAAGCTTGCATGCACTTTCCAATTCCCCTTTTTAACTTTCTCATAAATTTGTCTTATTCTTCATTGTATTAATCATCACTGGAATTAGAGCATGCGCATGATTTTGACTTTTGCTTGTTCGTTCTTGTCTTCTTGGAGGCCTTGAAAGTTGCTCCTCTTCTGGATGGATTTACATGTTTTGTTCTAATTTCATATGTTGTAATAATTCCATGCAATTCATTTGTGCTTAGTTTATCTAGATCTTGTCTTTCCTTTAGGGATGAGATTTTAGAATCAAACCTCATCGAAAGAGATCTGAGTATTTAATAAACGATTACTAGACTTTCAATATTTTATCAAAAACCTCTCATGGTACTCACAATTTCATCAACTCGGAGAAAATAATTTGCAATATCTTCATCTTCCTTCATTTTCAAGTGTTCAACTTATCTTTTATAAGTTTGAAGCTTGGCCCCTTTGACTTTAGCATCTCCTTCATACACATTCTTGAGATTTTTCGAGATTTCCTTTGTTGAGGTACAATGCATAATCTGGAAAAATTATGATCCTGTTAGACTACCCAAAATAACATAGATGGCTTTTGCATTACATTCAAAGAGTCTTCTTTAAGTTGTACTTGTTGGTGTAGTAGTTGGTACAATGTATTCATTTACTACAACCTGCCAAACATCAAGTCCTTATGACTACAAAAAGAGTTTCATCCTTATTCTCTGGAAATAATAGTTCATCTCATCAAACAATGGTAATCCATGTTTGGTATATCCGTTGTGCTTATCCTTTATTCTTACTGGAATCTACCTTTCAGTGGTTAAATTGTTCTTGAAGGATCCACTCTAATACCAATTGTTGGAATACTGAGAGGGGGGGCGAATCACTATTCACTAATTTAAACAATAGTTTTACTTCTTAGACATGTAATTACATCCCAAATAACTTACAATAAAGCACATAAGCATAAATATACAGTACATAGAGATTTTACGTGGAAACCCAAACTGGAGAAACCACGGAACATTGTTCTTAGTGTTTATGCTTCTAGATTGCAATGCGTGGAAGTTTAGAATACCCACCATTTCAAGTGAACACTCCACCTATATTTAGGGATAGAAAGAAACTGAAAAATACTAAGGAAAAAAGTAAACATGCGTTTAATAAATAGCTTCAAAGAAATTAGCCTTTAAAATTGAAATTGTTGAAAAAATCATAAAATGAAGGAAAATGTTTCTATTTTGAACAAAATAAGTCAATTAACTAAAAATAGAGAAAAAAGTAATAATAGAAGGACCATTAAAAAAAGGAAGCAATACTAAAATTAATATTTTAAAAACTAGTCTAAAGTAGAAGAAATAATAAAATGAATATTTAATTAAAAAGGGGGTAAAGATATGGTTTAGAAATAAGAAAAAAAATCGGGGATGAATTGGTTGACAAATTATTAAGGAGACGCTGAAGATTTAAAATCTAGATTTAGTATTTAAAGTCTTGATAATAAAAATAAATCAAATTGATGATTTAATTTCTTAATTAATCAAAAGGTAAGGGGTATGGGGATAAGTTAAAAAACAAATGTAATTGAAATTTAGTGATTAAAAATAGTAAAGAATGGATCAATAAATTAAGGTGGATTAAATGTGAGTTAAGGTAGAGAGGTCAGTTAAATAAAAGGACTCACAATTTAGTCTAGGGGGAATAGAAGAGTAAGGTCAAGTTGAAAGAATCAATTAAGAGAGAAGTGAAAAGTGAAAAAAAAGAGCGGGAGAATAGCCGATAAAAGTGAAGAGTTACTTGTACATATGGTGGATCAGTGGTTTCCGACCATGGATCAGCTTGTAACCATGACATTATTATGTTTATAAAGAATACTTTCAATTTTATGTGCACCAACACAAAGGAAGCACCAACTTCTTGATTTTTCTAGCACCAACTAGAAGGAGGCGCCAACTCACACTTCTCATGCACCAACCTGAAGGAGACTTCAATCTCCTTTCCTTACCCCAACCTTGCCACCTTGATATGAAGAAGAATATCAATCTAGTACTATCACTGCCTTTACACTATTACTGTCTTCACATTGCCACTATCGATGTCATTATTATGTTACTATCACAGTCATTGTAGTTGTCCAAAAAATTATTCTTACCTACTCCATTTCTTGCTAATACTTCTTGGACAAGATCTCGTAGAAGTGAGATTCAAAGCATAGCTAAGGAAACCACATGTCAATACATATCAAAAGCACCAAATAGGCCTAAAAACCAGTATGCTAATCATCCATAGGTAGCAGCCACATAACATACTCATAGTCAAATAAACAATTCTAACTATTCATGCATATGTAAACATGTGGCATTCAATCATTCCTTGACATTTTCCTTCAAATCACGTCTTAAACATGCTTCAAATGTACATTTGAATTGGCATAAAATTTCCTTCATATCTGCCTCAGATCTACCTAAGTTCGGTACTTTTCTATTGTATGTTCGTCCTAGTTCATTGTGCCTTCAAACTTCATTCACTGTTGCAAAATCCATCTCTTTACTATTGTATTTTTTCCCTTATTCACTGCTACAAAATCGTCATCTTTACTCCTTTTATTGTTGTAAACT
Source organism: Pseudotsuga menziesii (assembly GCA_001517045.1). Lineage (NCBI taxonomy): Eukaryota > Viridiplantae > Streptophyta > Pinopsida > Pinales > Pinaceae > Pseudotsuga > Pseudotsuga menziesii. The sequence continues at coordinate 4,607 of LPNX011216646.1, forward strand.
TCGCCTTAGGATTACCCTAGACCAGCGAACAAAATGTTGATGTTTTCTCCAATATGCAACATCGGGTAGGAATTCATTATGAAGGGATATTGGAGTAATCTATCATATGATCTAGATGACTATTGTTGAAATGACAAGATCTAAGAAGTGTCTAGGACTTTTTTGTGGGTCTATTCAACATTAGGACTCTATGAATGAATAGATGGGCATACGTGGAGAAGAGTAACATCTTCATTGTGAAGAAATTTTCTTAAAAGATGGAAAATCCAATAATAAATTATTATGAATGAATTAACAATGAAGTGGCCAAACTAGTAAGTCGGCCCTAAAAATCAAATGAAAAGTTAAGATAAAAGGTGCAAGTTGGCCAAGAAGTGAAATTCAAATGATTTGAAGTGTATAAATAAGAAACTAAACATTTCATTTTGACACATCACAGTAACACGTCATCCTCTTTCTCTAGTGTGTAATTTTAGTTGGGCATAGTGAAAGATCAAGGAGCAAATTTTGGGGTTACTTATCATCTCTAGAAGTTCGCCCTCTTTCTAGGGTTTCTTGTGAAGAAGTGTGCACCCTCTATGCCACTGTGTTCGCTCTATAGTTGGTGATGTTTGACATACCATTGTGAATTAGTGTTATCCATGTTATGATTATTGTACTCTTATTATTGGAAATATCTTCTTGAGAAAAGTTGTTGGGTTTTCTCCCTATTGGGTTTACCAGGATAAAAACTCTTGTCTCTTGTGCATGGTTATCTTTCAATGGTCCTTGTTTTATTTTCCACTGCAAGTGAATGTTGAAATTTCAGTTTGTAATTATGCAATGATAAAAGTGGGATGATAGTCATTAGAACATAATTATCAAGATCTGAAAATTGTACTCTTAAGTTATAAAATTCAACATGGAATCAAAGCAGTACTAAAAGAATCCATTTCCGGTGATTGGTTTTTCCCTAATATGGAAATTAGGGATTCCAAGTTTGACACTTGTGACCACATATTGGACTTGAAATTAGTGTTTTGGAACTCGCCTTAGTAGGGTGCATTTATTTGTAGAGGTTTGAAAAAGTAGCCTCCGAAAACTAGGGCCCTAAAAAAGTAGGGCTGAAAAATTAGGCCCGAAAAATAGGGTCCAAAAATATGCCCAGAAAATTAGGTCCCAAAAATAGGGTCCGAAAAGCCATGCCTCAAAAAATAGGCCAAAAAAAGCAGGCCTTGAAAATAGGGTCCAAAAAGGCAAATCTAAAAAAGTAGGGGTCAGAAAAAACAGGTCCAAATATTGCATAGTTGGAGACTACAAAATGGGGGTTCATTTTGTGTGAAGTTCAAAAACAAATTTATGGTATTAATAGTGACGTATCAAGAAGATCTGAAGTGGTTGTTAAAATCCAAAATTATGATTGGTTTAAGGACTATTTTTTGAGAGTAGCGATGGTAGGTCCAAGGGGATATTGGATCTAGTGCATTCAAACACATGCATACTGATGACACTAGCATCATTGGATGTCTTCTTTTACTATTTATGACTCTCTCCAGAAGACATGAATACCTAAGATGATGACTTCAACAAGTTCCAATATTTCATGACTTGAAAAAAAAGAAGGTCATAGTGTTTGAGGATTTCATAGATTTTGTTAAGCCCTTAATGATGGAACATTACCCCCTATATTGTCGTGCATTACATATTTTTTTTTCGGCTTGGGTCTATTAGTTGCTCTATTAGTTGTTATTGTACCCCTTGGTCTCCTATATATAGGAAGGATATATTCTCATTTTAGTCATAATTGTATCTTATCGTGTCTTGTGTACTCGGTACATTGTGTAAGGAGGTTCCTCCCTTGAAGAGGATTGTTATTTATCTCTTGTATTCATCATTAAGGCGTGGATTAATATCTTTTTTTCTATTTCAGTTATTTTTATGTTATTTCTAGGACTTGGTTGCATAACATTTGGTATTAGAGTTCTTTCCTCAGGACTGGCTACTGCAAAACAAGTCATCTTGTAATTTTCACTACAAATTTTTTTCTACAATGATTCATAGATAAAGGTTACAAACCCACTTATCAAACAAGATGAACTATATCTAGTCCGAAATTCAAATCCTGATCCATTATAGTTACGGAGATAAATTTGGAGGAATCTAGGGTTTTTTACTAGTCCAAAACCTAGTCTAAAATAGGTGTTCTAGGGGAAAACTTCACATCTAAGGCATCCAATATCCAAATTGAGTGAGACTAGTTGCATCTGAAATAATACGGACCAGGGTATATGTGGTAGAATTTTAAGCTACATAAACTAAATATTGGACATGTGGAATATAGTATTAGTTCTCTCTTTTGGATAGGCCAAAAATAAGAAGCTTTGTGATATTTGCAATAACTCTTTGTTAGCACATCCAAATTAGGTCATCCCTACATAATTGGAAAGAGTACACATCAGTGTACCACAAGCCGAATTTTCATACCCAAAGGAGTCGAAATTCAAATTTTATCTTAGTTACAAGTCGACCCTAAAACAGACTTCTAATGAGGGTTTGAAAAAGGTACATCATTTTTCATTTGAATAGCTTTGAGTAGAAGGATATATTTGTGGTGAACCCTAGGGTGTGATGTATATTTATTGTTCAAAATTCCACCAAAGGAAAGTGGAAAGAATCACACTCTACTCAAACCCCCAAGGGATTCATCCCCGACATACGATGAAATGGAAGACATATCTTTTAGAGTGTCTAAGCTGGAAGATATGATTAAAGGAAATGATAAAAATGATGACTTAGTTAAATTGGAAAATAAGATGGATAGTAAAGAGAATATCAAAGGGATGGCTAGTAAAGACGATCTCAAAGGGATGGCTAGAAAAGAAGATCTTGAAGACTTGAAGGAACTAATGAAGGATATAAAACATAGCTTTATTCCTCATGTAGAGGATAAGGAGGAAAAAGAGGACTTATTCCAATCACACCTGGAGAAAATTGAAAAACAATTGGTGAGTAGGAAGTTGGAGTCCTCAAAATTTGATGATTAACTACAACATCATCATTTCACTTCAGGTCCAAGGAAATACTTTATCCCCGAGATCGACATGAGAAAGTTTGATGGAAAGGATCCAATCCCGTGGATTTTTCAGATGGAGCAATTATTTGATCTACACCAGGTGCCCATTTTGCAAAAGGTAACTATCGCATCCTTATATTTAGAATTTGATCAATTTGTATGGTACCAATGGATTTGTGATCGTAAAAATGACTCTATTATCTCTTGGTCTATATTCATAGAATAATTGATTGCACATTATGGGGATATAAATAGAAACACCTTCTTTAGCCAGTTGGTAATTCTCAAGCAAAAAGGTCTAGTTACAGAGCACATCAAGCAATTTCAACAACTAAGTCTCATAGTGAAGAATATTTCAGAATATAATTTGTTAGATCTCTTTATTGGAACCTTGAAAGATAACATTCAACATGAGGATCATATCTTTGAACCATCATCCCTAGATAAGGATTTCATGATGGCAAGGAAGGTTGAAAGTAAAAATATGGCAATGACTGCTAGAAAGGTCTTCTCCAACACATACAAAGAAACTAATGTTCCCTCTTCTAAACCACCACAAAGGTTGACACCGCAACAACTAGATGAAAGAAGAGAAAAAGTATTATGCTTTAATTGTGACAGTAAGTATAGTAAGAAACAAAAGTGCGGTGAGAAGAAATTATTATACATAGATTATGAAGAGGAATAACCAAAAGAAGAGGAATCGTCTCAAGAAGAGGTGAGTTCGGAAGAAATAGAAGAGAGTAATTTAAGAAATTACTCCCACCATATATTGTCATGCATTGGATAGAATTAGCGCTCCTCAAACTCTCAAGATCAAAGGATGCATCAAAAAGAAGAAGGTAATAGTGTTGATTGATTCTGATAGTACTATAATTAGCCAAAGTTCTTAATTGCTTTGTATATCCAGCACCGAAGTTTCAAGTAATGATTGTGGATGGAGGAACTATAAATTGCTTAGGAAATTCCATAATATCAATCTATCTATGGGGGAATATGTATTGAATATTCCAATGATTGCCATCCCAATGGGTGGTGCTAATGTTTTCTTTGGTGTCCAATGGTTTTAATCATGGGGAACAATGGCTTTTAATTTTCAAAAAAAATTCATGAAATTTTCATGGGAGAGAAAATAATAGGAGTTAAATGGTATCACAGGAAAGCCAAGAAAGGTGATAAGCTCAAATGGTATGACAAAGTTGTTAAAAAGGGGACATCAAGGTCTAGTTTCACAATTATGCTCATTAGATGTTCAAACCTCAAAGTTCTGTATATCCCTAGATCTCCAAAGGGTCATTAATAAGAATTCCAAGGTATTTGAAGATATTCACAAAGGTCTTCCACCTATTCGATACGTTCATCATGTTATCCACTTAATTCCATGAAGTGTTCCTCCTAACATCAGATCTTATCAATATCCCTATAGCCAGAAGAGTGAATTTGAGCATATGGTTGCTGAAATGTTAGAGGCTAACATAATTAGGCCTAGCCAAAGTCCTTACTATGCACCAGTGGTAATGGTACCCAAGCCAGATGGATCATGGCATATGTGTCATGATTATAGAGAGCTCAAAAAGATCACCATTAAAGATAATTTTCCCATTCCTGTCATCGATGAATTATTAGATGAATTACTTGGAGTAGTTTTCTTCACAAAGTTGGATCTTCGTTCCGGGTATTATCATATTTGAATGAAGGATGAAGACACCCCCAAAACAACATTCAGAACTCATGAAGGTCACTATGAATTTTTTGTCATGCCATTTGGTCTCACAAATGCACCTTCCACATTTCAAGGTTTGATGAATTCTATTTTCAAGCCATTCCTTAGAGAATTTGTGTGTTGGTATTCTTTGATGATACAATAATCTATAGAAAGTCTTGGGAAGAACATGTTCAACATGTTGATATGTTACTACAACTACTAAAGGAGCAAGAACTGTATGCAAAAGCCTCAAAATGTTTATTTGGGATTAAGGATATAGAGTATTTGGGTCATATTGTATCTCATGAAGGTGTCAAGGTCGACCCTAACAAAATTAAATCCATGATGGACTATCTGACTCCCAAAACCCTAAAGAATATTCGAGGATTCTTAGGTCTGATTGGGTACTACCGCAAGTTTGTTCAAAACTATGGAAGAATAGTAACTCCTTTAGCAGTGTTACTGAAGAAAGATGCATTTTATTGGACTCTTGAGGCAACTCAAACTTTTCAACAAATCAGAGAGGACATGTGTGATCATGTTTTGGTGACACCAGACTTCACAAAAACCTTTATTATGGAATGTGATGCTTTAGGAAATGGAATTGGAGTTGTACTAATGCAAAAAGGACACCCTCTTTCCTTCACAAGTCATCCAATCAAGGGAAAGAACTTTAAAAAATCCATTGATGAGAAGGAAATGTTAGTGATACTACATGCCTTGAAGCAATGGCTCCCCTACCCTATAGGGAGACATTTCAAGGTTAAAACTGATCATGAAAGCCTTAAATACTTCTTGGAACAAAGGCTATCTTTCGAAGAGCAACAAAAATGCATAACAAATATGTTGGGATATGACTCTGAAATCATATACAAAAGGGGAAGCAAAATGTTGTTGTAGATGCACTCTCCAAGAAAGATGAGGATGTTGAAGCATTTATCGATACTATATCGATCATCCAACCAGATTGGATAAACGAAGCAAGGGAATAATGGAAAATTGATGAAGAAATATGGACATTTATTCAAAAGTTGCAGAAGGATCCCATTGCCTCTAATAGATTTAGGTGGAAATATGACTTTCTATGGTACAAGGATAGCTTATATCTTGGTAAGACTTCCCAACTCAAGTAAAAGGTACTTTTTGAATTCCACTCCTCACCAATAGGATTGCACTCAAGTTTCTTAAAAAACATACCACAGGCTAAAGAAAGATTTTTTTAGGATGGTATTGAAACTGATCATCAAACATTTGTGACAAAATGTTTGGTTTGCCAAAAAAATAAAGTGGAAACAATTAAGACCCCTGGTCTCCTACAACCACCTTCCATTCCAAGCCAAAGGTGGATAGAGATCTCGATGGATTTTATCATAGGTTTACCAAATCATGAAGGAAAGAGTGTCATCATGGTGGTTGTCGATAGACTTACTAAATATGCACACTTATGTGCACTATCTCACCCCTTCAGAGAAAGCACGGTTTCCAATTTTTTATGGAGACGGTCCAAAAACTACATGGTACTCCAAATATTATAGTAAGTGACAAGGATCCCTTTTTCACTAGAAAATTTTGGACCAAATTATTTTCTTGTTTGGGTACTCAAATGGCTCATAGCTCATCTTATCATCCTCAATTTGATTGAAAAACAGAGATCGTAAAAAAATGTTTGGAAGGGTATATTCGATATTTTTCAGCTGATAAACAAACACAATGGGCCAAGTGGTTACCCTTGGCAGAATGGTGGTATAAGGCTTCCTTCCATACATCAACAAAAATGACCCCATTTATGGTACATTATGGCTATCATCCACCATCCATCACATATTCACTAAGAGACTCCTCTATGGTTCAAGCAGTGGAATACCACATGAAGCATCAACACCAAGTTCTTCAACTCTTAAAGGACAACCTAAATCTAGCACAAAATCGAATGAAACAACAAGCATATCGACACCGCAGTGAATGAAGATTTAATGTGGGGGATTGGGTGTTTTTAATACTACAACCATACAAATAGATGTCCTTGAAGAACACCAAGAAGGCTAATAATTTATCACCTAAATAATACGGTCCCTACAAGGTGCTACAAAATATTGGTAGTATAGCCTACAAATTGGAACTACCTGTATCTTCACGAGTCCATCCAATTTTCCATGTTTCCTGTTTAAAGAAGGTAATCAATGGCAAGATACCAGTTCAAACAATATTACCAGAACTTGATGGGGAAGGAAAAATCATCTTGGAGCCTGAATAAATCACTTAAATAAAAACTAGACAGCTTTGAAATCGGTCAATTCCATAGTATCTCATTAAATGGAAGAACTTAACCGTAAAAGATTCAACATGGGAAGATGAATCCTTTATATAGCAACATCCACAACTACTTATGTGTTGAGGACAACACCTTTTGAAGGGGAGGGGCATGTTAAGCCCTTAATGATGGCACATTACCCCATATAGTGTGGCGCATTACCCCCTATATTGTGGTGCATTACATATTATTTATGTCAGCTTGGGTCTATTAGTGGGTCTATTAGTTGTTATTGTACCCCTTGGTATCCTATATATAGGAAGGAGATATTCTCATTTTAGTCATGTGTGTATCTTGTCGTGTCTTCTATACTTAGTACATTTTGTAAGGAGGTTCCTCCCCTCGAAGAGGATTTTTGTTTATCTTTGTTCTTCATTATTAAGGCGTGGATTACTCTTTTTTGGTTTATTTCTGCTATTTTTATGTTATTTCTGGGACTTGGTCACTTGGTTGCATAACAGATCTCTACAAGGAGGCAGAGATCAAGAGGGAGTCAAAAAAACAAGCAAATATGAGTATTTAAGGTTTTGTGCAAAAAGTGTTATTTATTGAAATTGAATTGTTGTTTTATTAATAAATTGCATAAATGTTTAAATTAGTGTTGGTTAAACCTTGTGGACACTTTTGTCATGTGCTACATAATATGAGACAAATATATGTGATTAAGATATACCCATGTTCTTATGGGAATATGTATCAAGTACGACAGGATGTTTAGATTAAGTGTCCTCACCGAATATTGGGGAACAAGATTCTTGAGAGACACTTGCAGAAGTGAAGCCAGAAAGGATCTTTTGTTGTCTAGCATACACCTACATGCCAAGGAAGAAGAGGATGAATACCGTAGCCCTGATTAGCCATGTATATTAATTAAGTGTGTATGAGGCTCAAGATTCTTAGTCTTGAGTACTCATGTGTATTGACTAAGAGTGAATAAGGCTAGAGGTCACATTACATACTCTATGTGGGAGTGCTCCATCATGGAATGATCTATTCTAATTAGAGTGAGTTGACTTGTTTATCTAATAGGGGATCTCATCTCCTTGTGAAATAGACAGGTTCTAATCTAATGTTGAATTTGACATGGGCTCTAAGAATTGTACGGGACTTCTTAGGGAATGGTCAAATCAACATTAGAGCTCTATGTGGGAATATATGTGCATGTGAGGAGATGACACATGAATACACAAGTATCAATTGTGTGGAAGGCAGCAGGCTAATTCAGTGTAGGATACTTATATGCAGAGTGTCTAGATGTAGAGAATGTAGGATACTCAGATGCAGAGTGTCTAGATGTAGAGAATGTAGGATACTCAGATGCAGAGAGAGCATCATACTCAAGTGCAAAGAGATTAGAGTGCTCTTGCACACACAGGGTAGATATAGCACATGTTGTTGATGGTGAAGGAAGTGCCCCAAGATATTCCTCAATCAGAGGGAGTACGCAGTTGAGATCCTCAAAGATTTAGGATGATGAACTACAATTCCATGGCTATACCTATGGAAACATATATGGAGAATTTGACTAAGTCTGCTTCATATTCGGGTCCGATGGATCCCATGATGTACATATTTGGAAAAGCTAAGTGATTCTGCTTCATATTCGGATTTGTTGATGTGCATGCAGTTGATCGGATCCTTGATGAGATATTTTCTTATAGTGCGTACCTTGAGCCAACTTATGGTTGAGCCGAGACTCTTCCATTAGGTTGTGGAAAAGCATGGGATGAGGTGCATGTGTGGTACAGTTGGATATGGTCTGAGAGATGTCTCAAGTGATGAAGTGAAGTTGCATAGATATACAGATTATGACTGGGTAGAGTGCAATGGATAGAAAGAGCACCTTGGGATGTTTCTTAAGCTTGGATCAGTTATGATTAGCGGGAAGCAAGATTCTATGGAACTCTATACAACAAAAGTAGTGTATATTGCAACTAGTTTCACAGGACTATTTGATTTGGAGATCAAATATCAGCTCATCTAAGACATGGTGCGGAAGGAGCAGTAAAGCTTCAATATATATATTCACAAATGAGCAGGCACTGGACAGACATTCACCCTCGAAGATTGAGTCATATGGATAGAGTTGAATGGCTCAGATAAAGTGTTGTTGGATCTACAAACAAGTGACAAATATTTACGAGAGATGGATGAGCAGTATGGGGAATACATTCACTCACGGGGCTATGCTAGTGGTGAATGGCCTAGACATACAAATGAGAAGTATGGAGCAGACATTCACTTACTGGGCTATGTTAGTGGTGAATGGCCTAGACATACAGATGAGCAGTCTTGGGTGACTTCCATTCATGGGGCCATGGATTTGGATAGTGATGGATGGGCCTATAGCCTTGGGTGACTTCCAATCACAGGGTCGTGGATTTGACTAGTGATGGATGGTCGTACAGAAGTGCAGCAATGGGTGACTTCCATTTAAAAGAAATGGCCATGCATTGGTTAGTGGAGTACCACGAGGCCATTCAATTTGGCTAGTGGACTACCACGAGACCATGTGATTTGGCTAGCGATGGATGGCTCTATAGCATTGGGCAGACATTCTACGACGGGAAATGGCCCATGTGTCATTGGAGTACCAAGAGGTCATGGATTTGGCTAGTGGACTGCCACGAGACCATGTATTTTGATTAATGGAGTATTGTGCACAAGCCACGAGGCCATGTATTTGGCTAATGGATTTGCACTATGTAGAATTTTAGTAGTGACCGACGTGTTTTGGGTGGACCCTCCACCCATCATCAAGATCATTTGAAGTTATAGCACAACAAAAAAGAAGAGGGAAGTAGAATATAAATAGAGATTTAAAAACCAGTCGTTAATTATATATGTTAGAGATATAATTGTGTAGGGAGATAGTTGAGAGAATTAAGGCTGAAAAATAAAAATATAAAATTTGTTATTAAAAAGAGAAAAGTAATTAAAATATTAAACTAAAGTGGAAATTTTTTAAATAAAAGATAGGTCATATAACCCCGTAGTGGAGTACTACGGGGCTATATGATTTGGCTAGTAGACTAACACGAAACCATGTGATTTGGCTAGTAGACTAACACGAAACCATGTGATTTGGCTAGTGGAGAGTGATACATTCACTCATAGGAAATGACCATGTGCACATGGTTAGTGGTGAATGGCCTTAGCGTAGCCTTATCTAAACCATGGATAAGTGAAGAAGGCTCGAGGTGCTAGCACAGTCTATAATTTGGCTGGGAGCATGTGACTCCAGATACCAACATTCTCGCCAAGTGTGATGCTTGGCGTCATGCGGAATGTCTCTCTCTGTAATGCCCAAATGGTAAGCCCTGGACATATGCGATGTTGTTATTTGATTATTATGGTGGCACCAGGTTCCTGTACTATGGACTATGGAAATTATTATTATTATGTGTTATTATTTATTTATAATTAAATAATAGCTCAACATGGACAACAAACGTGCGTCTAGGGGGCATGGATTCCACATGTGAGGGGGTTGTGGGTGTTAGGATTTGTTGTTATTCCCAACATTACTCCTATGTTTCCTAGTTTTTATTGTATTGAGCTTTAGAGATCCTACTACACCTATTTGATGCTTTGCATGCATGGAATTATGAGAAAATTCTTGATTGGATTCCAATGGGACCCACTCTCCCATTTCTCATGACTTATGCACCCTATTTGATTATTTGTGTCCACCATGCAACTAATTCGAATTGTCTTCAATTAATTAGAGTAAATTTGGGTCAATTTGAGTTGTCTTCAATCAATTAGAGTGATTTTGGGGGAATTCAAGTCCTTCTTGATGAATTCAAGTTGTCTTCAATGCATGGGAGTGATTTTGGGGGAATTTGAGTCCTTGGTGAATTCAAGTTGCTTTCCAATGAACTTAAGCTAGTCTCTGCTAGTGAACTTGAATTTCTATTAAGGGATCCGTATGGGAATTCATTCATGATTCTTGGTTTTGGAGACTTGTCCTCTCATGGAATTCGAATGCTTGTGTATGGGTTCGAATTAATATCTATTCATTATTCATTTTGGAGGGGATAATTCTTGACTTTGCATGGTTTCTCTCTCATGGATTTGAATGCATATGGATGGATTCAAGTTGTCTTTTTACATAGATATCACACCCTTTTGTTTGCAGGGGAAATTGGTAATCATGTGAGGATGATTGTACACTTATCAATTCCTGTGTGGAGACTGGATAGATTTTCTATTGAACACAAATTAAGTACCTCGAGAACCCTTATTTGTCTTTGATCTAGTCACATGAATTCTGAAGGTGGATGGTGATTTCCTAAGGGAATGGATCAGTGAAGGGAATACCATTGCACCAGGAGTGTCAATGCAAAGAAGATAAGCGATGAGGGACTGTGTTGGGTTTCTCAGGTTGTGGCCTAAGTATTATCTATTTGATATCTAATTAGAGAGTTCCCTAGTGTGTGGATTTGTGGCCTCAACTCGGGGGTGACCTGTTCAATTATTTGGCTTAACTATGTCTAAGGTTCGATGGAACATTGTCCTGTTGAAGCTAGTTGCGCTATTCAAAGATAAGTATTTTATTTGGCTATTATTCCTTATGTATTTTGCTACATATGTGCCCGTGGAGGCTCGGATTATCTTTGATATTTTATGTTGTATATTTTTTTTTATTCTCATGTTATATGGATGAAATTATAGTGTTAAATTGGTAGCTCATTGAGCAGGTTTATTGTATGTATTATTATCACTATTAGATGTTGTTTTATCTATGTTTGTTTCCAGCTAGTAGATCTGGTGTTTATGTTGATTAAATGGTTGTAGATGACATCATTTGGATCTGATATATTATCAGTTTATTGGTGTGGATTAGTGCCATAAAATATAATATATTATGGTGTTGCAATTATGCATTATTGAAATGTCATAATGTTGATATTTAATTTATATGTGAAGAGGTTACTAGACCTGGTTGTATTCACGTTACCATCACATTGCATCACATGTACATTTGGGGAATAGTTGCATTGGAATGGTCATCTTCATTTTAAAGGCTGGTTGTATTTATTTATTTGGATTGTTAAGATGTTAGCTTAGCCTTAGAGAACATTATTTCGTTGTTCATTATTTAGAATCAACCATTCCCCTTGCTAGAATATGATGTACCCCGACCCCGGTGGAGTAATTTTGGGTTTGGTACATTACACCCTTGTTGAGAGGGAGTGTTGATGTTTTCTCCAGTATGCAACATCGGGAAGACATTCATTATAAATGGTGCTCGAAGAAATATATTCTATGATAGAATACTATTGTTGAATTGAGAGGATCTATGAAGTGTCTGGGACTTCTTAATGGGTATATTCAACATTAAGACTTTATGAATGAATAGACAAGCATAAGAGGAGAAGAATAACATCATTATTATGAACTTTTCTTAAGAAACATGGAAAATCCAATAATAAATTGTCAACAAGTGAATTAACAATGAAGTGGTCAAACTAGAAAGTCAACCCTGAAAATAAAATGAGAATTGAAGATCAAAAGTGCAAGTCGACCCAAAAGTGAAATTCTAGTGATTTGAAGTGTATAAATAAGTAGCTAAACATTTCATTTTGACACATCAAAACAACACATCATCCTCTCTCTAGTGCACAATTTTAGTTGGGCATAGTGAAAGATCAAGAAGCAAACTTTTGGGGTTACTCATCATCTCTAGAAGTTTTCCCTCTTGTGAAGAAGTGCACACCCTCTATGCCACTAGGTTCGCTCTATTTAGCTAGTTATGTGTAACATGCCCTTGTGAATTAAGGTTATTCATGTTATGATTGTTTTACTCTTATTATTGGAAAGATCTTCTTAAGAAAAATTGTTAGGTTTTCTCCCTATTGGGTTTCCCAAGATAAAAACGCGCGTCTCTTTTGCATGGTTATCTTTCAGTGGTCCTTGTTTTATTTTCCGCTGCAAGTGAATGTTAAAAGTTTCAGTGTGTAATTATGCAATGATTAAAGTGGGATGATAGTCATTAGGACATAAATATCAACATCTGAAAATTGTACTGAAATTCAACACATGATCCTCTACACACAAAAGAGACCCTAACTTTTGCTTTAAGAGGTTGAAACTTTGCTTCACAAGAAAATATCATTTGGTTGGAATTCCGTTGCTCCATTCCCTCTCGTATCACGCTATATATATAAGAAGAGGGGGGAAATGTGGTGTCCAAATGAAGCTCTCCTTCCTCTTATTTATACACGATGAGTTACTCCAATAGTGTTGACCTATATTTAATTAGTCCACATCCTTGGGAGAAATATTTAGGGCTGGCCTATACTCTTAATTTAAAAACAGTTAAGAAGATTTCTTTTAGGGTTGTTTTACACTCCTTTTAGAGAAACTTCCAAGCACCTTAAAGACTATTAGGGTTGTTTTACCCACTTTTTTAAGCAACTTTCAAGCAGCTTTAGTGCACTTCAAGGCCCTCGTTTTAAGGCATTTTCCATACATCTTTAAGACCTTTGTAAAGTTGTCTTTACCCCGTTTTTATGGCATTTCATGCAAACACATCTTCATCACTTTAGGGGATTCTTCTTCAAGACACCGTCATTACTTTAGGGTCTTCTTCACTTGCTCCATTTGTGTACAGCTCAAAGTGGGCATGTGGAAACAACCACATGTTATTTCATCCCGTGAGAGCCATGCTTAGCAACTACGCCATAAGGGGGCCACTTTAGAGTTATATACGCTTATGCTTAAATTTTGACATCAATGACAACCTTATTTAACAAAAGCATGGGCTAGATCCACACAGAGTAACCATATATCTAAAACAACAAGGCAACCCCACATGGAGCACTCTATAGTACAGGATGACAAGTGTCACAATAGAGTTTTACCAAACCTTAAAGATAGTATGCCCTCCAAGCATGATGCCCCTTGGCCCCAATGCCCCTCCTCCTCAGACTTGATGGTGGACTATCCAACAAGTTGTTTGTCCACTGCTCACTCTTGTGTGGTGGTTCGCTTTGAAATCCTCCTCATGCAAGGCGCTCCTCTAGTTTGTGCCATGTGTCTTCTTGTCCCTAGCACTCTTCTATATGCGGCATGGTAGTTGCTCCAATGCTTCTAAACATATGTTCTAGGCATCATGAATTATGCTTCACAACCTAAACATCCTCTAGTCAATTATCTAACCTCCAAAGTGTTATCGCATGGTCCTATGCAATTAAGGCTACCTGCCCTTTTCCAAGTGCCTACTACTCATCCTCTTATCTAGGTACCTCTCACAATCAAGCAACCAATTCCCTGATTGTGTGCACCCAATGAGTTAGCTATCATGCCACATAGGATACAACCTCCTAAGTACATTATGCTAGCACTCTATCCAACATCAAACATCCACTCAAACTTAGCCATCCATATGCCCATGAAGTATCACCAAGAGCCATCATGCCACATAGGATACAACCTCCTAAGTACATTATGCTAGCACTCTACCCAAGGTTAAACATCCACTCAAACTAAGCCATTTGCATGCCCATGAAGTATCACCAAGGGACTCGGAGACCTAGCACTCTCTTAGCTAGGTGAAAAACACTTTTGGAGCAACCCCAAAATTAAAAACCCTTGTAGACATTTCCTTTCAACTTTGTATAAAAATCGTCAATGTTGAGTCTACCATTATCTTTGGATATCTCCATTTTTATTTTGCCTTTCTTATTCTCAAGCAAATGAGCCAATTGTGTTGCTACATATACTCCATCTCTATCTCTCTGTGTTTGATCTCCTTGTTTGAGTCTAGGTCGAGGTTTGAACTTTGTCTTTATATGTTTCTTCAAAATTTTAAATTCAGCTTTCGTGAGGGCTACAATCCCATATTAATGGTAATGTAAACACCTTTGTGTATTTTGTCTACCTCAATCAAATTCATGCTTTCAAAGTTACTAAGTTGTCTTAGATATTGCATAAAATTTGAGCTCAAAATCACACTATTCCACACCTCAAACGTAGAGCCTACTCATTCTACTCCATACACCTCAATTTTAAAGCTAACCCACTCTATTACCAAATGATGTAGTGGACCATGACAACATTCTTTTTATTTCAATGAATAAAAAACCTGCACTCAAATATCAAACAAAGGAAAGAGCACATCACACGTGATTTGAACAAAAAATAATCAACGCAAATGATACATAATACAATTATTTCTTTGTTCAACTAAACGTGTCCTCAATTCCAGCTCCTCAAATTTTCCCCTCTTCAACCACCTAATCCTATTATTTCAATTATTCAAAATCCCTTCCTATGCTATGTTATTGACCCTCTAGATGCCTTTTCCCTCTCTTTTTTCTTGCAATAATGGTGAGGCTCAAATTACCTTTCATTTTAGGTTCCACCATCGTTGACCTTTCATTTGTAGTCCTTAAGCGAATTGTCTTCCTCCTCCCTGTGTGTTGTCTATGTTTCTCCATGTTTTCTAGGTGTTTTCTTTTTGTTGTACAAGAGGGGTTCATTTTCAAAGTTTGCAGCTTAACTTTATAACTCAACATATTCACATTTCCTCGAATTATCTTCCATGAAATCTGGTTTATTCTCTAAATCCCACATCCTTCTCACATTACATTGTTTTCCTTCCTCAAAATTTACTTGCAATCTTTTCCATTGACTTCTTGAACCAAGAGTTACAAAAATACATCTAATAGAACTTCTTATCAATCATTTTAAGTGGATCTGCATTCTTCTTTGTGTATTCAAACTCTATTTCTCATAAATGGAATTTGTGTTTTATCACTTCTCAAATATCTCAGCAAGTTTTCAACCCAAATTTGACTCTACAAGTGAGGCTTCCTCAAATTGCAAATCTTAATTTTCTTTGCAACAATTTAATTTCTTCATGTTCTTACGTCATGTATTAACTGTGTTCATATTCTTAGATCACGTACTAACATACATTCTATGTCCTGTTAAAAATGATTGTGTGACTTTAATGAGATGGAGATATCTCAACTACTAAGAATTCAGAAATTCTTTTAATAATTCATCTTGATTCCATATTAGAAACTTTAACTATTTTTTTATAAAATATTTTGAAAACAAAATTTTAGATCTTTTAACAGCGTAGCTATTAAAAATGCTTTTTAGAAATGGAGTTGGCTAATCTCTAGACCATTTGCACCTTTTCAAGCAAGGATGGCCGGAATCCGGCAATATGATTTGTTGTCGAAAATGGGATTTTCAGTGTTAAAACTGCAATTTTTATTGCAGAAATGGATTAGGACCCTCAATTACCCTTGGGGCACTCAGACTATGCAATTCCAATCATTGAAAACTATCCTTTGAACAATTTCTGCCGGATTTTGGCCAGAAAACTCACCGGATTTTAGGTGCAAATGGTCTAGAGATTAGCCAACTCAATATGATTTGTTGTCGAAAATGGGATTTTCAGTGTTAAAACTGCAATTTTTATTGCAGAAATGGGTTTAGGACCCTCGATTACCCTTGGGCACTCAGACTATGCAATTCCAATCATTGAAAATGGTCTAGAGATTAGCCAAACTCCTTTAGAAATATAAACAAGTATTGCAATCACCTTTGCTTGAAATAAAGTAGAAGTGCATTCTGCTCTCATTGCTCATATTATTGCTCCTCAATCCCCGAAGAGAAATTAAAAGTGCAAGGCTCTCATTGCTAAAACTGTTGTTTCTGATACCAAATGAGATAACGGATTGCATGGAACTTCTTTTCCATTCCACGAGTCAAAAACCTACACTCATGTTAAACAACAACTACACACAACCTGCAATCTTCAATTTGAATTTTCCAGTAATGACCTCAAGAAAAAAACATGCATTAAATCAACAATGCAAACTATACATTAAAATGTTTTCTTTGTTCAACGAACTCTTCTTCAACTTTCAACTCTCAATCCCCTAAATCTTACTCGCTTTTACTCGATTTCTTTCCAAGGCTTCGTTGTTTACCCTTTACATGTATTTTCCCTCTCTTATTTTCTTGCAACAGTTACAAGCCTCGAGTTTTCCCCAACAATTTAGATTCCCCAACCTCTCAGATGTTTTCTTTGTTCAACGAAACTCTTCTTCAACTTTCAACTCTCAATCCCCTAAATCTTACTCGCTTTTACTCGATTTCTTTCCAAGGCTTCGTTGTTTACCCTTTACATGTATTTTCCCTCTCTTATTTTCTTGCAACAGTTACAAGCCTCGAGTTTTCCCCAACAATTTAGATTCCCCAACCTCTCAAATTTCGCTGTCCGATGTTTTCTGCAACTATCGGTCTTCCTCTTCTCTATTTTCGGTTTAATTTTTAATGGCTCAGTCTTTTCCTCTATTTACAATTTTATATTGCAGCTCCGCAAATCGAGAGCTTCCTAGAGTTTTGCATCTTCCTCAAATTGTGAGTTTGCTCAAATTCCATTGTTGCAACTTTCCTCAATTTTCACTTACAAAGCAACTTCACTTTTGCAATCAGGAATTGCAAAATACAGTTTACTAGTCTGCAAATTTTAATGGGTATCACATTCATGTTTGCGGATCCAACCGCTTTTCCCCAGAATCGATCGTCAAGGTTTTCATCCCCCTCAAATGCTAGCAACCAAGGTTTTAGTAATCCGGAATCTGCAAAACCATGGCCCAATTCACCTCCTATCTCCTAGGTCTTAGGTTTTCCAAGTAAACAAGGGACAGACCTCTTTAGCTCAAAAAAATAATAAGAAATTTCATCACATGTTCATTTACCCAGTTTCCTATGGTCCGGCCCGATGAAACTGTTGGAATAATGTAGAAATGCTTGCCGAGCATTTAGGTTTAGGGTTGATGTGTCCTTTCTATATTTAGTATGTAGAAGTTTCAGATTCACTTCTTGGTGTTGGTTTGTTATGATAAGCTACATCTATATATTGTAATCATTTCACATTAATCAATTGAATTGGTTTGACCATTCCTTGTGTAAGCGAGCTTATCAGCTCTGCTCTGTCTCTGCTCTGTCTGCCTTCTAATTCTTAGTTGGTATCAGAGCTACAGGTGAGTGCTAAGCCCAAGCATTGAAGGAGCTGAAATTTTTTTTTAACCATTGCCATCACCGTCACCGTGAAGTAGAGCCGCCGCTGCTGAAGAAGCCGCACTGCAGCCGCGTGAAGATTCAACGCGTCAGTACTGAAGGCTGTGAGAAAGTAAAAAAAAAAATTCTCACCATCGTTGTTTAATGCTGCCGTGAATTTTTTTACGATTTCCTCCTCTGTCATGAATTTTTTTTTATAAGCTGAGATCGCCTATGAAGAAGCTGCTCATCGAATCGCCAGAGATCAGCGTGTAAACCCTGTGAAGGAGATCGCACTTGAAGGAGAGCTGTGGAGCCAACGATTGTTCATAGTGGAGAGCTGCAATTTTTTCAGCGTGGAGCTGCAAGGGAAGATCAGCGTGGAGAAGGCAAATAAATTATAAAAGTACGTCATCCATGTTAAAAATCAGACCTCTGTTCACTTACAGATTTTGTCAAACACTTCATAAACCATCAATATCAGGCCTCAACAGTAAACCACAATCAAGCACATTAATTAACCATTCAATGGAACTATCCTGTAGGATGATATACTGTTTATAAAGCACATTTAGCAGCGGAAAAACATAAATAGCAGCAGACTGTAACACATTTAAAGACACAGTATTTTTGGTCAAAATTAGACCCTGGAAAAACCCCCTCAACCCCTGGGGGAAAACCAGCATGCAAGAGAAATTTTATTGAGCTTGAGAGAGAAATTTCTGAAGGTACAACAGTCATTAATTACAGCATAAATAATCTGAACAGAACTTCGATTTCTGTGCACATAAACTACCTCGAAATGCGTGCCTGAACATAGAAAGTCAACTTACAAAAAATCTGCCTTGTACGGCTTCACTGTATGTACCTCACAGGCTGCATTTTCACCTTTGGTTTAAGTGCACAGACCCTCTTCTTCTTCTGCACCAACAGACAGGCTGCTACAGGCATATAAATGTGCTACCAGCAGCAAAACACTTGCTGTACGGTCCTCTCCTCTGCTGAACAGCCCTCAATAAATGCTGCAATCACCTCTCCTATTTGAGCCACTATTTTGCCTCGAAAATAGTGCCAAACCACTGCTGCATGGACTACACAGAATTTCAGACTTCTTTTGGGGATGCACGGTCACTAACTATCTCAGCTGGTGCGCCCTTCTTCTGGAAAATCGTGCCCTTCTCTAGAAATTCGAGCCCTCACTCTGGGCTGCTCCTCTCTCTCATTCTCATGCTCAATCTCCTGTTATCTCTTGCTCAAGAGCTTCACACCCTCCTCACCAAGCTCCTCTCTTGGAAATCGAGCCACTCCAAGAATTCTCTTCTTGAATAATGTGCCCAAATGAAGTCTCAGCACTTTTATTTACCCTATTAGGGTTATTCTCATGACTTTTCACCTTCAATGGACGAGATTAGATCTTGGCCAAGAGATCTATTGCTGGGATCTAATCTTTCACTCACTTAAATCTCCTAAGTGAACTTTACACCAAATTTTTTTTTTTGAAAAGTCATATTACCCTAAATATTTAAAAGTACACTTTATGACTTAAAGTCACTTTAAAAACATAATAAAGTGAAACTCACTTTTAAATCATAAAGTCACATCAAAAAGGTACTTTAATAAAAACACATTACTAAAGTCACTTTAAGAATATAAATGAGACTCCAAGTTAATGACCCCTGCACCTAGGCACCTGATGCAGGAGTGCCACCGAGCTATCAAAAACTAACAATCCATCGTCCAGTTGACAGCGATTGTATAAGGAGCTACTCCCGTGAGCTGTGAAGAAGCGATTGTATAAGAAGTCGCCATCATTGCAGCCTGAGGCGAATTCCAAGAGCAGAGCTGTGTGAATGTCTTACTGCACAGCTCACGAGAAGTCTCACGCAGAGCCCATTGGAGAACTGTTGCGCGTCAATGCAGAAGAGCACCATTCCACGGCGATTTTTTGCAGCAACTTCACCAGAAACATGGAGATCTGCGTGGAGCTGTAAAGGAGGAAGCACGAGATCCTTCACACCGACGCATTGCTGAAGGAGTGAGCGTCGACAGCGCTTATCCAAAACTGGGAGGAAGCGTCGTAGGGAAAGAACGTCGCCGGCGCCTATCCGCCAAAGAGAAGAAGTGCCGTAGGCTCTTGCCTTGCACCGATTTCTGACGGCGCTGAGCTACATAAAAGGAGCGTCGATCTGCATAAGGGAAGGAGCACCTATCTATTTAAGGGTAAGACACCGAGAAAGGAAAATCCACCAGCATTTTTTTTCTTTCTCTGAATTTATTTTTCCCGAGCCACCTCGCCTCTGCAGCAATGGCAAATCCACCCCTGGCTAACACTTACATCAATGAAGCTTCCAAGTTGAATGGTGAAAATTATGTAAACTGGAAATTTAAGATGATGACTGTGCTTGAATCTGCTAATGTGTGGTCAATTGTGACCAGTGATGAGCCGAGGCCTGCAACTGCCGCATTGCTTCCGGACTGGAATAAGCAGGAGCTGAAAGCAAAACTGACATTGAGAATGTCTATTAAAGACAACATCATTCCGCATATCAGAAACTGTATGACATCCAAAGCAACCTGGGACACGCTCAAAAGTCTGTATCAAACAACTGATGCAAATCGGGCTTTGTTTCTCAAAACCAAATTATTGTCAATCAAAATGGAAGCTAATGAAGGGCTAAGCAAATTTGTTTCTAGTAACAATCGCTCTAAAAGGCTTATTGCCAAACTACAAAGTGTTTATTTCAGCACTTGCAACGAGAGAAAAAAACCCCAAATTTTGAAGAACTTACAGGAATTCTAATCCAAGAAGAAGAACGAATGAAGAACTATGATTTGGATGCTGGAGGTTCAGACCTAGCACTGATGGCAAGAGGTCGATATCTGCACAGAGGCAAACCATGGAGCAGACCATGGAATGGAGACAGAAGCAAACAATGGAATGGAGACAGAGGCAGATTTCATCAAAAACACAGGTATGGCTCAAACTGATTCTGATAGAATTAATGTAGATGGTCATCATTGGGGCAAAACAAGACACCTCAATAGAAATCACTATCAGAAGAAATTTTATAGAAATAGGAAACTACAATGGAAGTCATAAATGAAAATTTTGCAAATACAGACACCTTTGAAATTAATGACTTTAAAAATTTGAAATTATTTATTTCTGAAGATGCTCTGTCTGTTGAGACAAACGATGAGAATGCATGGTTCATAGATTCAGGTGCATTTGCACATCTTGTAAGAGAGAATGGTTCGATGAATACAATGAGAAACATGATGGCACTCATATCTATTTAGGAAATAATAGGTCACACCAAGTGCAGGGTTATGGAATAATAAATGTGAAATTATCTAATGGTAAATTGAGACAAATTCATAATGTCATGTATGTGCCTGGCATTAAAAAGAATTTAATATATTTTTCAACCATAACCGAGAATGGCCTAAAAGTAGAGTTTGGCAAGTACGAGTGTCATATCAAAGACATTCGAAACCACTACAAGATTGTTGCTACAGGTTCAAGATGTGGAGGACTGTACAAGCTGGATGTGACTAAAGACAGTCATCAAGCACTTGCATCCACCGTAATCACCACAGAGGAACTTTGACACCAGAGGTATGGCCATATTAACCACCATGATTTTGTATTACTTCAAAAGAAATCTATGGTTGAAGGTATGCCTATAATAAAGAATGAACATTTAGAATGTAGTGCATGTGCACTTGGCAAACAGCATCGAAATGAATTCCCAGTGCATCAAGAAAAGAGGCAAACTGGTCTTCTTGAATTAATTCATCTATGTGGACCTATGCAAACTAGATATTTAGGAGGTGCATCATATTTTCTGACATTTATTGATGATAGATGTAGATACACATGGGTGTACTTCATAAGGAGGAAAGGAAATGTATCTAAATACTTCAAGGAGTTCAGAACCATGATCGAAAAGCAGACAGAAAAATGCATTAAAATTCTTAGATCCAACAATGGTGGTGAGTACGTATCTGGAGTTTTCAAGAAATATTGTAAGGAGAATGGCATCCAACAATAGTTTACAGTATCGCACACTCCTCAGCAAAATGGGATAGCAGAGCGAAAGAACAAAACAATAGTTGAATGTGCACGCAGCATGCTACAAGGTAAGCAAATTTTGAATAGTTTTTGGGCAAAAGCTGTGAATACTGCTATATATTTGAAAAATATCAGTCCAACAAAGAAATTAGAATTTCAAACACCATTTGAGGTTTTCAATGGATATAAACCACAAGTTAAGCATCTACGAATCTTTGGTTGTAAAGCATTTGCCCACATACCAAAAGATGATAGGAGGAAACTAGATGCTAAATCACTTGAATGTGTCTTTGTTGGGTATTGCAATGATCACAAAGCCTATATGTTGTTTCATCCTAGCACTCATAAATTAATTGCTAGTAGAGATGTGTTCCATGAACATACAGATACAAGTAACAAAAAAGAACAAGGGCATAGTCTGACTAACAATGATGAATATGTCAAGTTAAACTCAATTGTTCAGGAGCAGGAAGTGGAAGAGCCACAAGAGAAGCAGGAAGAACAAAATAGCAACAGCAACAATGAAAGAAGCAGAAGCAGCAGTGAAAGTAGCAAAAGCAGAATGAGTATTTCTACAAGTTCAGAGGAAGACACAGCAGAAAGCAAAAAAATTATGGATGGAACCCCTGCAGGTAAGTTAATGCTAAGAAGGTCAACAAGACAAATTCGTCCCCCTCCAAGGTACAATGATTATGCTCTAATGTCTAATATAATGAATATCAGTGAACCAATGAATTACAAACAAGCCAAAGATAAAGCAGAATGGGTTGAAGCAATGAATGAAGAATTTAACTCAATTATGAAAAATCAGACTTGGGAATTGACTGAGTTACCGGAGGATAAGACACCCAAGTAACAAAACAGAACACGGGCATAGTCCGACTAACAATGATGAATATGTCAAGTTAAACTCTATAGTTCAGGAGCAGGAAGTGGAAGAGCCACAAGAGAAGCAGGAAGAACAAAATAGCAGCAGCAGCAATGAAAGAAGCAGAAGCAACAGTGAAAGTAGCAAAAGCAGAATGAGTATTTCTACAAGTTCAGAGAAAGACATAGCAGAAAGCAAGAGAATTATGGATGGAACCCCTACAGGTAATTTAATGCTAAGAAGGTCAACAAGACAAATTCGTCCCCCTCCAAGGTACAATGATTATGCTCTAATGTCTAATATAATGAATATCAGTGAACCAATGAATTACAAACAAGCCAAAGATAAAGCAGAATGGGTTGAAGCAATGAATAAAGAATATAACTTAATCATAAAAAATTAGACTTGAGAATTGACCGAGTTACCAGAGGATAAGACACCCATAGGCTGTAAATGGTTGTTTAAATATAAGCTTAAATCAGATGGTAGCATAGAAAGATTTAAAGCAAGACTAGTAACAAAAGGCTATACACAAAAGGAGAGAATTGACTTTGAAAATACTTTTGCACCAATGGCAAAACTAAACACAATTAGAATTCTGGTTGCATTAGCCACAGCACACAAATGGAAAATCCATCAATTAGATGTAAAATCTGCTTTCCTAAATGATTATTTAAAAGAAGAAGTCTACTTAGTTCAGCCTGAGGCTTTGTACAGAAAGGACAGGAACATCTTGTATGTAAACTAAAGAAAGCTATCTATGGATTAACACAGGCTCCTAGGTCATGGTACATAAAGATTGATACCTTCTTTAATCAGAAAGGTTTAGTTAAAAGCAAAAGTGATCCTAACCTTTACATGAAGCAAGATAAGGAAGGAAATATCCGTTTATTATCTTTATATGTAGATGATATAATCATTACAGGAAATGCATGTAAGTTGATTATAGAAATCAAAAATCAAATGTCACAAGAGTTTGAAATGAAAGACCTTGGAGAACTACACTATTGTTTGGGACTTGAAGTTTGGAGAGAAGCTGGCAAAACTATGGTCACTCAAAGTAAGTATGTAAAGGAAATATTTAATAGATTCAACATGAGTGACTGCAAAGTATCAGTAATTCCTTTAGAACAGAATGTGAAGTTATGCAGTGAAGATGGATCAAAGGATGCAGATGGTACTTTGTATCGACAGTTGGTGGGAAGCCTGAATTATCTCACTACCACATGGCCAAATATATCTTATGCAGTCAGCATTTTGAGCCAGTTCATGGCTAAACCAAATGACAGCCATTGGATAGCAGCAAAGAAAGTCCTTAGATATCTGAAAGGGACAATGAACTTTGGTCTTTTATACACTGATAAGTTTGATGTTCAATTGGCAAGTTTTTTTGATTCTGATTGGGCAAGAAATCCAGACGACAGAAGATCTAGAAGATCTACTACAGGATATGCATTCAACATTAGATCCAGATTCGTATCATGGAGCAGCAAGAAACAGCCAACTGTTTCTCTATCATCCACAGAAGCTAAATACAAAGCCATGTCTAGTGCAACATGTGAAGCTGTCTAGTTGAGGAGGATTCTTGAAAACATTGGAGAAAAGCAAACAGAACCCACAAAAGTACATTGTGATCATCAAAGTGCAGTCAAATTGGCACACAACCATGTTTATCATGCAAGAACAAAACACATTGCACTGCAACATCATTTTATCAAAGAAAAGATTGAGTCTAAGGAAATTAAACTTATTTATTGTAACACAAGTGACAATGTCGCTGACATATTTACCAGACCTGTTGGCAAGATTCACTTTGAAATCCATAGGCAGAAATTAGGTGTTGTAGAAAATCCATTTCTACATTAAGGGGGTATGTTGGAATAATGTAGAAATGCTTGCCGAGTATCTAGGTTTAGGGTTGATGTGTCATTTCTATATTTAGTATGTAGAAGTTTCAGATCCACTTCTTATGGATCTAGGTGTTGGTTTGTTATGATAAGCTACATCTATATATTGTAATCATTTCACATTAATCAATTGAATTGGTTTGACCATTCCTTGTGTAAGCGAGCTTATCAGCTCTGCTCTGTCTGCCTTCTAATTCTTAGTGAAACTAGGAAGTACCATGACTGTCTCTGACTTTTCCACGTGAATGTTCCAGCTTTGCTAATTTTAATTTCTGCAGGAGGTCAGGGCAGAAGCATTCCTACTTTGACTGAATCCTAGGTCTTAGGTTTTCCAAGTAACCAGGGAACAGATAATTCTTAGTGAAACTAGGAAGTACCATGACTGTCTCTGACTTTTCCACGTGAATGTTCCAGCTTTGCTAATTTTAATTTCTGCAGGAGGTCAGGGCAGAAGCATTCCTACTTTGACTGAATCCTAGGTCTTAGGTTTTCCAAGTAACCAGGGAACAGACCTCTATAGCTCAAAAAATAATAAGAAATTTCATCTCATGTTCATATACCCAGATTCGTATTGTCCGGTCTGAGGAAAGTTGGAAACTAGAAGTACCATGACTGTCTCTGACTTTGCCACATGAATGTTCCAGCTTTGCTAATTTTAATTTCTGCCGCCGGAGGTCAGGGCAGAGGCATTCCTACTTTGACTGAAACCTTACAAGGACTTGGAAAGGGCAGAAGCTGAAGGAAATGAAACCTTTCGAGGCACAGGCTAAGGTTGTAGAGTCACTGAACACTTCTGTTGAGCACAAGGCATGAGGGGCAGCGAGGAACCTGGCTGTAAACAACCCACAAAGAGGGTTTTCAAATGCCAGTTTGATTGCTGGTAGGCACGAGCAAATTGGGGGAACTGCACGGGTAGCTGCAGGCTCAAGAGAAGCCCTAGCAAAGGATGGCACACATCCCAATCATTCCAGCATCATAACAACATTATCCCAAACGCAATCAATTAATAAAATTAGCAGTTGCTCATGTGGTTGGAGGAATTAAATGATTAAAGCCTCATATAATATCGTGATGTCACCAACTAGGGTTGCACAGATTAACAAAAGATTCACATTGGAAATTCGATATAGAATTTTGATATGCTTGGGCAACTAAATTTAAATCTAAAACAATATCATACCAGTATGCCTAGAATCATTGGCTTGAGGAATTCCCTTTTTGGAAGATACAAATCATCAATCAATCAACTAAAACACAACAACCGCTACTCTCTGCTTACAAACACACCGTGTGACTTACAGCAGAGCCATTGATATTTCACAAATCCAAATACATGCTTCTAAGCTTAATCGAACAGGGGAACATAAAATTTGAATGATATAGGAACAATACCATAAAGGCTGGAGCAGTTCTATGAAATAACTTACAGCATTCTGAGCCCATGTGGTATCAAACAAATATATATGCATTAAAATTTAAAATGCATAATCGATGGATTTCCCTGATCATATTTTGAAATGTACATTCACATATAAACTAAGTGGGCACTTGAGATTGAACGAAAAGCACAAGATGAAAGCATTTACAAAATTTATTTTGAAGAGATGGCAATTTTATTACAATTACGAAAGCTAGTACAATTCTTCGCGTGATAAACAGCCCAAACAGTTTGACAAGGTATTTAACGAGTGAAAGATATGCTGCCTGTGAGAGTTGTACGTTTGTGAGATTTGTACGTGTCTTTGACAGCAGTACATTAAATGGACACTTCAAATAGTTTTTCAACAAGGCATCCTTAAATCGTATGCTAAGTGTGGATTTTGCTGTAAAGCAACAACCATAAGGTAGACAAATTGGTGTCCAGTTCAATTTACAAATGTAATATATCTAAACCATGTTAAAATCTCATAAAAACCCTTCAATTCCACGCCCTGATATTCTCTCTCTGTAAATACCAAGAGCTTCATCCATTACCTTTGCTTGTTTAAGAAGCTCCGCTCTTTTCTTTCCAGATGGATGTGTAGACAAATAGTTTTTAATTTCTGAATCACCAGAAAGTTTTCCGAGTTTCTCATAAACAGAGGATGCCACGCGTGGATCATATCCAGCTGATGCCATCAAAAGTAATCCTATGTAATCTGCTTCAACTTCCATCCTGAAAAGATGAGAAATAAACTTCAATAACAGTAATGGAGGATTTAGTACTTCAATAACAGAAGAAAATTTTAAAAAAAAAAAAGGAGCCTAGGAAGGAGTTCCTTATTAGTGCTTTCCCAAGATCTTTCTTACATTTGGATGATTTTTCCAAGATTGAAACGTTAAAGAAAACAACCTGAAATCGTAAATCTATAATTCAATAGTAGAAGTTGGAACTAAGCAAGAATGTTGAAATAAAATACTAATAGCATAGCACTGCAAATTTAGAGATGGATTATAGGCTTAACATTCATCTAAACTATGCACATATTATACCATAAAATAAAATTGTACCTCTGGGAGCTTTCTTGTGAACAAAACCACAGAGATTGTACATTATTATCATTTATGCAGACAACCAACATAATCAGGGACCAAACTACACAATGCCAACATAAGAGATGACCAAACTCCTCAGACATGGAATTCTTGTAGAACGGACAAAAGATGATGGTGCAGGCAAAGGCCTAAGCACCCACAAAATCAGTTCATATATTACACTTTCACGCTGCTCTATTTAGCATTTACTAACAAATACAACCACAAAGATTGTACATTATTTTGTAGATAACCAACATAAGAAGGGACCAAACTACTCAAAGCTAACATAAAAGGTGACCAAACTACTCAAACATGGAGTTCTTGTAGAACGGACAAAAGAAAACAATATGTGCAGGGGAAGGCCTAAGAGCCCACAAATTAGCTCATATGTTGCACTTTCAAGCTGCTCTAGTTAGCATTCACTAGCAAATACACGATGGTTAGTATTCCCATTAACTGATGAAGAAAGCCATAAAACATGGTATTAAAACTCTATTTCAATGTCAAAAAGCATGAAATTGGAAACATATATAACGGTCAACTTGAATATAAATTCCAATAGCATACAAAAATTACGAAAGAAAATAGCAGTTCTCTTTTGTGTGTTTATGAGCCCTTACCTAACCCGAGATACATAACATAAGCACATTACAACAGAATGTTAAAACTGGATATAAATAGAAAGGGACTGCACAAAACAAGCCAGAAAATTCTCGAAAAAGTACCTTTTCTCTGGACTGGACATACTAAAAGTGTGTTATAGGTATTGGCTTAGAAGAATAACAGTTCTATAATTATATTTTGGAGTTTTGCATTTATAAAATTTGAAGATTTGTTAATTTTCCTAGGAGTGATCCTCCTAGACTGAACCACTGAAAAAAGGACAGAATATTAAACCATAATCTGAATGGTTCAGTACCAAGATATGCAAAACATGAAGATTGAACAAATTTTTGAAAAGTAGAAAAACATGCTTACCACACTGAAAACAAGAAAATATTAAGCATAATAAAGAGAACAGAAGAAGAACCATTTTTCCAGTAAAAGAGTTGCTCTAAAGAAAGCACAGAATTGTTTTTGCCTCAAAATGATTTATAAGATGTTATATAGGTTGATATAGCATTAACCCGTTCTTTTAACTTTCACATAGCTAGTAAAACTGTAAATGTATCAATGTTTGACTGCATAAATTAGATATTTGCCCTCAAAAAAGACAGTAAAGAAGGTCTATGTAGTCTCTGTGGTGTTCAATGAAAGAAATCATGAATTGCTATAAAACTTATAAGGCAGTTCCTGAAATAGCTGTGGTGTTTGTAGCATAGCAAACTCCTATAGTTCAAATCATGAAAATGGAGATTTTAAAGATGATTTAGCACAATGGACTGCTCCCCAAATTGGGCACTATATTCTACTCTACGCTGCAGGAAATCTCTAGGGACCCCCACGAATCGCTCCCGATTTGCTCTCCCAAAGGAATCGCGATTCCTCCTGGGAGTGTTTTTGGAAATCGCGATTCCTGGAAAAAAAACGCTCCCTGCCATCCCCGGAACCGTTTATGGGGCGATGAGGGAGCGACGCTCCTAGAGCGACTCCTCATCGCTCCCTCAGCGATCCTGAGCAAAAAAAAAACGCTCCAGAAAACGTTCCCTCAGCGATTCAGCGCGTTAAGGAATCTTTTTTCCATTTTTCTCAATTTTGCAACAACAAAAAAAAATTGGTTTTTAGTCATTGGCTAGGGTTCAATTAGCCTTTATAAACACTATTGAACTCCATTTGGACTCATTATTTTCCTCATTTGCTTGTTTTCATTTATCTTGCTAGGGCTTTGAGTGACTTTTCTAGTTGTTTGAAAGCAAATTTGTAGGAACTTGGAAGGGAGATTGAAGGGGAGATTGAAAGCTTTTATTTGTGACAGCTTGGAAGAGAGATTGAAAGTTTCCATAGAGATATTCAACCATACTTGAAGAGCTAAAGAAGTAGGCTCTAAAAACCCAATCTTTGTTTGTTTTTGAAAAAAAATTCACTATGTTAAAATTTTAAATATTGTATGTGTTTTTTTCCTACTCTTTCCAATTTCTTCTTCTCCATCATTCTATTGCAGGCAAGAAGTGATTCTCATATTGAATCAAGAAGCATGATGGGTATGTGATTTTTGTTTTTGGTTCCGATCCTTCTCATGATGATGGTGGTGGGAAGTAGATTTGGTGGTGGCAACGATGAGGAGAAAGAGATAGGGAGTGGCACATACCATGGAGAGGGGGAGGAAGAGGGAGAGGATGAGGAGGAGGAGATTGAGAGTGATGAGGGGCAAAAACAAAAAGATACAACACCTTTGTGGAAGTATGTGACAAGGCTTGGGGGAGAGAGAGATGGTGGAACCACGAGGTTTACATGCCTCCATTGTAATAAAACTTACACAGGTTCATATACCCGTGTGAGAAATCATGTGTGCGCTTATACCATGTGATCAAGGTAAGGCTACTGGAGTCAGCTAAAGAAAGAAAAAAATACAGGATGGAAAAAGAGGCCGCTCAAAACAATTCCAAGAGATCAAGGGTCGAATCTGAATCCCCACAGAGAATGTTTAGTAGTGGATCTGGATCATCATCCACCCATGCTAGTGGATTCTCACCTATGCGAAAAACATTATCAGATTTCCTTGACCTTGGTTGCAGAGACGATGTGGATTCAAAAATTTACAGGTTTCTCTATGCATGTGGTGTGCCATTGAATGTTCTTCACTCACCCTATTGGCAAGAAATGGTACAAGCCATCAATGGTGCCCCTAAAGGATACAAAAGCACTAGGTATGACAAAGCTAAAACCAGGGACTTGACAAGGAAAGTGGCAAAATCAATAGTGTTGTTGGAAAGTTTACAAATGATTGGTCCAACTATGGGGTATCCATTGTATCTGATGGGTGGACAAATGTTAAAGGAAAGCAATTGACAAATATTCTTGGTGTGTTTGCTAGTGGTGCGGTCTTCCTTTCAGCTCATTATCTAACTTTAAAAATTTGCATATTAACATAATCAATTTGACAAGTGCAGTAAACAACATTAAACCATCAACACACTGAACACAAGAGTTTTTCACCGGGGAAACCTTTGAAGGACAAAAACCCCAAAAGCATTAGTAATTCATCTCGTAAATGAGATGACTGGGTTCTTCAGAAATTGCACAAACCCTAACTGGGTTTGTAGTATGTACCATGAATCCATAAATACAGAAGATCAACAATTACACAG
This sequence comes from Pseudotsuga menziesii, assembly GCA_001517045.1. Taxonomy (NCBI): domain Eukaryota; kingdom Viridiplantae; phylum Streptophyta; class Pinopsida; order Pinales; family Pinaceae; genus Pseudotsuga; species Pseudotsuga menziesii. Next base: position 35,321 of record LPNX011216646.1, read on the forward strand.
ACAAATTAACAATTTTGTCTTTTTGACCAATTAGGGCTTCTTGCCCTAGATTTGCTCACACCTTCCCTAAGAGATCAACCTGCCCAAAAATCTTTTGTACCTGCTAAGATTCACTTCTCTCTCCTGCCATGTTTCTACTACCCTGCCCAAACTGCTGCAATTTTTCGGTTTGCTGCCCGATTGGGTAATTCTGCAGCCCAAGAACAGTAAGACAAGCCTGTGGGTTCTCTGCTGCAGACCCGAGGCCTGTTGGCATGCCCGAAGGTCTTCCGGGTCAGCCTGCTAGCTACCTGAGACCTTCCGGTCTTCTCTGCTGGCTGCCCAAAGCCTACAGCAGGCTGCCCGAGCTGTTGTAAGTGCTCAGGGGCACTCCCGAGCCCTGTTGTAGGAGCTCGAAGTGACTCTCGAGCTTGATGAGGGTGCCCGAAGGTTGGGCAAGCTGCCAGTGGGGCAGAAATGGCAACCTGTGGAGATAAGTTGCTTCCCAAAAGAGCTACCGAGAAGAGAGAGGCTGCCCAGAGGTGCTGCTGAAAGGAGGAAGCTGCCCAGATGGTTAAACCCTAGCTTCCCAAGGAACTCTTGTTGTTGTTCAAGGAAGATGAGGGTGTTGGGGTAAAATCCCTAACCCAAAAAAACTGATAGAAAATGCAATAGCAGAAACCCTATCTGCCCAAGGAAGTCTTGCTGTTGTTCGTGGATGCAGCAGCATAAACCCTAACTTAGGGTTTATAAAAAACTAGTGTGAGTGCCCTAGCTAGACTCATCCATGCCAAGGCATCACACCAAACTTCAATCTTCAAAACCTGTAAAATCTTCTGATGGAGCAGTTGTACCTGTGAGAGCAAGTGTGTGTAATAATGAAGTGGATTGATCTTCTTTTATATCCTTTGAGTCACCTATAAGTGAACCAAAATTAGAAAGAACAAAATATTATTATTTTATTCTTTTCTAATTTTGACTTTTGCTTTTGGCCTTCCTATGGTCCAAAAGTCCTTATGTATTTTTTACTTTTACCTGTGGTCCAGAAGTCCATATGTATTTTTTACTTTTACCTGTGGTCCAAAAGTCCTTATGTATTTTTTACTTTTATCTCTGGTCCAGAAGTCCTTATGTATTTTTGACTTTTACCTGTGGTCCAAAAGTCCTTATGTATTTTTTACTTTACCTGTGGCTTGTTCAAGTGCCCTTGTGGTCAAGGTGGTCTTTTATCACCACTCAAAGTACATCATCATAAACAGAGAGAATTACTAATGCTTTTATCTCACACTCTATGTGACACCAAGATCGGGTACTAAGGTGTCTTAACCAAGGGTAGCTAAGCCTTGGACAAGATCGCAAAGCCCACTGATCAAGGGTCAGAGTGTCACACATGCCTAGACCTAGTCTAGGGCCTATAGTGCCTTCCTGGTAACAGACCAGGTGCCTCAGCCATAGGCTGCATAATTTGACACTAGGTCAAATACTTAGTAACAGAGCGCCTCCATTCTCTAAGAGAATGGCTACTCATATCTAGGCTAAGTCTACCAGTGCTAAAGTGGTTCCACATCGTGGTCCCGGACCAGATGTCACCATTCAACAGAATGGTCACTCAACTCAAGGTTGAGTCCCCCCAGTGCTAGACTGGGTTCATATCGTGGTCCTTGACCAGATATCATCATTCAACAAAATTATCACTCAACTCTAGGTTGAGTCCCCCAGTGCTGGACTGGGTCCACATCCTGGTCCCGGACCAGATGTCACCATTCAATAGAATGGTCACTCAACTCAAGGTTGAGTCCCCCCAGTACTGGACTAGGTCCATATCGTGGTCCTCGACAAGATATCATCATTCAACAAAATGATCACTCAACTCTAGGTTGAGTCCCCCTCGTGCTGGACTGGATCGACATCTTGGTCTCAAACCAGGTGTCTCCATTCTCCTAAGAGAATGGCTCTCGATGCTGCTCAGAAAAATCAACACTCCCTCTTAGAGAAAGAGGCATTCTCTGCCATGCCAAGCTTGTCACAAAAGTATACGAACTTTGATGTTGTCAGAGGCTTGGTCAAGATATCTGCGATCTGTTCATCTGTACGAATGTACTGCAACTTCAGGGCACCTCTGTGCACTAGGTCTCTGATGAAATGATACCTCATTTCAATGTGTTTCGATCTATCATGAAACGCTGGGTTCTTCTAAAGCTTTATGCAACTCTAATTATCGCAGTGGATGATAGTTAAGTCAAGCTTTCCCCCGAACAGATTAGATATAAGTTTTCTGAGCCAAACTGCTTCCTTGCTGGCATCATTTGCAGCACTATACTCTGCCTCTGTTGTACTCTAAGCTATGCAGTCATGCTTCCTGATGGACCAAGAGATCATTGCAGGTCTCATACTGAAGCAGTAACCAGAGGTACTTTTCTGGTTTACTGCACTGCCAGCCCAATCTGAATCAGCATATCCAGATAACAATATAGTGTTGGACATGAATTGACTCAGAGCATTCACTGCATAATAGATGCCTGGCCTCGTATGCAGGAGATACATCAAGGATCCAATAAGTTGTATGTACAAAGTAGAGTCCACACTCTGTGAATTGGTAGCTGAGTCACCCAACTTTGTCAAGTTGGCAGTCATGGGTATGCCCATAGACTTGCAGTCCTGCATCCCAAATTTCTGCAAGATGTGTCTACTGCATACTTCCCTTGTGTTAAGAAGATCTCGCATGGCTTTTGCTAGACCTCTAAGCCAAGGAAATAATACATCGACCCAAGATCCTTCATCTCAAATTCAGGTGTAATCTCCCTCTTACACTGTTCTATCAACTGTTCATCACATGTAAGAGACAAGTCATTTATATATAGAACAAGTATCAAGACATGATTGTGAACAACCTCAAAGTACAGGTTAGTATCAGTTGTACTTTTGGAAAACCCCAAGCTATGGAGAAATCCATCCATCCTCGCATAGCAGACTCTCGAAGCTTGTTTCAGTCCATACAAGGCTTTCTTCACAAAGCCTTCAGGTTGTTCAAAATAGGCTTCCTCCTCAATCTTGCCATTGAGGAAGATTGTCTTTATATCCATCTGATGTAACTTCCATCCGAATAATGCAACAAGAGAAATGATGGTTCTAATCGTAGTATACCTGGCAACAGGAGCAAATGTCTCATCATAGTCAATGCCTTCTTTCTGAGTGAAGCCACGAGCTACGAATTTGGCTTTATACTTCTTCACACTGCCATCAACAGCGTGCTTGATTTTATAAATCCATCTAAATGTCACTACTGACTTTCCTGTTGATCTAGAAACAACTTCCCATACATCATTCTTCATGATTGAGCTGTACTCTTCAATCATGGCATCAACCCATACTTGTTTACTTGTTGCTTCAACGTATGATGAAGGTTCTGCAATGTTCCCCCAAGTTTCTGGGACGCAGGAGCGTGGGAGCGAGGAAACGCACGTTGAGGACGTGTGGAGACAACCCACAAATTTTAGGGAAATTCAGGGGGGACAGGGGGGCGTCGAGGTCATAAAAATTGTAAACGATATAATCATATTATAAATCTCAGCAATAACAATCCATCCTGTATAAATATAGTTTAAGCTACTCCCTATAAATGCAGTCTAATTCGTCAATGATTCAACATACTTCAACATTGTGTAAATCCATGGCATAGATGTTGTAATGAGTTAGTGTGACCAGAGGACCCTATTTCTTCATGGTTCTAAAGGGCATCACATTATTTGAGGATTTCAAGTCCAACATACAATTATACAAGAGTGAAATATTAATCCTATATTGGGATCATATTCATTAATAGCACCTTGTGCCTGCCTCCTCTAGGTTTTTAGCGCTTGCCTCTACCTTGAATCTCGAAGTTGATCCTCAACATTACTCATCACCCTACAATTTTGATGAAACTTCCTAAACCAAGCATTAAAATAAGGTAGAATTAAAAGAAAAAAAACATGCTTAATAAGTGATTTTGCTTGACTAAAGGGTACATTTAGATTAAGGTCATGATAGAGGAGTTTAACAATTAGCACCACCAACATCAAGGTACATAGAGAGGTTGATGTGCTTGATTAAATGACAATCCCTTTATTGATTTTTCTGAGCAGCATTGAAAGCCATTCTCTTAGGAGAATGGGGAAACCTGGTCCGGGACCACGGTGTGGACTCAACCCAGTGTTGAGTGACCAATCTGTTGAATGGTAGATATCTGGTCCTTGACCATGATATGGACCCAGCTTTGCCCGGGGTAGACTCAACCCTGTGTTGAGTGACCATTATGTTGAATGGTAAACATCTGGTCCGAGACCACGATGTGGACCAATCTAGTACCAGTAGACTCAGCTTAGTTCTGAGTAGCCATTCTCTTGGAGAATGGAGGCACCTGGTCTGTTACCAGGAAGGCACTATAAGCCCTAGATTGGGTCTAGGCATGTGTGACACTCTGACCCTTTATTAATGGGCTTTGTGTTCTTATCCAAGGCTTAGCTACCCTTGGTTAACATACCCTAGTACCTGATCTTGGGGTCACACAGAGTGTGTGATAAAAGCATTAGTAACTCTCTTGGTTTATGATGATGTACTTTGAATGGAATTAAATCACCACAGGGGATGACCACAGGGGCACTTAAAGAAGGCTAAAACGTAAAAGTCAAAAATACATAAGTACTTTTGTACCATAGGAAAAGGACCACAGGTAAAAGTCAAAAATACATAAGGAATTTGGACCACAGGAAAAGGACCACAGGTAAAAGTCAAAAATACATAAAGGACCTTTTTGGAACTAAAGGTAAAAGTGAAAATTAGAAAAGAATAAAAAAATATTATTTTATTCTTCCTAAATTTGGTCCACTTTCAAGTGACTCAAGGATATAAAAGAAGATCAAGCCAATTCATTATTACACACACATGCTCTCACAGGTACTGCGGCTCCAAAAGAAGATCTCTCAGGTTTTGAAGGAGGTGTTTATGATTATGCCCTAGCATGGATGAGTCTAGCTAGGGCATCATCATCCACTTTCTGGTTTTAAGTTAGGGTTTTCATCCTACATCTTCTAGCTGAAGCTCACTCACCTCACGAAAGCTCTCCTTCTCTACAGTTGGCTCACGGGCAGCCCTTATCCTCACCTTGGGCAGCCTTCATCGGTTCCGACAGCACTCGAGCTGAGTGCCCTACCTCCACGGGCAACTCTGCTCAACCACCGAGCTGCTACAACAGGCTCGGGGTTGGCAGCCTAGGCTCCCAGGCTGCTACAGCAAGCCTCGAGCAGCCAGCAGGTACCCACGGGCTACTGTAGTAGGCCTCGGGGTTGCCTGCAAGGCCTTCCGATCAGAAACACCATACCCGAAAGGGTTCCGGGCAAGCCACAAGGCTTTCGGGCCAGCCCTAAAAGGGCTAGGCAGGGCCTGTCTGCCCTTTGGGGACCAATAAAACTGCCCCACAGCAGAACCGGGCAGCTCACGAGCAGTGAGATCTGGACTGCGAGCAGTAACAAAACCCAGATCCAGGCACATCGTGCAGTTTGGGCAGGTACAGACAAGAAATTGTACGATCGGGAAGCAGGGTTGTTTTTCGGGTAGGCTGACAGGTACAGATCTGGGCAACTGACAGACTTTTCAGGCAACCTGCAAATTGTTGTGCAGGAGAGAGAAAAACCCTAATTCTGGAAAAGCCCTAATTGGGCAATTTTGATGTAATTCTGGAAATTGATCTTCTATTTCTGTGGTTAACCCTATTGGGGTTTGTGGAACTTTTTGAAGAATTTTAGTCATCTCATTTACGAGATGAGTTACTAATGCTTTTTGAGGTTTTTCTCCTTTAAAGGTTTCCCCAGTGAAAAACACTTGTGTTCATTGTGTTAATGTGATGAATGTTATTTCACTGCACTTGTCATTTGTTTAAAGTTAGTCTGCAATTTTTTTAAGTATTCATGCTAATGCTAAAATTCAACATCCTCAACCTCATACATGATAAAATCCAGTGGAAACGTTGCAATCGTGAAATCCTGAAATCTGTTAAGTCTGTTGAATTCTGAATGGGATCCAAAATTCTACTTTTTGCATATGAAGTCAGATGAGGTTGGAACCACTCTCAAACATCCTGGAACAATTAATGGTAATGTTAAAAATTTAAGTAAAAGGATAAAAAATGAAAGATAAGGAAAATACCACTTTTACTTTAAGAATTTAACATTACCATTACTGCTGGAGCGCCTAGGAGCCCTCACTTAACCAGTGCGCACTTGAAAATAGGGGGATGAGCTCCCCCCTGCGTTTCCCCAAGTTTCGCCAAATTGGGGGCGAGGAGAAACGTTTCAAAAGGAGTCCCCAAGCCCCTGAGGCATGGGGAGCGAGGGGGGCAAGCTCTCGACTTTGGGGGGCGAGTCCCCGTGGAACACTGAGGTTCTACACTAATAAGTTGACTCATAAGCCCGGAGTACTTTTGCGGTCTTATGCTTTCTCTGAAAGTCTCAAGAGGAGCTTTATGCTTCTCGCCTTCGTGTACCATTTCTTGGTATCAAGCCGATCTCCTTTTGGAAGGAGAAACTTCAAGTAATTCTTCTGGTGGACTTCCAATGTCCTCTGGAATTTGATCATCAAATTCCTCTTCCTCCCTCTGAATTTCTGAAACTAGAAACCCATTGAAAGCTCTAGTGTTTTACGAAACACAACTTCCTCATCGAAGATCACATCTCTACTATATTTTGTAATCCTAGAAGAGTTGTGTAGTGAAGGTGTCCAAACCTGTTGTTCCACAACCAACATGGATCAACTGCATGAGTGGAATCCTTGGAAGCCCTGTAAAGGCCTCCCTCTCGAACCCCAATCTGTACTACTGAGCTTAGATCTTCATCCTTTGCCCATAGAAGGACTTTCTTGTCCATGAAGAGGACTCGGTAGCCCTTGTCCTCTAAGGCAACAACATATAGAAGATTCTTCTTCAAACCAGGAACATATAAGACATCATCAATATGAAGAACCGTACCTGAGTCAAGTTGAAGTGAAGTTGAGCCAACTCCTTCAATNCCTATGTGGTGAGCTTCTTCTTCCTGTAATTGGCGAGAGCTCCATGGTTACCTGTCATGTGTCTGTGATAGGACCAGAGAGAGCAGAAACCAGGTAGTACTCTCTTCTAGATTCGTCTTCTTTGTTAGCCTTGGTTTTCTTCTTCTTCTGCTTCTGCAACAGAGGCATGAAACCTCCTTTTGGTTCTCTTCTTGGTTTGCCTGCAATCCTTGGCAAAATGTCCAAACTTGTGGCAATTATAGCATTCCACTTTTGACATATTAGAGAACTTACCTTGAGGTTTCTTTGCCTTCTTTTGTTGAGGTGAGGGCTTCTTGAACTTCTTTGTCTTTGCTGCAAGTGCAAGGTCACCTTCCTTAGTTACCTTTCCTAAAGTCCTTGCCTCTTCTTCTATGCAATCATGCCAAAGTCTTTCAAAAGTTGGTTGATTCTCTCGCCCACTAACAGATGCCATGAAGGTTTCCCAAGAGCTTGGGAGACCATCAAGCACAGTTTGCACAAGGTCATCATCATCAACAGCAATACCAATAGCAATAAGTTGATCTCTTACCTATGCAATCTGTAATGTCCCCCTCTAATTAAGCACCCAAAACACCCGCTAACCTACTTAATTCCCATAATAGGTTCAAGCGGGTACTGCATGAGAGGGAATTGGCTGAGGGCATTTGATACTTAAAGCAAATCAGGACATTTATTCAGTGTCAAATCATCAGTCGAATAAGAGAATCCTTATTCCTTTAGGCTTAACAGTCAACATCAAATGAGAATTGTATGCATGCAAAAGTGAAGCAAAAACCCTAAAAGTGACATGCAAACCCTAAAAGTGCATGAGACTCTATTTAAGAGGGTTATTGGACTAAAGAGACTGGAAATTATTATTATTGTTGATTGATTTGGAGTTTTTGAGCAGCAGCACAAAGTGCAACCACGACAATTGGGGTTGAAGACGGTGTCTTCAGCTAATGAGGGTTCGACAGTGAGATATCTACCCTAGTCTCTTTTTGGGATAGATCATCCAAGTTTATCCACAGCATTCATCATATACATCAGTATCCAAGGATCCAACACTCTCAGAGGGTTTATTGGAAGATCCACGTTTTGCAGCTGAAAAACCTCAAAAGGATTCACTGGGACCATAAAACCCAATCTTTCCTCCGCATGTTAGCTTCATCTTTCTCAACAGGCCTATCCTACAGCATAGAGTGACTATTAGCCATCAGTTTGCTCACCTGGCGCATGGGCATGTTGGTGTGGCGTGGGCTGTGCATAAGAGGTTGTGGCTTCGGACTGAGCCGTCATCCTTGGGTAATCGGGTGCTTGGTTTGGGTGTGCAACACTAGGGGTGTTGCTTGGGTGCAGTGGCATCATAGGAGGTGCCGCATAGTACTGTGGATGTTGGGAGACAGAACCGATGACACCATCCGCAGCATGGGATTCCCCCAGCGTGTCACGGTGAGAAATGTCGGCATGGAGAGCGTCCGGTATAATGGTGTATAGGTATCCAAACTGAGCGTAAATTAAATCAAACTGTTGGGCCTTCAAGATGGCCTCTTCCTCGGATTGGAGACGTTCGGAGGCAACGTCTTTGGCTATGGGGGGTAGCAAGGTTTTCAAGAACCAATCAAGAAAGATCCTGTCATCAAGTTGAATCTTGCATAGGCTACCGATGTCGCCGCCACTCATGGATGTGGTCGGTTATGTGGGTCCCGATGTTTTGGCGGCAAGATAGCAAGATTTCCATGCCATCGTCATATCTGACAGGGAGTTGGAAGTATTGTAGAAACATGAAGGCTAGCGACCTGAAGTTAGGGTAAGAGGCTTGAGGCATCTCAATATACCATTTGGTTGCGGCACCTGTGAGGGTGCGCTGGAACAGCCTAAGTCGAATCGAATCGTCCACAATGTTGTTTGACAAGAACCATAGATGAAACAACATAATGTGGTTTTGGGGGCACTCCCTTGCCTTTCCTTCAAACTTTGGAATGTCTGAAGGAAGTTTGGTTGGCATGGGAGGCCAATGTGATTGGGTCATTTGTTAACCGAGCCAAATCCGACAAGTTGAGGCTAGCCATGAATGGGAGGTTAGACCCAAGGTTGGTGCGAGAGGGACCAACAATGGCGTCGGAGTTTGCAGGAGCGTGATGTCCGTGCATGACTTCAGGCACCTGAGTTTGACTTCTCGCAAGGGGGATAGTCGGGATGGTTGCGGAAGGGACGCTGCCCGCAGGTATGAAAGGTGGTACTGTGGAAATTACAGGAGTAGGTGTGGGGCCGCCACTAATGGGTAGCAAACTCACAACAACATGCGCATCGGTACTGGGACCGCTGGCAGGGATGTCGGTAATGATGTGAGGCAAAAACATGGATCTGTTGCCAACCACCCCTCGAAGAAGGGATCGAGGTGTAGACCAGCCATGGGGCTAGACGATGCAGTGAACAGGTTTGGCTCGGATTGGTAGGAATCTGAGTCAGAATCAGAGGCCGTGTGACCTTCTGACGATGAGGAGGGTTGTTGACGAGGGCCTCGACAATGACAGTTTAAAGACCCAAACTGAGGGTGATCCCCCCTAAGTCGTGAGGAAGAACGCGGTGGATCAATGGTGGCTTAATGGTAGTAACCAATAATGATTTTTGGACCCCGGTTTAATCAGCTTCCTATTGGTTCACAAGGGGTCACTCGGCCACCAAGACTGCCAGAAGACAACGCTTGGCTTTTTCCTCACAAGTATTTCTAGTCAATCGAAAGGGGTCGTTACCCGTTTCGCTTAGCAATTCCTCTCGTTGGCCAACTACTTTGGGGTTCCTATGGTAGTCCTCACTGATTTTTAGGGCAAAGCCCAAGCACTTCCCACAATTGTTGCGGTTGAGACTTATGTCCCAAAACGAAAGATTTATTAAGTAAATTGGTTACTTTTATGGTTCGCTCGGGGTCATGAACCGAGTTTTGTTGGATTATATGGTGTGAATGTGTGCACTCTGTGTATGAGGTTGTTATTTTTACTTTTTCAACTATGCAATGAGCAAATAACACTGGTTTCTCTGCAAAAATCAAGCAAAGGGCTTGGATCAAAACAAAGTTAAAAAAATAAACCAAAACCAAAGTGCGAGACAAACTGTAATGATGGAAAATTAAGTGTAACTTGTTATGAATCAATAGAGTGACTACCCGGCTTTTGTATCCCTCAAATCCAAGAAGGAGTGTTGGGTTCTCATCAAAGTGGAAACAAGTCCACCCGTAGATCCACAGGTCACTCCCCAAATGCCCAGTGCTCAACAGGGAGGACGCAAACGCCGTGAAACCCCTAAGGGTTTCCACTAACTCTAGTTGGTTTCCACTAACTCTAGCTTCCAAGGTCACTTGTTTTCAGTGGATAAGAACAATAACAAAAACGGATGCCTATTACTAAGCTTACTCAACCCCCTGTCTTATCTCTGAAGACCCCGAAGGGTGATGACCGAGTAGAGGAGGAGGGGCTAAACAAGAATGTTAATTTCCAATGTTTTAATAATGAAAAACATAATATAACTAGCAGAAACTAACACAGAAACAGGTAGATTTGCATTTGACAATCAACCAGTGGCGAATGGGTCGTTTAGACAGGCAAACAAATGTAAAAATTGGTCAAAAATAGACAGGTCACTTCTGACTGCTGGATAGTGGCGACTAAGTCGCACAAACAGACCACACAGTATCGACTGGGTCGCTTTTGAGGCAAAAAATAACAACTGTGACCTGGGAGGCAAGTTGCAGTCGCAATTGGGTCGCGGGTTTCGCCCCGAAAGCAGCGACTGGGGCCGGAAACCGGAAAAAATTAAAAACAGAGCCGACAGTGGCCGACAACGACAGGCACTGGGGCCGTACGGACTCGAATCAGCCTCGTGGGGGCCCTAATCATGGACGGCTGTGAAGGAAAACCTGCAAAACCAGGGATCCAATGGGATCGACCCGGTATGGTCGCCAAAACAGTAGTCGGGTTTTTACTCCAACTACGAGCAAAAGCACCTTCCTTCTGTTAAAGGGACAAAAGGGTAGAGTTCAAAATGGAAGAGCTAGCTACAAACAAACGATTAGTAACATAAAATAAACAAATAGCAACGGCTATGCTAAAAACTCAAAATAAAAGCAAAAAGATTATACCCTTGTTTAGAAGTGGGCCATCGTGCCCTGATATTTGGATATGGGCCGCCTCTCCACAGGCTATATGGTACGGAGAAGACCTCAACGCACGAGATGGGGAATGGCGTGGCTATCAAATGATGGTTGGATGGTGTGAGTATTTTGAGAAGAGTGGGTTCTCAACCTACTCACTGATTTGAATAATGGAAAAAAGGGCATGAGAATCTTATTGATGGGGACCTCCACCCTATTTTTATAATGATTTTTTGGACTTCTCTCTTTTAGGGTTTTGCAACCCTATTTAGGGTTGTAAACCCTATTTAGGGCTTTTAGCCCATTTTCTGTGTTTTAGCTCTTTTTGGGGTTTTTAAGCCCTTTTTTGGGTTTTTAACCTCTTTTTAATGTTTTTTGAGGTTTTTGAAAGAGAATAAGGGTAAACCATAGGTGTGGAGGTCAAAAATGATGGAAAAATGATAGGGAAATAATGTATGTATATAGTTTAGGCTATGTAGAGCTAGTTGAGCATTTTTTTGCGTTAACAATTCCCCTGTGACTGCATGCAATTAACAGTGAACCTTAAAAAGACTAAGGTCATGGTTTTTAATGCTTCTAAAAATACCATATCATCTTTTTATTTTTTTCTAAGATGTGATATTGAGATCACCACAACTTATCTCTTATTTGAGAGTCCATTTCATAAGCCCTGTGTTCACCTTGAGGCATGTTTCCCAACACCAACTTAGCGAGGGTTATGGATCTCTTTTCATGCTTGTGCCAATGAGTGCTTTCCTTGGAGCCAAGATTTGAGGCCCTAACCTACTATCTAATAACTACCCCTACATTGAACGAATACAATCTATCAGACTAAAGCGGATTGCCCAATAAAACAATCAGTGCCACAAGCCATTATCTAGGGCAAGTTTGGTTCCTATCTCATGCACCTTGAGAGTATTTCCAAGCTCATTTCCTTTCTTCACAGGCTTTGATCCATCGATTATTTAACATCAAGATATGATATGTTCTCTTATCTAGCCCTTTGCCCTTTGATGGATATCACCTCTACCCTCTCATGTTGAGGAAGAGTTTGGTTCTCTAAAACTCTCTCACTACTTCAAAAGTTCAATTTATTGGCATATCCATAAAGTGTCTCCCCCCCCACTAAGTTATTCCTTGGATGCTCCTCGTCATCATCTTCCCCTTCATCAAGGTATCAACAAGTCTAAGTTGCACTAAAACAAATACAAATATAGGGAGGTAAATGAATACAATAATATTTTTTTAAAGTCAAATATATATATATTCAAAAACAAAATTAGACATACAAAATTCAAATTACCATTCATCAATTGGATTTAGAGGCATTCATGTCATTTATAACCATAGAAATTAGCAAACTCAAATATTGTCATAGACAATATTCTTATGTCTAGAGTGGCATAGAGAAGCCAACCCCTGTCAAGCAATTAATCAATAACGTGTTAGCTACTACTAAACATCAACTTCTAAATCCTAAAATTACTTGAAGGTTGAATCCAATTGTTAGCATCTAACAAAAGAATACATTGAGTGCACCTCTGAAAGTGTTGGAATTTGTGATAAAACAAAATTTTGGAGGTTAGTCAATGACTCGACTAAAGTATATTTGGGTTGGTCCATTGACTAATTGGACAATCGACTAGGATTTGAGGGTCGATCAACTAAATGAATGCATAAAGGGCCTAAATTCACAATATTTTCTACTTGTTTAGGACTGACTTGGATGATCAAAGTTGACTTAATCAGCCATGTTTTAAGGAGGTTGGTTAGGCACTCAAGTATAAGTAAGTGAACACGTGTTGATTAATATGAAAAAGGTGTGATGACATGCAATATTGAATTCTATGCTACAACGCTATCTCTAAACACCACCAAGTTCTCTTGCTGATATGTTGTTTACTTTTATGGTTTATAGCTGGTGTTTTAAAAACTAGTGACTCAAACTCGGACTAGACCGAGTTGATTGACAAGGGTTCCAAACCGGTCATCAAACTAGCTCGGCCATCCAGTTTGGTACCAAACCGGCCTAATATGACCTTGACTCGGACGATTTCGTACACAAACTGATCAAACTAGCCAAGTCCGACTTAACTCAGTCGGGTTGACTTGACAATGATCAAGGCACCTAGATGCATAGTGGAAAAAATCGGTATCGGCAAAAACTCGGCAAGGGTCCAGAAAACATCTTCTCGGCAACATCGACGAAAAAATCGGCAAACCGCGGCAAGCATTAAAAAATGCAAATTGTGTACTTCAATAGGGTCAAAATTTGCTTACCGATTTTTCCCCTATTTGCCAATTTTTCCCGATTTTTCCCGATTTTTCCCGATTTTTGCTGATTTTTTCCGATTTTTCACAATGTCCGATTTTTTGAAAAAAGCGCGATTTTTTTCGAGCCGAAAAATCAGCAACTAGAAAAAATCGCGATTTTTCAGGACATAGCCGAAAAATCGGTGATTTTTTCCACTATGCCTAGATGGAAGGGAAAAGACCAATTTTCTTTATAAAAATGACTTTTTTACTTAAACTTGAAACCATAAACCCTAACTCAAACCTATAAGTTCAATTTATTGGCATATCCATTGAGTGTCTCCCCCCCCTTTTAGTTATTCCTTGGATGCTCCTCGTCATCATCTTCCCCTTCATCAGGGTATCAACAAGTCTAAGTTGCACTAAAACAAATACAAATATAGGGAGGTAAATGAATACAATAATATTTTTTTAAAGTCAAATATATATATATATATATATATATATATATATGTATTCAAAAACAACATTAGACATACAAAATTCAAATTACCATTCATCAATGGGATTTAGAGGCATTCATGTCATTTATAACCATAGAAATTAGCAAACTCAAATATTGTCATAGACAATATTCTTATGTCTAGAGTGCCATAGACAAGCCAACCCCTGTCAAGCATTTAATCAATAACATGTTAGCTACTACTAAACATCAACTTCTAAATCCTAAAATTACTCGAAGGTTGAATCCAATTGTTAGCATCTAATAAAAGAATACATTGAGTGCACCTTTGAAAGTGTTGGAATTTGTGATAAAACACAATTTTGGAGGTTAGTAAATGACTCGACCAAGGTATATTTGGGTTGGTCCATTGACTAATTGGACAATCGACTAGGATTTGAGGGTATATCAACTAAATGAATGCATAAAAGGCCTAAATTCACGATATTGTCTGCATGTTTAGGACCAACTTGGATGATCAAAGTTGACTTAATCAGCCATGTTTTAAGGGGGTTGGTTAGGCACTCAAGTATAAATAAGTGAACACGTGTTGATTAATATGATAAAAGGTGTGATGACATGCAATATTGCATTCTATGCTATAACACTATCTCTAAACACCACCAAGTTCTCTTGCGGATATGTTGTTTACTTTTATGGTTTATAGTCGGTGTTTTAAAAACCAGTGACTCAAACTCGGACTAGGCTGAGTTGATTGGCAAGGGTTCCAAATCGGTCATCAAACCAGCTTGGCCATCCAGTTTGGTACGAAACCGGCCTAATTTGACCTTAACTCAGTCGGTTTCGTACACAAACTGATCAAACCGGCCAAGTCCGACTTAACTCAGTCGGGTTGACTTGACAGTGATCAAGGCACCTAGATGGAAGGGAAAAGACCAATTTTTTTATAAAAATGACTTTTTTACTTAAACTTGAAACCATAAACCCTAACTCAAACCTATAAGTTCAATTTATTGGCATATCCATTGAGTGTCTCCCCCCCCCTTTAGTTATTCCTTGGATTCTCCTCGTCATCATCTACCCCTTCATCAAGGTATCAACAAGTCTAAGTTGCACTAAAACAAATACAAATATAGGGAGGTAAATGAATACAATAGTATTTTTTTAAAGTCAAATATATATATATATATATATATATATATATTCAAAAACAACATTAGACATACAAAATTCAAATTACCATTCATCAATTGGAGAAAGAAGAAAGAAGATTTTGTGATTGTGCCCTAGAATGGATGAGTCTAGCTAAGGCATCATCATCATCCATTGAAGACAAACCCTAAGCTAGGGTTTCTTATCTTTTCTGTCTTAAGGGTTTTACCAAACCCTCATCTTCAGCCAAGTTCAGATCTAAGGCAGCCAAGTTCAGATCTGGGCAGCCAAGTTCAGATCTAGGACAGCCACCGTCAGATCTTCAAATCCAGGCAACCATTCTTCAGATCTAGCGCAACCATCTTCAGATCTAGGCAGCCAAGTTCATATCTGGGCAGCCAAGTTCATATCTAGGCCAGCCACCTTCAGATCTTCAAATTCAGGCAACCATTCTCCAGATCCAAGCAGCCACCTTCTTTACGCGCAGTCTTCTTTCCATTTTCAGGCAGATCTGTGATTTTGGGCAAATCTGATATTTTTGGACAGATCTGATATTTTTGAGCAAACTGTTGTTTTGGACATAACTGGTCTTTTCCAGTCATATCTGGAAATTTCAATTACTAGGGTTTGAAACCCTTGCTCTGATTTTTACTGAGAAAATCTCACCGTAAATTGTGGTTTAACCCAGATTGGAGTTTGAGGAACTTTTTGAAGAATTTCCTAAGTCATCTCATTTAAGAGATGAGCTACTAATGCTTTTTGGGGTTTTTGTCCTTTGAAGGTTTCCCCAGTGAAATACTCTTGTGTCCATTGTGCTGATGTGATGAATGTTATTTTACTACACTTGTCATTTGTTTAAGTTAATCTACAAAAAAAAATTTAAGTATTTATGCTAGTGCGAAAATTCAACACATCCCACTAATATAACCAGCCTAAAAGGAAGAAGAGGAGCATTCAAAGTCATTTTCCGACACCTTCCCCCACCTATGACAGTGCCTCTCAAGCGAATCAAATCAACCCACCTTAGATAACCATTGGAAGAAAAAATCCAAAGAAGTTGCTTATGAATACATAGCTAGGTGGTATGATGCAAATATCCCCTTCAATACGCCTAGTCACCTTATTACCAACCTATGTGGGATTCCATTGTTGTTGCTGGTAAGGGCTTCAAAGGTCCTAGTATGCTTGACCTAAGGGGATCTCTTTTGAACAAAGAAGTTAGGCCCATAGATGAATACTTGAAAGGCTTTAGAGAGTCATGGGTCAAAACAAGATGTACCATCATGTCAGGTGGATCCATCCAATAGAAGGAACCATACTAAACCAAATTTCCTTGTCTCTTGCCCACAAGGAACCATGTTCTTGAATCAATTAACACATTTGATAATGTGAAAGATGCAAACTTGTTATTTCATGTTTTGGATGAGATTGTGGTGGAGGTGGGGGTGGCCAATGTTGTTCAGATCATCATAGATAATGCCTCTAACCATGTTCTTGCTAGTAAGATGTTAGAGAGAAAATACACAACCATATTTCGGACCCCATGTGTTGCACATTGCATAGACCTCATGCTTGAGGATATAGGAAAACAAGATTGGATCACGTATACTATAGAGCATGCTAAGAGCATTACAAAATGCATCTACAACCACTCGTGGGTATTGAACCTAATGAAGAAAAACACCGAGGGAAGTGAACTTGTTAGGCCTTCCATCACAAGATTTGCAACACACTTCCTCATGTTGCAATCTCTTCTTTCCCATGCAAAAAACTTGCAAAAGATGTTTTCATGTGATGAATGGAATGCACCTCAGTGGGATCACAAACAAGATGGAAAAGACACCAAAAAGAAGGTTAATGAGACCACAATTTGGAAAAAAGCAGCAAAGATTGTGACATTTGTTGAGCCCTTTGTTAAGGTGTTGCAGTTGATGGATGGGGAAAAAATGGCCATGGGTTACATACATGACACTATGGATTAGGCAAAGGAGCAAATAACGACAGCTTACAAGGATATAGTAGCTAAGTATGGGCCTATTTGGGATGTCATTGATAACAACTAGAACAATCAACTCCATCGCCCTATACATGCAATTGGGTATTTCTTGAACCCAAAATATCATTATAGAGCTTAGTTGAGTAAAACTTGCAATGCATATGGGTGTGAGCACAATTGGTAGGTCTTTGAACGAATTCACACAAAGAAAAGAAACAGTTTGGCACAAAAACAATAAAATGATCTCGTATTTTTGCAGTACAACCTCCGACTAAGGTGCAACCAAGTATTGACCAAGGGACTTGATACAGATCCCATTGCGTTGGATGATATTGATCCAACATCAAAAAGGGTCAAGGAGTCTCAACCAACAGTAGGTGATGCAGCCATAGATCCAAACATGCCAGGTACTAGCCATCCACGACATAGTCATGCTTCTACTACTGCTCTTGCAAATGTTCCTAAGCAGTCCAACGAGGCTGAGGAGTCTGAGGACTCCAAGGAGTTTGAGCCAAATGTTGATGTTGAGCATGGCATTTCCAACAATGGTGATGAGTTTGATCTTTGATGATTGATCATGTTGATTTTGTAGCCTTGATGGCATAGCATGTTGTTTTTTTGGACTCTGGAAGATATTTAAAGCCTCATTGATTATGCATTTTGATTCAAATATGTATTGCAATTGGTGTCATTTTTATATATTTACCCTTACATGGTATATACATGAGTAGACTTTGCATATTTTGTCTCTAATAGTTTCGAATTATGGTTTGGAATCTTTAAAATAAAAAATTTGCACTAAAATTTGAATATTTCATTTATTTTTTAAAACATTGAGTCATTAAATTCAAACCAATCCAAGTCCAAGTCCAAGTTCGAGTTTTAAACATTGAGTTTATACTAATAAAAATGCATGAAATAAGATTAAAATATCACATGTATATCATATAGAGAATTTGCTAAACATGGCATCATCATAATTTCCTCCACAACATAAAGCAAGGGACATGAAAATGTACTAGCAATGGAGTAAATTACGTCATAGGTTAAGAGTTCATACTAATTCAAGAAAGAAAAAGAAAAACTATTGAAGCATGTTGGAATATTATTGGAAATAAGTGTTGGTCCATGTAACCCTTCATAAATGCAATCTACTATTTTGTAGGGTTGAAACTACCACCATATCAATTTTGATATACCAATTGTTTTATCACATATGTAAGTCATTGGGGATGATATTGATCCAACCTCGAAAAGGGTCAAGGATTCTCAACCAGATGTTCCTCAGCAATCCAACGAGGGTGAGGAGTTTGAGCCAGATGTCGATGTTGAGCATGGCATTTCCAGCAATGGTGATGAGTTTGATCTTTGATGATTGATCATGTTGATCTTGTAGCCTTGATGACATAGCATGTTTTTTGGACTCTATAAGCCATTTAAAGCCTCATTGATTATGCATTTTGATTCAAATATGTACTGCACTTGGTGCCATTTTTATATATTCACCCTTACATGGTATATACATGAGTAGACTCTGCATATTTTGTCTCTAATAGTTTGAAATTATAATTTGGAATCTTTAAAATAAAAAATTTCCACTAAAAATTGAATATTTCATGTATTTTTTTTAAATTGAGCCATTAAATTCAAACTAATCCAAGTCCAAGTTTATCCTGGCCACGTCCAAGTCCAAGTCTGAGTTTTAAAACAACAAGTTTATACTAATAAAAATGCATAAAATAAGATTAAAATATCACATGTATATCATATGGAGAATTTGCTAAATGTGGAATCATCATAATTTCCACCACAACATAAAGAAAGGGACATGAAAATGTACTGGCAATGGAATAAGTTAGGTCATAGGTTAAGTGTTCATACTAATTCAAGAAAGGAAAAGGAAAACTATTGAAGCATGTTGTAATATAACTGGAAATAAATGTTGGTCCATGTAACCCTCATAAACGCAATCTACTATTTTGTAGGGTTGAAACTACCACCATATCAATTTTGATATACCAGTGGTTTTATCACATATGTAAGCCATTGGGGCTTATTTGCAACAAAGCTAAGGAATTGGCACAAAAGCTGAGAAAGAAGACAACAATACACAATCATTGTACTTCTACACTATGTTGTGACGCTAACACTATAGTAGACAAGCGTTTGATGCCATAAAATGCCCACAAATCAATGGTTTCTTGAACCAAAAGCAAGCCTCAGCCATTTTGGAAAAATATAATGAGAAAAAAACCATACGACATACAAATTTAGATTACCATTCATCCATTTAGAATTAGAGTTTAGGTATTTATTTAAATCTAAGTTTTGAGGCCCAATTTAGGGTTACAATTTTATAGTCTGCCTTTATTTTTTTCATGTCAAAAAATCACTATTTTTGGATGGAAAATTGCCCTATAGCGGGTGAAATGTTTCAGAAAATATAGAAACAATTGGATACGGCTTGGGAACGTTTCAATGGAGTTTCTAAGTCGTATGCCCTCCATTTCAATTTTCGAAGTTAAGAACAACATACCCACCCCTCTTTCTAGACATTTTTGGTAACTTAGCAACAAGGGAAACAAGTACAAGATTTACCACTTGTATCATCTTACTAGGATATCCCCTTCACAAGCCTTGGGTCCTAAGATGATCTTCTACTTTGGGCACTTTATGAGAATGGGGTTCATATTATACACCTTGAGTATACTCAACATCACTTATCTCATGGCCCCAAGTTCATGCACATGTGGTTTAGGGCTGGCTCTAATCAACTTCAAATCAAGTGTGAACACTATATCTACCCTTCAAAAGGCCTAGGTCCCATTAGAGGAAATTTCAACTCAAAATCGGCCTTTCAACCCTAATTCAAATTCCACATCATCGTGTGTTAGCCAATGAAATTGCTTTAAATTTGAAATACCGTATAAGTCTTAAACAATATTTTAATATAAATTTGGGGATAGGTATCATAAAAAAAAACTATTTTTTTGTTCGTATTTTCAACATATCTTTCTGTGTTTTTACTCGAATTTCGATCGAGAGGGCTCCCTGGATGTGGAAATGACATCATCACGTTTTTTCAAGTATTTCTTGTTTTTGGGGTAGCGGGGTCAGTCAAAAGTATGCAGAGTGGGTACTCGTTGGATGCGGAATTTGTCATCGTTACGTTTTTTCAGGTAATTCTTGTTTTTGGGGTAGCGGGGTCCGTCAAAAGTATGCAGAGTGGGTACTCGTTAGATGCGGAATTTAATTCCGCATCCAGAGAGCCCTCCCGATCGAAATTTGAGTAAAAACACAAGGAGATATGTCGAA
Source organism: Pseudotsuga menziesii (assembly GCA_001517045.1). Taxonomy (NCBI): domain Eukaryota; kingdom Viridiplantae; phylum Streptophyta; class Pinopsida; order Pinales; family Pinaceae; genus Pseudotsuga; species Pseudotsuga menziesii. Next base: position 55,670 of record LPNX011216646.1, read on the forward strand.
AATACGAACAAAAAAATAGTTTTTTCTTTTCTTCCTCCAAAATTAATAAATATTATTTTATTATTTTAACTATTATTTTATTATTTTCCTTAATAGGCCCATTTTGAGTTGAAATTTCCTCTAATGTATGATAGCCTTCTATTTCAGGCACTTTTTACAATAGGGGTCTTATCATACACCCTTGGTATACTTGACATCATTGATCTCATAGCCTTGGGTTCATGCACAAGTAGTTTAAGGTTGGCTCTAATCAACTTCAAATCAAGATTGAACACTATATCCCACAAGAGACTTTGTAAACTATATCATTTGAAAGAGGTGGAGTTTTATAATTTCATTTTCAAATGCCCCATCTTCTGTGAGATCAAGGGGAGATACCACTAACTTTTCCATGAGTCGAAGAGATCCATATCCACCTTTATCAAAATTATCGATCAACAATGCCTAGCTATTTACATGCATAAGGCAGCAACTCTCGAACAACAGACCTTGTAGGGTGTTTCCAAACCTCACCTCATCAACTTGATTACCTCCTTTCAACACTTGGTGATGGGAAGAGACTGGAAGACCTTCCAATGGGTAGCACAATTAACACCGTGCATGTGTGACCACACACAACGTCTCAACCCAGAGCTGGTTGAATCCCTCCCACATGAGCTAGGCATACACATTCTCTAGACACATCAAATCGACAACACAAGATGGACCAGAGTAAAATGACGTGATATTTTTCCCTCGACCTTAGATGTTAGGAGAAGGTCTACTTATGTTTCCCAAATGCCTCTAAAAATGATCCAGTGAAGGCCCTCTCTGTCCGAGGTACTCCCCAAACGAGATCATTAGAAACTGCAATGGATCCTTCTTAGTACTTGACTCTATATTGTATAATTCATCCTCCTCGCCCTCCTCCTCTTCACATTGTCTTAAGAACTTCTACATGGATCTCTTGCGCTCTCTCCTCTTTCCTCTTTAATGCAGTATTTAGGTCATAATTTCTTGTCAATCATGTTATATTTTTCTTTAGGTTGTTAGGGCACCCCTACAGATTGGTATTATTGATTGTACTTTCTAATCCAATTGGCTATCTTTTAGGTCCTTTGTTGAACATTAATAAAATTATCTTAGCTTATCTACTCTTTCTTTCTTTCCTTAACCTAAGATGTTAGATTGCTTAGGAGATGTTCTAGGTACTCATTGTTGTTGTCAATTATTGTTCCTTCTAGTCCCATTGACCAACTTCAGTCATTATTGGACATTAATATAATTTCATTTCAAATCTACATCATTCAAAAATGAACCCAATTTGTGCAAATCAATGCACATGCCAAAACCATCATAAGCAAGTTTTCTTGCATGATTACATAGTGGATTGTGCACAAAAAAAACAGGTTTCAGCAAATCCATGCACTGGTGGAAAAGATATTTATAAAGGGTTTGCTTCCTTGCCTTAACCTTTTTTCCTAAGATATAAAAAGGGTATTGCAATTTAAACATAAAATAAGCATCAACCCATGAGGACTGTTAGAAGGAAAGATTGATTGTGTTAGAGACACGATCTTATCTTCTTTTGTATCTAATATGTGTAAAAGCTCTAAATTTTATATGGGACCTATGTATTTCACGAAAGACATTTCATATTTTCAGACATTAAAGTCGATGATGCATTGCTCGTTGAACTTTAATATGAACACAAAACCGGTTCTTAAATCTGCATCAATATTGATAAAATGTTCTATAGATTTATAAATAACAAACAAGTAGCAATGTAAAGCAAAGCAGTGCCACTTTACAGTGGCAAAAACAATCATTATTATTAAAGTAAAGAATGCCAAGCCATCCCCAGATGCGGGTGACAGTATGCACGAGCCAGCACATGAAGCTCATGAAGCTCATGCCCACACTGCTCTGGCATCCAGCCACCTGGGCATCTAGCATGTTCGAAGATTTAATAAGTATTGCTCCAGGCTTGCTTGCCTCACACTTCGCCGTTTACTCTGACAGCCCTTCAAGCTGGTAGGGAGGTGGACCAAGGTACAGTATTAATGAAGCTTAATGGGGCAATGCAGCCGCATTCCACGGTGGAAATTGTGATTTATAGGTCTAACAAGGTCCTACTCTCCCGCTGGTTGTGGATTTTAGCTGCTCTACGGTTTCATCAGACATATGGGGGGTGTTTTTGTGTGAACTGCCACACAGAAGTCACGTCTCTACGCCTTTGTGGCACTCCAAGAAGAGGGGGAGGAGGGCATGGTGCTTCTGGTTGCAAAGCTACGGGGTCGTTCGCCAGCGAAGGATATAAGGAGACTGTCCGGCCTCCTATTCGCAGCCTCATTGACGAGTGGAAAGCAAGCATTATGGCGCAGCAGTTGCCCTCTTCCCACAATGCTGGGAGAGTCAACCATTATTGGATTATAAAGAATATGATGGCTCATTTGATGGAGCATATTCAGGTTAAGTGGAGAAATTTGAAAGAGACTGTGATGGACATGCACTTGAGCCTGTCAAAGGTCAGTGATGGCTTAGACAGTCTTGATGATGATTTTGATTGGGAGCACTCACAGTCCAGGAAGCGTCGCGAGGAGGTGGGCGTCTTGAACCAGGCCTCGGTTGGTGGTGACATCTCGGGGAGTGTGTCTCAGGGTGCGTCTCAGGATGCCAATGAACTTGTTGAACAGGGGGGTAAGCGTCCAGTTCAGGGCCTCGTTGTACAGCAGGAGGCTCTAACATCTAATGACTCAGGCTGCCTCAATGCTAAGAAGATTCAGCGCACTGCCTCGGAGTCTCGGACAGACCGGTAATGCAGCGCAAATGGGTTCCTCTCCCTGTCAAGCAGCCCAATGCTGGATTTCCAGACCTGGAGATGGTAGGCTTCCCAATCAAGGAAGAGCACGAGGACTCTTCTCATGGAATACACCAGAGCTAAGCTTGGTCCTTCTGCCTGTACTAAGACCAGTTATTTCCAGTTCTTTTGGTTTTCAGTTATAGATAGTCTGTTAGTTTTTATGTGTTATAGTTTTGGTAGTTTCAGTAAAAATCTTGGCTGTCTCAGACTGGTATTATGCCTGGTTTCCCAATACTAGGCAGGCTTTCATTTTTTTAAATGATAGACATGTTAGCATTTTTGAGCACCTGAGATGGTGGCTCTACCATCTCAGGCCACCTTAAACTTCTGTGACTATTCGTGCTTGTAAAATTCTGTATATTTTATATATATATATATAATAGATCTTCTGCAGCCTTACAAAAAAAAAGAATGCCAAGCCACTCAATTTTAATAGACTAAAGGAGCTGAGTCTGGTAGTTGCACCTCAAATACACACATCAAGGATGCCCTTTAAAATACCCATGCCTATTGATTTGACATAGTCCAAGATGTGTTTTTTAGCATCACAATAACTCAATATAGACATTTATGAGTGCTTAGCAATAAATTTAAGTTTTAAGCTCACTTGAACCTGATGGTTTTTACTAAAGACAATGATTTACACTTGTAATTGTAGAAATCAGCATGAAGAAAGAAGAAAAATCATAATTTTTGCCTACTACAACAGAAGTTGAGAATGCATCCATACCTTCTGGAAAAGGGAAGTTTCAAAAGTAGATTTGACATTGCATAAACAAGATCCGGCATACCAATGAACTGAAGAAGAATGATTTGTAAAATTGCAAACCACAAATTGCTTGTCATGCCTTCTGCTGCGTGCCTTGCCACGGCATGTCCAACCTGTAACCACAACCACACAGCCAGATTTGTTTAGTGGAATGAATTTTAGTAGACATCATGAGAGAAATTGTTTCCAATAATTTGATGAAGAGATAAGAATTGGTAGTGACGTAAAAATGTTCCCAGCTCTAACACAAAAAGAGGTGGCAAGCCTGTGTCAGCAGTCCACCTAGGGTCCGATTTCAGCTCACATGAAAGAGAAGAGCCACCATCTAGTACACCATACAGCTTAATTTGATTGTACTTAAAACTTTATAATTTTTTATTCAGAGATGTGTGGGTTTTTTCATTTCTGCATCAGGTGCACCTTTACCTGTCACACCTGTGCCCCTACAGTTTTAGACTTTACTCCTTTACAAAAGAAAAGTGCCACACCACTGCACCCATAGTTTAAAAAGCTTTCACCCTTGCCAAACCCACTTCCATACCCATACCCACACCCAGCCACATCCATAAAACACTGATTTAATATCTTTTAATATGGATGCAAACTGGAATAAAGCCAGACAAGTACAGCTATATGTAGAAGACATATTCAACTGAAATCTGGTAGCCATTGTCTCTAGACTCATTTTCAAAATTAAAACCCAACAGATATATCTATAACTGTCAGTAAATCTCTCACCCTAACTTTCAATATATATTGATACTTTCAGACAAGTTTATAAAATCATATTCTATATGAGTAAATTTCAAATGGAAGAATGCCTTAATCAAGCTTTAACAATATTTCTCTATGTTTTGGATCATCTCCATGCATGTTCATAATTATGATACTAACTGCTAAAGGTTATCGTTGAATTTTAAGGGTTAGAGGAGTTTTTTAATTTTAGTAAACTTTAATGCATGAACATATAAAATCAGATTCAGAATAGTACTGCTCTAATAAAATTTGAACTGTAATAAACAAACATAATTTTCATCTCTTTCAACTTAACGCTTCATTAGTCATTGCATTAAAGTTGGTCCTCGAGAATCGTCAAATGCCATGTACAGTAACAACATGATAAAATAATGTACAGTAGATATCAGCAGTAAAGAATCATAACCAATATTTCAGTCAGCCTTATAATCAGATATTTCAGATTTGATCTTGTCACCAAAGGGACTAGTCAATCTAGGCAAACAATTTACGTAACTTGAGAGAGAGTCTAAGATGGCTAAAGCAGAAGCGTACTGACCCAGACTTCTCAGTCAACAAGCACAGTCATACTCAGTACAGTCATGCTGACAAAGGACACAATCATGCTGACAAAGGACACACAATCATGCTGGGGAAGACCCCACAGTCCACACAAGTAAACAGGCTCATGGTCACGCTGTGGAAGAACCCACAGTTCACCCAAGAAAGCAGATCACGGTCACGCTGGGGAATGACCCACAGTTGACCCAAGAAAACAGATCACAGTCACGGTGGAGGAAAGCACCACAGTCCGCACAAGAAAGATCAACCCACAGCCACGCTGAGGAAGAAAAGGGTAGAGTCACGGTCATGCTGGCAGACACCACGCGGATGCAGAGAGAAGAGCTCACAGGATAGGGCCACAGTCATGCTGGCGAGAGGAGAGCTCACGGGATAGGGCCACAGTCAAGCGGAGTAGAGACCATGCGGATGGAGCAGACCCCGCAGGCAGAACAGTCCAAAGCCACAGGTCAGTCCAGTAAAGAAGACGTCGACAACCCAGTCGAGGAGCCACGGGACAAGCCGACAAAGAAGCCACGGGTCAATCCAGCAAAGAAGACGCGGATAGCCCAGTCGAGGAGCCATGGGACAAGCCGGCAAAAAACCACGGGTCAGTCCAGCAGAGAAGACGCGGATAGCCCAGTCAAGGAGCCACGGGACATGCCGGCAGAGAAGCCAAGGGTCAGTCCAGCAAAGAAGACGCGGATAGTCCAGTCATGCGAAGGTGAGTAACGCAAAGGAAGAGAAATCACAGGTGCAAGAGAAAGGACCTAGTCACATTACTTAGTCATGCTATGAGGGTGGAAAGATGGATGCAGGAGAGATACGAGGGTGGCAATATATAACCTTGGTTTAACCTTAAGAAAGGTCTAAGAATGGTCCAATGGTAAAAAATAAAACCATAAGATAAGTAATTGGTCTAAAGGTCTTTATTAAACCATAAAGTAGACTTTTTATAATAAAGTCATAAAGCAAATGGTCCAACCAAAAGAAACAAGGGACTTAGGTTAGTGTACCAAAAACCCATAAGGTGAGAGACATCATAACAAGCGTACACACACAATGAGAGTGTTAGGACCAAGTAAGATAAAGGACCATGAGTCAACAAAGGGGGCCACAATAAAACCAGTGTTCCTCCACGTTTCCGGGACAGGGGGGCGCAGGAGCGGGGAAACGCACATTGGGGACGTGCAGAGGCAACCCCAAATTTTGGGGAATTTTGGGGAGCAGGGGGGCGAGGGGGCATCAGGGTCTTCAAATTTTAACATAGGGGGGGGCATCTCTAAAATTATAAAAAAAAATAGTAAATACATGCTAAATTGAAATTCATCATGGTGCAATCATCAATGTAAACAAGATATTCAGTTCATAATGACTATTTTTAATTTTAAATACATGCACATCTTCCATAACAACTTTGAATCATAAACATAAACAAGTAACAAGTTAACAACAAATAAATTATTAAATTTTAAATGACAAATCAATAATCATAAATCTAAATTAGTAAATAATAGACATGTCACATAAATGATAAACTGTAAACTTTAACGCTTAAGCCTTAAACACTAAACACTGAACAATAGACTAGTAAACATTGCAGTATAATATATTTGGCAAAATTTACTCAAAATAAATAGTACTAAAGAGTAATGTACTAAATAGTCAATGAGTGATGAGTCAAAGTCTAAAGACTCAGTCTGAGTTCATCAATGACAGTAAATAAAAGTTTAAAAGTTAAAACTAAAAGTATCAAAAATAAATCATGAAAAGAGTCAAGACTCAAAGTGCATCAAGGAGATAGATCCATGGACTGGTCCTCTTGATGCATCTGCTGCATGAAGTCACCATCTATGGGAGTGTCACCATCTAAGTCAGAGTCACTCTCAGTCTCAACCTCAGGAGTGACCAATGGCACACCAACCAAACCGTGTTGCACCTCATCTAGTCTCTCCTCCTCATCTATCTATGCATCATCCTCTGGATCCACATCCCATCATGTAGTCGGTCCCATCTGATACTCTGGTGTCTTCCTATGTGAAAGACATAGGGCACTATGAACTGCAACTAGCTTCTCTGCTCTCTTAGAGGTAAGTCTATTCCTCTTGATAGAGTGGATGAAGCTATATGTACACCAATTCCTCTCTGCTGCAGAGGAACTAGCAATCTGTGACAATAAGCGAATAGCAAGATATTGAATCTCTGGAGCATCATCCCCATGCATCCTCCACCAACCAATGGGGTCTTCTTGGCCTAAGTCCTTAAGATCTTCTTTTGCATCATGTTTGTTGAAAGGACCATTGAGATTTGCAAAATGAACCCATTGTCTTCGAATTTTCTTTGCATCATCTTCATCATACATCTTTGTTATGGCAGCTCAAAATCCCCTCTTGACCTCTGGATCTTCAATGGGGGAAATTCTACCAGGCCTCTCAACATACCATTTTGGGTTAAGTGCATATGCTGCCATGTGCAAAGGTGTGTTCATTCGATCCCATCTACGCTGAATAATGGGTCGAATTTGGGTTGTATAGAACTCTAAGGATGGCTCTTTCTCACGAATGGCCGCCCTTACTCGACCCAACATGCTATCAAATGTCTCATAGATTTCTCCAAGGCTAGGAGAATCTGAGTCCCCATAGCGAATAACCTCAACTATAGGGCACAAGAAAGACACCAAATAGCTGCAATCTGCCCACCAATCATCATCCAAAACTTGAAGCCTGACCTTCTTACCCTCATTTGTCTTGGATCCAGTCCACCTGTTCCAATCCGAAGTCACAACCATGGCCTGCAATGCTAGCCGCACCTCCAACATCCAATCTAACAAGAGATAATAGCTAGCATATCTAGTGTCTGTGGGCTTCAGGAATTCCTTCCTTGAGTGAGTCCTGTACATGGCTAAGGAGGTGTGGTGGTTGGAGATAAACATCTGCACATCTCTCGCAACTAACACCAATGATGATACCCACTCAATCTTCCCAATGTCTTTCAGTGCATTATTGAGTGCATGCACACAACAAGGTGTCCAAAAAATATGCCTATATGTGTTTTGAACTAGTAAGCCGGCGGATCTACACACTGCTGCCGCATCTGTCACAACCTGCACGACATTTGTAGGTCCAACATCCTCTATAGCTTCTCAAAGAAGCTCAAATTGGAAAGTTGCATCTTTGCGCTTTCCTGAACAATCAATAGCTCTAAGAAAGAAAGGCCCCTCTTGGCATGTAACTATGATGTTGATAAGTGGACGTTTGGAAATGTCTGTCCACCCATCCATAACAATGGAGCAACCTTTCTTCACCCATATTAGTCTCATATTTTCTTTCTGCATAGTGATATTAGACACTTGCCTGTCTAAAACAGCTGTCCTCAACTTATGTTCACCTGGTGGCACATATGAAGGTCCTGATGCTGCAATTGCTTGGACCATCTCTTTATAATAAGGAGAGCGACTAACATGAAATGGAATTCCATTGGCAAAAAGGAATTTGCCAATGGCATCATCTGTATCATTACGGTTCAACCTGCCATACATCCCTGAAATAGTTGGTCCTATTGCACATGAACGAGAAGAGCCCTTCTTTGAGGATGATGTCGTAGCAGGAGATGGTGGAGGCATAAGGTTGGATGCTTTAATTGAAATTCTAGATTTCCTTTTGGAATTAGAACCTCCCTCTAGGGCCCTCCACATTGCGACTAGAGAAGGTGCCCTTTGTATCCGCAACCATTTGCAACCTCAAAAGGTTAGATCTTTGTTGCATGCTTAATTTTGTGCATACATTAACTCCTTTTCCACCTATGCCCAAAAGGTGTTGCTTAATCCGACTGTAACTGCCAACCCAACGATGGCCACAGACATTGCATGTCCAATAACGTGAACCACCACCTCGCTTTGCTGTAGATTGGGGCACGGATGCACCTACTTTTGTTACATATACCAAAAGTGGTTTTCTGGGATCATATGTTCCCTTGGCATATTCAGCCATTATCCTTGGTGGATTGGCACCTTGGCTGCCCACATTAACAGACCTGGATGAAGTATCTGCATCTCCACTTCCAACCTCTGCCCCACTACCAACTTGAACCTCAACATGAGTTTCAGACTCTGAATCATTGCCGCTGTTAGTGTCACTGCCACTGCCACTATTATTTTCGAAATGACTCATTTTTTATAGTTTATCAGCACCAAATTTTGGCAACCTGAAATCTCAACAGAAACTTAAAATTTTAAAAATATAAACTAGAAGTTTTATTTTTATGAATAAACTTAAAAACAGAGTTAAAAATTCAGAGCAAAAAATTTTAAAAATAGAGCTACAGACTGTCACACTCACAGGCTTCAATCTTCAAAAGCAATGTTTTGAGCATATTTAAAATTTGGATTTGAAACTCAAGGACGTGACAAGGCTATTACAGGTTGACTTGGGAGCCTTCTTATGATTTATCATGAGATAACTGTGATCTTTTGGATGTCCTGTCTTAGGCATGAAAAGTATTTTTTTTCATGTTTCCACTAGTTTCAGAATGGTGAAAACTTCTGAATCTGAAAGGAAAGATGTTAATGGAAGAAGAGTAATCAATGGCCTAGCCTTACGTGCTTTTCTTAGTTCAAAGATTTATGATATTTTCAAGGAATCATCTCTACTGTTCTCCACAATTTAGCAAGGAGAAATGCATCGTAATGAACTACACTAGATCTGTCTTATATCATTAACCTGTTACAGTTTTAACAATTCAGGAATATGCTAACTGTTGTTCTAACAGTTTACTAACTGTTGTTTAGTGTTTACTAAGTGTTGATTCATAGTAAAATTTAACTACTAGGGGGTTCAAATCCATAGGCCTGTGGCTGTAAAAGAGTCATCTTGGGTTTCATAATGATAATACGTATCCATATTAACTTATAAAGTTATATGTAGGAGGGTAGCAGGCATGAGGAAATGCCAAAATGTGGGAAGTTAGTAATTACTAATTACTAATTTTAGAAAAACAGAGTTAAAAAATTAAAAAACAGAGTTAAAATTTCAAAGGAAAACTAAAAGTTCAGATGGTTAATCTTGCCAGTAAGGGCAAAGTTCGGATTGAGCTTATGGTGACAGGTGGGCAAGAGTGCTACTAGTACAAATGCAGTTGGAACTGCACTGCAATTCTTGGCTGGTTACGCTGAAGTAAGAGGTGGGGGGTGTGCTACTGTCACGAGTAAAACAAGAGCGAATTGATATTTGGCTATCGGGCTTCTAGCTCATTCGATTGCATCTAGGAAAATTTTAAAATTTTAAATTTAAAATACCTGTAACCTCCACACTGCACAGTGGAGAGGAAGAGCAGTCCACGGCCCACAAAAACCCACTCGCAGCGTCCACTCCATGGCCACCAACGTCCACTCCACGGATGAAAGTTCAGCGTCAACTCCACCGGCCACAACTACCATAGTCCACGGGCCACTGCTGAAATTCCACAGAATGCTCACGAGCCACTGCTAAAACTCCACGGAATGCTCACGGGCTGAGACTCCACCAACTGCTCAGCTCAACTCGCAGGCATTAGACTCAGGACTATGCTCACGGGCCCTTCACGAGTGAAAGGTCGGACTATGCTCACTCACGGGCAGATGAAAAATCAAAATGGTGCTCCTCAGTGCTCACGTGCCCTTCACGGGTCATGCTAATAAAATTCAACGGTGCTATGTGCTGACAGGCTCAGCTCGGCTCTCAGGGTGCTCAGTAGCTCAGCGCAGCTCAACTCTCAACTAGAAAATGGGAAAATGGAGGCCGCGCAGGAGTATTATGGTCACGAGAGTAAAATTCAAAGTATGTGAAAAAGAGAATAGGTTAGAAAACTCGATTTAGGTTAGTATTTTCTTTTTTTTTTAACTAAATTTCATTTTTAATTTTTTTGTGTTTTTTAATTAATAAAATTTAAAAGTTTGGGGGGGGGCGTGTGGGAGCCCCCCCATTTTTTATTTTTTTTTGGGGGGGGGGGGGGCCGTGTGGGAGCCCCCCCATTTTGGGGGGCGAGGAGGGGGGCGTGTAGAAGCCCCCCATCAAGGAACGTCAAAATAATGCGTTTCCCCACGTTTCTAAGAAAAGGGGGCGCTGGGAAACGTTTCCCATAGAGCCTCCCAGCCCCTGGGGCGTGGGGGGCACAGGGGGGGCGCCCTCGACCCTGGGAGACGCGTCCCCGTGGAACACTGAATAAAACAAACCACAAACCCCCAAGATCAAGGTGAACCATATAAGGTGGACAAACAACTCCTTTATAGGACCAACAAGACTAGTAATCTTTTCTCTCTCAAGGTACATTTTTGTCATCACTATATAAGGGGAAGATCCAAACCGGATGGTACAATTCTTTGGTCCTCAATACTGCTCCTAAGGGTTAGGTGCTAGCGACATCATCAAGGGGTAGCCAGTCCCTTGAGAAGCAACCTAGAAGTAACAATTAGGAGAGAGGATATCACACATCTTCCATTCTTAAAGAATGGCTCTCAACTCTAGGCTGAGTTTCAGTCCCAAACTGAATCAAATTCCTGATAACTGACCAGGTGCCTTCGTTCCCCCACAGAATGGCTCTCAATACTAAGATGAGCTTCAGTCCCAGACTGAATCATGTTGATCAACTCCTGGACTCCGGTCAGGTCCTCCATTCTCCCAGAGAATGGTCCTCAGTACTAAGTTGAGCTTTAGTCCCAGACTGAAAGTTGATCAACTACCTACAGGACCTACTTGGACATCGTGTCCCTGGTCCCAGACCATAATACCACACAGTCACATAGGGGCCCTAGACACATGCTAAGGGCTTTGCCATGGCATCAACCTGCTTGATCCCAGACCAAAAACCCCAAAAGAGACTATTGGGGGCCCTAAGGTACCTTCTAAGGTCTTACTCTGCCCTAGTTAACTAACTAGGGTACCATCCTCCCTGAGAATGGGTCTCGCAGCTACACTAACTTTAACAGTTACAAGTTCATACAATTAGGAGTTAAACCGAAAACTAGTGGAAATTTTTCACTGCCAGCACTGCTAAAGCTCTTTTTAGGATTCTTGAAACCTTGCTCTAATATCGGTTGTAAAATGCATGGGATCAGACCACAATTACTTGCCTGACCTCAAAACTGTTAGATCAGGAACATACATAATAGCATACAACCAAAGACCTGATCAGTCTAAACTCCTAAGGAAAGCATCAAACATGACAGTAAATCATGAAGCAAAAAACGAGACAAGAGGAGACAGTGTTTACATGGTAAAACCCAAGGTGGGGAAATGTCCACGGAAGCTGGTCTTCTATTCTTCCGGTAAACTCTCCTATCTTACAATGCTTGACCTCTCCACATATGCACATATCACTCTCATTATACAATTGAATCTCCTTCACCTCTATCATATAGGGATGGGGGACAGGAGAACATATCCCATGATGAAGGTGCGATAAACTCACTTTATAAATTAGTTAGTTGTTAAAGAATACCTTGACAAATAGTCAAGTAAGACTCATTGTGTTTACAAAATGCCTTCGACTGTACAACTGTAAATGAGACCACTAGACAATCATTAATCACATTCTTCCATTCCCCCTTAACAATGGCTAGAGGGCTAGAACACAATTGGAGGAATACGTCATTATGCTAACATTTCCCCTTGATGGAAACTTCTTGCATACCCAATAAGTTGTGAATATCAAGAAACTTCACCTCTGTCATGGATCTGGTGAAGATAATAGCAACTTGATGTTCAATGGGGCATTACTCCAAACAAATAACACCATCAACAACTAGGTCCCAAATGTAATGAGCTATGTCACATGGTTCGGGTTCAAGTTCGAGTTCGGCAACCTTGAGATTTGGGTTTGAATTCGGATTTTCAAATGAGGTTCGATATGAGGTTCAACATTAGGTTCAACCATATCGACTGATAAAATAAAATAAAATATAATATAATATATATTTTAAAATATTATATAATATAATTATTTAATAAAAAATATTATTATATAATATAATAATAATCAATATATATAAGCATCATAATATTAACAAATACTTAATAAACCTAAATAAATTATTAATCCCTAAACCTAATAGCTAACTCCCACTATTAAAATTTAAAAATGCATATTGTCTGCTAATGCTCAGGCTCACAACTTAAGGAACAAGCCTACCACCACCAATCGAGTCCAGCCAACACCTAGTATACAAGGATTTAGAAATAAGTTTTAGAAAAGAGATTTGTTGGCGTATTGATAACCATGGAAGAAGGCTAAAGCTGACAACACAAACCTTAACAAAATACATGGAGAAAATGGATCGTGGTGCGGAAGAGATAGCACCAACAGGACTCATGACAATAAGATTTGCAGCGACAAGGATCGAGGCATGGCAGAAAATCAAGACAGCACCGAGCGAATCAAGTTAGTAAGTGTTGTTTTTTTTAAACAAACTTCATCATCGAACCTCAATGAACCTCAATGAACCTCAAATTTTTTTTGTGGTTCACCGAATTTTGAACCTTAAAGTTTAAATCCGACAAACCCTGTGACTTAGGTAATGAGTAGCAAGGTCATTGTGTTTGGTTTTGGAGTGGTATACTAGATTAGAAACAAGTTGAATAGCACTCTGATTGTCACATCTCAACTCAGTAGGAGCATTCTAAACTAGTCCAAGCTCAGTAAGGACATGCTGGAAGCCACACTGGTTTTTGTTGATTTTTCCTGAGCAACATCGAGAACCATTCTCTTAGGAGAATGGGGACATCTGGTCAGGGACCACAATGTGTAACCAGTCCAGCACTAGGGGACTCGGCTTAGAGCTGAGTGACCATTCTATTGAATGGAGACATCTGATCAAGGACCAGGATGTGGAACTAGTCCAGCACTAGGGGACTCAGCCTAGAGCTAAGTGACCATTCACAGGGACCAGGATGTGGAACGAGTCCAACACTGGGGGACTCAGCCTAGAGCTGAGTGGCCATTCTTTGAATGGAGGCACCTGGTCAATTACCAGGAATTTAACCTAGTCCAGGACTAGGAACTCATCCTGGGGATGAGGGCCATTTTCCGGGAGAATGGAGGCGCTTGATCTGTTACCAAGTATTTGGACCTTAGGTAAAATTATTCAGCCTATGGCTGAGGCACCCGGTCTGTTACCAAGATATCACTATAATCCCTAGACTGGGTTTGGACATGTGAGACACTCTGACCCTCGATATGTGGGCTTTGTGATCTTCTCCAAGGATTAGCTACCCTTGGTTAAGACACCTAGTACCCAATCTTGGTGTCACATAGACTGTGAGATAAAAGCATTAGTAATTCTCTTTGTTTATGATGATGTACTTTGAGTGGGGATGAAGGACCACCTTGACCACTTGTTTTGACCACAGGGCACTTATAGAAGGCTAAAGTAAAAGTCAAAAATACATAAGGACCCTTAGTACCACTAAGGAGTCAAAGTGAAAGTGCAAAAAGACCTTTAGTACCACTAAAAGTAAAAGTCAAAGTAATAAGAGAATAAAATATTATTATTTTGTTCTTTTAAGCATTGGTCCACTTACAGGTGCTTCAAAGGCTATAAAAGAAGATCAATCCATTTCATTTTGACATACACACTTGCTCTTTACCTTCAGCTGCTCAAGGAGGATTTTCGCTAGTATTGAGGAGAAGGAAATTTATTGTGGTTGTGCCCTAGCATGGAGAATTCTAGCTAGGGCATCCACACTTGTTCAACAAACCCAAAGCTAGGGTTCATGGTGATCCCTTACAGCAACCTTTTTATCTTCTTCACCAACTAGGGTTTAACCCTAGACATCACCCTCCTCACGGCAACCTTCTAATTCCTCACGGGCAGCTCCATATCTGTCACGAGCAGGGCCTTACTCTTCATGAGCAGCTACAATTCACCCTGGGCAGGCTGCAAACACTTTCGGGCAGCGTTCTTTGGGGTTCGGTCCTTCAGCAGCACCATCGGGCAGCCTCAACAGGGCTTCAGGCAGCCCACTCTCCACTGCTCCCTCTCCACAGTGATCACGGGCAACACAGGTAGGGGCTCGGGCAGCTCTGCACACCGTCCGGGCAAGCTGCAATAAGGTCTGGGCAGCTTCAGCAGCATCCGGGCAGGTAACTGTGAGATTTGGGCAGGTCTGGTCAGGAAAAAACAGGTCCAGGCAGAAGAGAGAAAATTGGGCAGGCAGTTAGGGCATCCGGGCAGCTACAGATCTGGTCAGCTTGATCTTGGGCAGCAGAAGAGGAATGAGGGCAGCAAGCCCTAATTTGATTTTTTGTGCAAAATCATATTTTGTGAATTTTGGATCTGTGATTCAAACCTATTAGGGTTTGAGAATTTTTTTGAAGACCTCAAGTCATCTCATTTAAGATATGAATTACTAATGCTTTTGGGGTTCTTGTCCTTTAAAGGTTTCCCCAGTGAAAAACTCTTGTGTACAGTGTTTTGATGTGTTGATGTATCTACTGCACTTGTCTTTTGTTATCTGATAATCTGCAAAATTTTAAAGTATTCATGCGAATGCTAAAATTCAACACTTCTTTAATGCTTCCTTTGTTGACCTATACTTTGCTTCACAAGAAGAAATAAAAAGTGTTATTAACATACTGGATCATGAGAATGGACCTGAACCAAGTTGAAATACATATCCTACAGTAGACCTCCTGTCAGTAGCATCTCCTACACAATGAGAATCAATATAACCAAGAAGTAAAACAGAAACCTTACTATAATAGAAAACACCATAATGGAGAGTTCCCTAAAAATATCTGAGAATCCTTTTAGTTGCTTTTCAATTGTTGTCATGAGAATTTTGCATAAACCTAGAGATCATGCTAACAGCAAGGGAGATATCAGGCCTGCTATGTGCCAGATAGATCAAACTCCAAACAAGTTGACACTAGAGTGTCACATCAACAAGGGGAGTGTCATAATCGATAGTTAATTTGACTCCTACCTAAAATGGTGTTGGTGAAGGCTTACAATCACTCATATGACACCAAGCTAGCAAATCAAAAGCATACTTAAGATGAGAAGGGAAGATCCCATCAACCATGTGCCAAACCTAAAGACCTGAAAATTAATGTAATAGGCCTAAGTCTGTCATTTAAAAATTATGCTTCAGATCATTCTGTAATTCTTTGATTAAGGAAAGCAAGCTGCCTGTGAGGTTTAGATCATCCATATAAAGAACAACAATGAGGACATCATCTTCAAAGAATTTAAAATACAGATTTGGATCAGATCAACACTAACTGAAACCACTCTTCAAGAAATGAGTATCAATTTTCTCATAGCAAGCCCTAGGTGCCTGTTCAATACCATACAAAGATTTGTTCAACTTGTATACCAAACTTAATCTTTCAGAGGGGATGAAACTAGGTGGTTGTTGCATATAAATTTCTTCATGAAGATCACCATTTAAAAAAGCACTGTTGACATCCATTTGGTGAATTTTCCATTGAAAGGATGCAGCAAAAGAAATGATGGTTCTAATG
The DNA here is from genome assembly GCA_001517045.1 of Pseudotsuga menziesii. NCBI lineage: Eukaryota > Viridiplantae > Streptophyta > Pinopsida > Pinales > Pinaceae > Pseudotsuga > Pseudotsuga menziesii. Next base: position 72,073 of record LPNX011216646.1, read on the forward strand.
GTGTTCATTTTAGCAACTAGAGCACCGGTTGCAGCTAATCTATACCTTATTTCTGAAGAAAGCCTTTGGAAACTATCCGAGCCTTGTGCTTTTCAATATATCCTTCTGCAGTGAACTTTGCTTTATAAACCCATTCGCAACCAACAAGATCCTTTCCAGGAGGAAGTGGAACAAGGCTCCAAGTATTGTACTTCATCAAGGAGTCATATTCAGCAACCATTGCTTTCTGCCATTCTAGCTTACCCTTAGCTTCTACATGAGTGAAAGTATCATCTGTCTAACACTTTTTCCATGAGGGGAAAATATGATATAGTCCTGCTAGTGTCGGATGAAATACCAACCTCAAAACCTATAGATTCAAGTGCCCAAACTGGAAGAGTCTAAGTAGTGGTGGGAACCACACTAGTATCTTCCGTAAATTTAGATGGATCACTAGAACCAGTTGGAGAAATAGGATCTAGGCCTTGAACAGTACTTGAGAAAGGAGTAACAGTCAACTAAAGATTGAGATGATTTCAAGGAAATGTGAGGTTCAGCAGACTCGGGTGGCGAAGAGACTTCATTGTACTATACATCTCGACCAATGGATCAAAAAAACTGTATGCTTTAGATTCTAGAATCCTCACTATAACCAATAAATATGCATTTATGAGATTTGGGCTCCAACTTCCCTCTTTCATCATATATATGAGCCCAAAATTCACAACCAAATAGCTTGAAATTACTAATGTTCAGTCGCCTTCCACTCCACTTTTCTTCAAGATAAGATAAGATAATTATATTAATGCCCAACAAATGACCACAAAAGTAGGTCAATGGGACTGTGGTTTTTTTCAAGAGTAACCTAGAAAACTGCTTTGGTAGGGACCCTGTTCATAATGTGGTTAGCAGAACAAACAACTTCAGCCCGAAATCTTTTATGCAGTCCTTTCGAATACAGCATACATTGTGCCATTTCAACCAATGTTCTCCTTTTCCTTTTGGAAATCCCATTCTGTTGAGGCGTGTAAGGAACAGTCCTTTGATATTGAATGCCATGCTTAGAGAGAAATGTTGCAAATTCATTCTTAGTGTACTCCCCCACGTTATTGGTCCAAAGAATCTTGATGCATATATCAGATTCCTTTTCAACTAGGGCTTTAAAGACTTCAAAGACAATAAAGGCTTCACTTTTATGCTTCAAGAAATAAACCCCAAGTCTGCTTACTATAATCATCAATGTAAGTAATGAAATAAACAACACCTGATAACAAAGGAGTCTCAAGAGGACCACAAATGTCACTATGAACTGGTTCCAACTATTCTTGGGCATGCCAGGCTTGATCCTGTCAAATTTTTCCCTATGTTGCTTACAGAGGACACAACCTTCACAAACAGCTTTGGTAGAAGAAATTGGAGGTAAGCCAAGTACCATCTTAGACAATAGTTTCATTTTGCCATAGTTCAAATAATCTCATGCAACAACTTATTGTGCTCATCAACATGTGCAAGATATGATTAGAATGGTTGTTTGTTGTGTGCAGTAAAACCACAAAACTTAAACAAACCTGCTTCCTGATCAACCGGGCCAGATGAAACAATTTTGAAGTTGTTGGTGATATCTTTCAGGACATATCTATCAAACCATGCTTCAAATTTATAACCTTTTTGACAAGCACGGCAAACATACAAGAGATTGATGGGCATGCCTTCAACATAAAAAGACATCTTCCAATACACAGTTAGGAACCTAAATATTACCTGAACCAACGACTAAAAGCTGCTTACCATCACTTGTAAAAACTTTCTGAGCTTTATGCTTCTCTTTGTCATAAGACGTGAATAAGGAAGTAGTACCAATCATATGATTGGAGGCACCTAAATGCAGAATCCATTCCACAGGAGAAGGGGATTTACTTGGTTGAACAGAATAAGCAAAGAGAACAAACTGTTGCTAGTTAGAGGCTTTCTTCTTGGCTTTAGCAAGTTCATTTGGCCTCTTAAAGCAATTATTTTCAGCATGATTGGTTTTGCCACATTCCTTGCAAGGTTTCCATACTCTCTTCTTTGAAGCCTCTACAAGAGCATCACTAGAAGTTTAATTAGAGGTACTAGTTGTTAAAGTTAGTGCAGCTGCGAGACTCAATCTCAGCGAGGATGGTACCCTAGTCATTTAACTAGGGCAGAGTAAGACCCTAGAAGTTACCCTAGGTCCCCGAGTAGTCTCCTGGGGTTCTTGGTCTAGGACCAAGCAGGTTGATGCCATGGAAAAGCCCCTAGCATGTGGCTAGGGCCCCTATGTGCCTCTGGGGTATTCTGGTCTGAGACCAGGGACGCGATGTCCAAGTAGATCCTGCAGGTAGAGGCAAAGACATATTTTGGTATGAGACCAGGGATGCAATGTCCAAGTAAGTCCTACAGGTAGTTGATCAACTTTCAGTCTGGGACTGAAGCTCAGCTTAGTACTGAGGACCATTCTCCAGGAGAATGGAGGACCCGGTTAGGGTCCAAGGGTTGATCAACATGATTCAATCTGGGACTGAAACTCAGCCTAGGGCTGAAAGACATTCTTTAAGAATGGAAGATAATGATGTGTGATGCCCCCTCTCCTAATCGGTTATTGCTAGGTTGCTTCTCAAGGGACTGGCCACCCCTTGACGATGTCCCTAGCACCTAACCCTTAGGAGCAGTATTGAGGACCAAAGGATTGTACCATACAGTTTGGATCTTTCCCTTATACAGTGATGATAAAAATATATAAAACAATGTACCTTGAGAGAGAGAAAAGATTACTCGTCTTGTTGGTCCTAACAGAGTTGTTTGTCCACCTTTTATGGTTCACCTTATCTTGTGGGTATGTGGGTTTGTGACCCAATTGGTTGACTCTTGGTCCTAGCACTCTTACTTGTGTGTACCTTTGATTATGATGACTCCTACTTTATGGATTTTATTTGGTACACTATCCTAAGTGCTTTTTGCTTTCTGTTTTTAAAAGGATCTTTGACCCACTTAGTGTTTATGGTTTTATTATAAAACCATTGGACCTTTTGTTATTTTACCGACCATAAACCTTTGTAAATACTTTAGCCTAGAACCTTATAAAAAGGCATTTTGAACTTATGGAAGAATATATCTGATCCTGTTGTCTTTGTCTAGCGTGACTGGGTTTCTCTTCGCTAGCATTTCACGATTGTTCTTCCTCCACATAGCTGCTTACTCGGCATGATCTTGTGTCTTCTTCCTCTGCGTGTCTGATCCTTCAGCACCAACAAAATCCGTGATTTTCTCATTCGCGTAGAGTGACCACTCTCTGCAACATAATTGTTCCTCAACACCCACGTGATTTCTATCATATTTGCAGTCTCTAACCTAGCGCGGTTTTACTCTTCCCCGACGTGATTTATGTCTTACTCTTACATCCGCACAATTTCTTCAACCCACAGCATGATTTCTGCAACGTGCTTCCCTTACCCGCGGTCTCTATCCTAGCGTGGTTTTACTCTTCACAACGTGATTTTCGTCTTACTCTTACACCAGCACGATTTCTTCAACCCGCGGCCCTAGCATCTTTCACCAGTGTGATTACACCAGCGTGTTTTCTCCAACGTGATTTCCTTACTCGCGGTCTCTATCCTAGTGTGGTTTTGTTTACACCTGTGTGACTTCTTTTATACCTGCGGTCGTGTATACACCAATGTGACTTCATAGTACATATATGCCTTGCAGGGCGACTTCATTCCTGCTCAACATGATCCACCTTCACTTGACTGTGTAAGTCCCTATCAACAGGGTGATTGTGTGTATGTTGTCAGTATGACTGTACTGTGCTACTAATTTGATTGAAAAATATGAGGTTTGTTTACTTCTGCTTTAACTCTCTATCTCTCAAGGTTCGTAATTTGTTTACCCAAATTGACTTGTCCCTTCGGTGACAAGATCAAACTTAAAAGTATCCGAGTATAAGGTTGATTCAAATAATGGTTAGGATTCTTTAGTACCGTTATCTCTTGTACATTATTTATTTATTATTTATGTACATGGCATTTGGTGAATCATCTCAATGACCAACTTTAATGGAGTGACCAACAAAGTGTAGTGTCCAACAGAGTGTTAAAGTTGAAAGAGATGAAAATTAAGGTTAATTTTATTGCAGATCAAGTTTATCGAAACAAGTACTATTTTGAATCTAACTTTGTTCTTTTTATGCATTGAAGTTTATTTACCTATGTCAAATATGAACCTAACATTAAATTTCAACACTAGCAGCATGAGGTTTGGTGTTCTTCTAAAAACCTTTGATTGGATTCTTCTTATTTGTGTGCCAAATGAACATTCCCAATAACCAATTGACCTGACGACAGCAACCTATCCTGTTCACAAATCAACCCTTTGCAAGTCTTCAAAATTAGGTTTCATAGACCCCTTAGACATTTCAATATCTCTATTCCTAGTTTGTATGAATAGATCAAAGGTTGGAGGCAATTTTTTTTCTACAAGAATAATGAGAGTTGTATCGTTTTTCTTATAATTTGAACCACAATTATTAAGCTTCTCAATATAAATTTTCAATTCAATAAGAAATGGCCCAATTCTCTCAAAGTTTCAAGTTCATAGATTTTATTTTCTAGGTAATAGGCAAAAACGTCATCAAACTTGTCATAAAGAGATGCTAAGATTATCCATACCTCAACCAGGTTATCTTCAACTTCAACATGTACTTATAGACTATTTGAGACAATTTGTCCAAGGAGCCCTCTTGTCCTCTTGTCTATTCACAACACTCCACCAATACAACTAATTCTTTTGCATCTGTTGGTTTCTTGATGTCACCATCGACTATACGCCATAGATTCTTGCCCCTAAGAATGTCAATCATCTTTATCTTCCAATCAATGTAGTTAGTGCTAATCAACTCAAGAACATAAACAGCCTCAAAAGTCATGATGGTAAAAGCTAAGAAACTGAGAAAGTTGAAACTAATGCAAATAAGAATCTGACTACGGTTATTTAGTCACTTCAACAATTCAGATCGCCTTAATCTGCCTTAGGGTTCTGCCTCACCTGAACCTGCCTTACCTTCAGTCTACTTTAGAGTTCTACCTTACCTTAATCTTTCTTACAGTCCAGCTAAGAGGTATAGGTGGGTATCGAAACGATAAAAAAGCGACAAGTCAATGACAAAATAAAGTAAGCAATAGTTATCCCCCCTGGCCCATGTAAGATGCCTAAACTATGAAGGCTTATGGACTATTGAAGCTGTTGGTGGAAATACACGATCAAGGTTGTGCACTGTACACCAAAAACAAATTGTCACCTACTTCTCAATCCTTCCAGTTCCAATTAGCACAAACCAATTTACCCACGAATTTGGTAATGTGGGTAAAAGAAAAAAAAATCGATATATGGAAGGTTGTCTAAGTATAGAGTGATTTAGTGTTTGCCTTACGATGGAACAGTTGCACCAATACCAAACCAAACTACCAGACTAACTATCCCTCTTGTTCACCAACTCGGTCTACGATCCGTTTTTTCCTAAGATTTGTGGAAAGCCACCCTGACAGATATACCAATTGTTCTCTCTAAGAGCCATCAAATATTTGCCAACAGATCTCTAGAGGTAAGCCGATAATCAACATGTCCACAGATTTCGTGTCCATACGACCATGTAAAGGAGAAAAAAAGAGCCAATGGCTTAGACCAATGATGAGGCACGAAATCTATCTCACAATATAAGTGATGGTGGATGAGAGACAACAATTGTTTTGCCAACCTATGTCACAAGGCTCAAGTTTAAGTTCGGGTTCAAATTATCCAATAAGTTTGAATGCGGTTTGTCCATATACATTTTTCAAAAAAATTCAAAATATTCACAAAATATATATATATCTCTCTATATTAATCTATAATTTATATATATATATATATATGCATTAATAAATGATAATTTTTTATAAATGTAACTTCTAGTGAGTTAAAATATATATCATATATAAATTGATATAAATTATATTAATATATTTACAATTATTTTAAAAATATAACGTTTATTGATTTATAATATATATAATATAATTTACTATAAAATTATGCGAGAATGTTTTGATAATATGAATAAATATAAACTAGGACCAGGGAAGAGAAAAGCATCCTTCACATACCAATCCACGATTTCATGACATGTCCATAGCGTAGCACGAGAGATACAAAGCATTGGCCAACCCTATTCCAAAGCATGACGCCCATCCTCCACTCACTCAAAACATAGGAGGAACACACAAAAACAATCAATTGGTGCATAACGCTCAACATGTGAGTTGTTACCCTTTCGATACTCAACCTATGAATCGTTCCCTTGTTTGTTGTCGACCTGTATATGCCTGATGCATAACTCTTGACTCGACGCTCAACCTGTGAGTCGGTACCCTGCATTCGACCTATATATGTTGAATTTGAATAAAGGTTTGGCGAACCTAAACACCAGCTTTCATATCCGCTTGAATTCGAACCTCAGGCTTGAAACCCATCTAACCCTGTGACATAGCTGCCAACGGACCTTTGTCCATTCAAAAAACTCATAGCAACAAACCCTAGAACAAAGACATTCCTACGACTGAGCCTTGGTAGGCATAGTTTTAAAAACCGGTTGTACCGAAATCGAAACCGGCTAATTCACTGGTTCAATACCAAACCGGTTCAAACCGATTGGTAAATCCGATCGATGACCGGTTCGTTACCAAACTGGCCGGTTCAGACACCAAACCTGTTAGTTCGGTATCAAACCAATCTGACCGACCGATTTACGATCCAAACCGGTTGCAAACTTGCAAGTTGCTTGTTTTTTTAATTTAATTTGTTTTTTTCTTAAATCCTAACCTAATTTCTAACCCTAATACCCACCTAACCCAACTACAAAACTCTAACTCACAATCACGACTCATTTTGAAGTTTGAACTTTGGACTGTTGGAGAGTGGGCAGCGTTGGAAACTTGGAACTTCTGCAGCGTGGAGAGTTTGAGCTAGAGTTGGCACTTGTAACTTGGCAGCATTGGAACTTCTGCAGCGTGGAGAGTTTGAGCTAGAGTTGGCACTTCTGACTTGGCAGCATTGAAACTTGTGCAACGGGGAGTTGGAACTTGGCAGCGTGGAGTCTGGAGAGTGAAGAGGGATAGAGTTGGCAGCGTGTGCACAGTGAAGAGTGGGAGATTTGGCAGCTAAAGGTCTGCACAGTGAAGACTCAAGAGTCAAGAGTGGACTATGGGGGATTTGGCAGCTGGTCAAAATTTCAAATATCAGAGGTAAGTGACAGAGACACTTTTTTTAAAGTTTTATAAAAAAATTAAAATCGCTATTTACAGTTTACCAATTGCAGAAGACTTAAACTTACAGTTTGCAACTTTGCCCTCATAAAAGTTTGCAATTTATAAAAAATTGTTATTTACAATTATAGTTTGTCGAATTAAAAATTCGTTATTTATAAAAAGACTTGAACTTCAACTTTGCCCTCATAAAACTGTCATAGTGTTGTTTGTTGGGTTAAAAACTTAAACTTTTAAAGACAATGATTTTATTTATGTCTGAAATTCTGAATTTGAAATTGATTCACTAAGTTACTAACATTTTTAAGTTTTTAACAACATATTGCTTGCTCGTTGTTGTTTCAACTTTCAGCCTATCCAAAATGGCCCCAAAAGCAAAAGATTATGCATGGGCCCATGCATATGTTGTTGAGGGGGTGATGTATTGCAAGTATTGCAAGAAGTTGATTAAGGGTGGGAGAATTTCCAGGCTTAAACAACACTTGGCTGCCATCAAAGGCCAAGTGAAGGCATGTAAAGCTCCACTAGATGTTATCGGAGAGGTTAGAGCTTATATGCAAGAACAATTTAAGAAGTTTGAAAAAAGGAAGGCTAGGCAAAGAGAGATAAATGAAGTAGGAAAGAAGAAGAGGCTTGCTGAAATGATGGGTGGGACCTATGCTCCTGGTTCAATTGAAGGCTTTTCATCTGTCCCTTCTACCGATCTTAGGGATCCTTTTCAGTATGTTGCACCCTCTGAGAGTACACAAGAGAAGAATAAATCAAAAAAGAAGGGTGGCATTCAAAGCTATTTTACATCCTCTGCTAGTGTCAATGCTTCTCAGTTGCCTCCAACACAAGTTCAACCCACCTTAGATGACCACTGGAAGAAGAAATACAAAGAAGTTGCCCATGAGTACATAGCTAGATGGTGGTATGATGTTGATCTCCCCTTCAATGTTGCCCGCTCTTCTTATTACCAGCCTATGTGGGATGCTCTTATAGCTGTTGGTAAGGGATTCAAAGGCCCTAGTATGCATGACTTGAGGGGATCTCTTTTGCAAAAAGAGATAGCGTCCATAGATGAATACCTGAAGGATTTCAACCAGTCATGGGTCAGAACAGGATGCACTATCATGTCAAATGGATGGACCGATCAGAAGGGTCGTACTCTCATAAACTCTCTTGTCTCTCGCCCACAAGGAACCATGTTTTTGAGATCACATGATGCATATGATCAGGTGAAAGATGCAAATCTGTTATTTCGTCTTTTGCATGAGATTGTTGAGGAGGTGGGGGCAGCCAATGTACAAATCATCACAGATAATGCCTCTAATTATGTTCTTGCTGGTAAGATGTTAGAGGAAAAACATAAAACCATATTCTGGACTCCATGTGCGACACATTGCATAGGCCTCATGCATGAGAACATATGCAAACAAGATTGGATCAAGGACATTATAGAGCATGCCAAAAGCATCACCAAATACATCTACAACCACGGCTGGGTATTGAGCTTGATGAGGAGACACACACAGGGCAGGGAGCTTGTTAGGCCTGCAATTACTAGATTTGCAACTCATTTCCTCGCGTTGCAATCTCTCCTTTCCCAAGCACAAAACTTGGAGAAAATGTTTTCAAGGGATGAATGGAATTCATCCCAATGGGCCCACAAACAAGATAGAAAAGACACCCAGAAAATAATTAAAAGCTCTTCATTTTGGAAAAGAGCAGCAAAGGTTCTGGCAATTACTGAGCCACTTGTTAAGGTGTTGCGGTTTGTTGATGGGGAAAAATTGGCCATGAGCTACATTTATGAAGCTATGGATTAAGCGAAGGAGCAAATAAAGGCAACATATAAAGATAGAGTGACCAAGTATGGGCCTAATTGGGAGATCATTGATAGGAGATGGAACAATCAACTCCATCGCCCTATACATGCAGCTGGGTATTTTCTGAACCCAAGGTATCAATATAAAGATCATATTGATCCAGATCTGACTGGGGAGGCAGTAGATGGATTGTACTCTTGCCTTGAGTGCATGGTCCCAAATGAGGTGGACCAATTGGAGATACATCGACAGATCAACTCTTTCACCGCTGCCAAAGGTACCTTTGCCAATAATGTGGCTAAGCTTTCAAGAGAGGTGGACCAACCAGGTAAACATTTCCATTGTTTGATTAACTTATGTTTTTAAAGTTTAAACTGCAATTCTTAAATTGTAAATAATAAATAGTAAATACTGCAATTCTTAGCCAAATTCGCAATTCTAATTTGTTGAATTAACTACCTTGACTCTTCATATTTGCACCACAATGGTGGAAGGCATTTGGTAACCATACTAAACTATTGCAAAAGTTTGCAATTCAGGTCTCGAGTCAAACCTGCAGCTCTTCTGGGTGTGAGCGCAATTGGTCTTTGTTTGAGCGGATTCACACAAAGAAGAGAAACCGTTTACAGCATAAACGGTTAAACGATCTAGTCTCCGTGCAGTACAACCTCCGACTCAGGCGCAACCAATTAATGAGCAAAAGACCTGATACGGATTCCCATTGTGTTGGATGATATAGATCCAACCTCATATTGGGTAGTGGAGACTCAACCGCCAAAATTGGTGATGACCTAGATGTTGAGCTGGAGGACTTGTTGGATGTTCTGTTGGATGCAAATCCTCTATCGTCGATGCCAGCAGTTCATATAGGTGTAGATCCTGAGATAGCAGTGCCAGGCATGGCGGGCACTAGTCGACCAAGACCTCGTACTTATAGTCGTCGACGACGTCGACATTCAGCCAGTACTACTACTTCATCAGCAGATGACTTTGATCCTAAGGAGCCTGAGACTGAGCCAGATCATGATGCCTTTGCTATTCCTTCTGGTTCTTCTACTTCTAGCAGTGGTGCTGAGTTTGATGATGTATTATGTAGTTAATTATGTAGCATGTTTTTTGGACTCTACAAGCCATATAGCCTTTACTGGAAAGGGCCTAGCCGCCTAGGCCTCATGGATTATGTATTTTGTTCTAGTTCCAGTATCCCAGATATGTATTATGTATTGCACAGAGTCCAGACTACAGTACACTTTGTGCCATTTTGATATATTGACTCTTATATGGTATATACATGAGCAGATTTTGGATATTTTGTCTTCAATGCCTTGGAATCATGGATTATAATCTTGAAAATGTTGTTTTTCTTTAAAATTTAAATATTTTATGAATTTTTTAGCAAACCAATTCATTAAATTCAAATCAGCCGATTTATGACCGATTCATTACCGATTCCGATTCCGAGTTGACCCTCAACCGATTCCGAGTTCATTTCCGATTTTTAAAACTATTTTGGTAGGGATAGGTATTTCTGGTTTGTACAGCCATGTGAGAGAGAGAAGGAACAACAATGGAACTCTCAGATCATCAATGTAGAAGAAAACCAACGAAAGCACGTCCATATAGCCCTGTGAGGTGGTGAAAAATTACCAAGCAGAGGAGAAAACACCCAACAACTCTTTCTCTAAGATTCAACCAAACCCTCATAGGTCATTCACATTTGTACAACTACATGAGGGGGGGTTAAAGTTCCGAAGAAATCCGCATAGCCACATGAGAGCAAGAGAAAAAAACAACAATGTTAAAATCACCCTTGGAAAAAATTAGGGAGCCAAAACCCTAGGTTTGAGGAAAGAAATAGGCTTGGGCAAAGGCTAAGTAAAAAAATTAAGCTCAAAAATGACCAACTAAAAAAGGTTAGGTTTGGAAAAAAATTGTCCAAAACCTTTAGATTAAAAAACATCAAATTTCCAAATTAAAGTGAGTCTGGCTCAAAAGTTTACCCCCTCTCCTCAGAGATCTCTACATAGCGATCTATTACTTAAACTTGTAAAGTTTCCTTTAATATTCAACTAGGTCTAAACAGTGCATTTAAAATATTTACTAATAACCACACATGAATATCTTTTACAGTATGCAACAGAACATAAAACTGAGAAAAAAATCACAACATAAAAATGACAGTTATTTTGGGTATGGTAACCTTCGAAAAAACCCAAGATGTGAAAACCCGTGCAGCACTCAAATATAGATTTTATTATGATAAAATATGGAACATTACAATCATTGCAAATTCACCCAAACCGTGCGAATGCAACTACACGGCATAATCACAGGACAAATCCCCAGCTAAACCTCAACACCCTCCTACAAGAGTGTACGACCCAGCTATACGACCTCACATGCATGGATCTGTACGATCGTACGGTTGTACAGCTGCTGTACGAAATCTGCATGGTCACGCTGGCAGTTGTACGAGATCAATATGAAATAGTATGGCCTCCCTCTACAGGTCTTGCCCATCGACCTGTGTGGGTTATGTCCGCTCGATGAACCTGTTTCTCAATCCTCTGTCTTCCCAGCTAAATCTTTTGTCTGACTTTCTCCCTGTCTATATCCTGTCTCTGTCGGAATACAAGTGTGTGCATCCTCTCAACCAATTGACCTCTCTTATATAACTTTAGGTAAAGCGTAAAACCTAATTTCACTTTCACTTAAAGTCAATAATCATTTTAATTATTTTCCAAAGTAAACTTAGGAAAAATAACTAAATACAACCGTTTTCCTATTTTAGAGTCTTGGACACTTGCATGCATGAAGACCTTCCTTGTTGCTGCTAATCTAACACTTCCTCTCAATGAGGAAGGGATTCGGTAGCTACCCCAACTTATCTCTGAACATCAAAAAGCTCTATCTGCATAGTGCCTTGGTGAAAATGTCCACCACCTACTAATCTGTCTGTATGTACTCCAATCGAATGGTTCCCCTTAGAACACAATCTCTCAAGAAGTGGTACATGATGTCTATGTGTTTGCTCCGCTCATGGAACACTAGATTCTCAGATAACCTAATGCCACTCTGATTATCACATGAACTACTGTAGCCTCCAGCTCACACTCGAACAACCTTGAAAGTAACTTCCTCAGCCACATACCCTCAATAGCAACCATTTCGGCTGCCATGTACTCAGCCTCTGCCAAGCTCAATGCAATTGACTTATGCTTCCTGTTGAACCAAGAGACAACCCCTAACCCAATGCTAAAGCAGGAACCTAAAGTACTCTTCCGGTCCTCTACACATCCTGCCCAGTCAGCATCTCTGAAACCTGCTAAGTGTACACTCCCCCTGTGCTCATAAACCAATCCATACTCCACAGTACCTCTGATGTAGCGAAGTATGTTCTTCGCAGCCGTCCAATGCACTCTCTGAGGGTCCACTATGAACTGACTCAAAGAATTGACTGCAAAGTTGATGTCTGGTCTAATGTTGACCAAATACATAAGTGATCCAATAAGTTGACGATACAAGGTAGTATCAAATCCGTCTGACCCTGATGGATCAATCTTCCTCTAGTTGGAAACTAGAGGTATGGCCATAGGCTTGCAATCCTCCATCCTGAATCTCTTCAAGATCTCTACTGCATACTTCCCCTGTCCAATGAAGAAGCATCCATCTCTCAACCAAACCTTCAAGCCCAAAAAGTAATGCATCAACCCAAGGTCTTTCATCTCAAACTCCACTGCAAGATTAGACTTGCAATCTCCAATCAGCCTCTCATCTCCTGTAAGAAAGAGATCATCCACATATAGAACCAGTATGAGAGGCACCTCACCTGTCAAGAAGTACAGGTTGTGGTCAACCTCACTCTGCGAAAATCCCATCTCCCGTAGATAGCTGTCAATCCTCGAGTACCATGCTCGAGGTGCCTGCTTGAGCCAGTAAAGAGATCGATGCAGTCTGCATACATGCATCTCCTTGTTCTCCACATCAAACCCCTCTAGCTGCTCAATATACACCTCCTCTTCTATCACTCCATTAAGGAAGGCAGTCTTGACGTCGATTTGACGGACACGCCAACCTATCTCAGCTGCTAGTGAGATAATGGTCTGAATGGAAGAATACCTGGCTACAGGGGCGAAGGTCTCCTCGTAGTCAATGCCCTCCTTCTATGAAAGCCCCTTAGCCACGAAGCATGCCATGTACTTTCTCCACACTTTCGTCTGTTGCATGCTTCACCTTGTAGATCTATATGGATCCCGCCACCTTTTTCCCTTGTGGCCTCGTCGCAACCTCTCATACCTGGTTTTTCATAATGGAGTCATACTCCTCAACCATAGCCTCCTACCACACATCATGTTGTGCAACCTCCTCGAAGCTGGAAGGTTCAGAGTTAATCAACTTTGTCATCAGTGTCATGTAACTATGCCTCTCTGGTGGTACACTCTGTCTAAAAGATCTTTGCGGGGGATCAACCTACCTGGAATCCTCTACTGTGGACCTAAACCACTTAGGTCTTGGCCTAGTGTCAACCTGCTGCAGCTGTTAGATATCTGTGTCCTGGTGCAGCTCATCCTCCAAGTCAATGACTGTAGGATCCTGTCCACCTGACTCCCTCTGACCACCAGAACCTATGCTCTGTGTCTGTACCTGTACCAGTACATCTAGTTCCTCCAACTTGAACCCCGACTCCTGTGATGGTTGTTGCTTTGCTAGTAAGTCCAAAGATCTCCGCAAGACCCTGTCCTCATCGAACTGGACATCCCTGCTCACAATGATCCTCCTGCGAGCACGAATGTAAACTCTATATGCCTTTGTATCCAACAAGTAACCCCTTCTCTCCAGAAGGGTCCAGCTTCTTCCTATTGTCAGCATGAACATGACAATAGCAAACACTTCCAAATATGCGAATGTCACTCACATCTTGGCCGAGTGTCTGTGAAGACCTCCTCTAGTGTCTTCCTCCCCAAGGTTGTGTGGGTATGCCTGTTCTGAATGTATACTGCAGTCCTGTATGCCTCGGCCCAGAGGAATAGTGGTAATCCCTGATCAAATAGCATGGCCTTGGCGACTCCAACCATAATCCTGTTCTTTCGCTCTGCAACTCCACTTTGCTATGGGGTATCGGGCACAGTGTGCTCCTTGATCCCCTCAGCCAAACAATACTCCATGAACTCATTGGAAGTGTACTCACCCCCATTGTTTGTCCTCAACACCCGAATTTTCTTTCCTGTTTGGTTCTCCATGAGAGTTTTGAACTCTAGAAACCTCTCAAAGATCTCTGACTTGGCCTTCAGGAAATAGATCCAGGTCTTCCTGGAATAGTCATCAATGAAGGTTACGCAGTAGCTGTAACCACTAAACGAATGGACACTCATCGGTTTGCATACATCAAAATGCACCAAGTCAAAGGGCTCCTTAGACTTGAGCTCACTCTGTGGGAAAGGCTTCCTAATGTTCTTCCCCAAAGCACAACCCTTGCAGTGGTTATGTTTCTCCTCCTGTACCTAAGGAACTCCAATGACAGCATGTCTCAAAAGCTTCAGTGCTCCATGGTGTAAGTGTGCCATCCTCCTATGCCACAACTCACCCTTACTACTGTTGCTGACTAGAGCCTTTGCAGGCTCAAAGTATAGTTTGTACACTTTCCCGCTCCTCCTACCAATCACCCAATCCAAGCTTCTATCTGACCCCTTGGGCCTAATATATACTCTATGGTCACAGAACTTCACCTGATATCCCTTGTCCTCCAGAGTGGAGACTAATATAAGGTTCTTGGTCAATCTTGGAACATACAACAAATCAGCAAATCTGAGGGGTTTGCCAGATTCCCTCTCAAATGAAACAGTGCCAACTCCCTGCGCCTGATACTGCGCATCATCACCCAGCTCAACGTGGATCCCTGTTCCACCCTCCTGCAAGTCTCTGAAGAATCTCTTCTGACCAGTCATGTGACTAGATGCTCCACTGTCGATGTACCATATGTTGCTCCCTGTGGTGCTTGCCATGCAAGCTATCAAGCAGAACTCCTCATCGAAGTTCTTGTTGAACTCATCCACCTCTGCAGACCCAGCCATCTGAGGGTTACTCTTCTTCCTCCTGTCTGGGCAATAGGAGGCAAAGTGTCCCCGTTTGTGGCAAATAAAACACTTGACCTTTGACACGACAAGGTTCTTCTTACCATCCTTCTTCTTCTTTTCCCTCCTTCCCCTTGCTCTTCCCTATAAGGGCTAAAGCCTCCTCATCCACAATCTCTGGGGCGCTACTAGATGAGCCTGATCCTTGACCCATGCAGGTCTCCTCCTGCACAAAGTCATCCCACAGTCTCTACCAATCAGGGAGCTTCTCCCTAGCCACAACACCTTTGACAAAGGTGTCCCATGGTTTAGAGAATACATTGAGAGCTATCCGAACAAACTCCTCGTCATCAGTCTTAGAGACAACAACTCCAAGCTCATCCCTGATCTGTGTGAGCCTCGTGAGATAAAACATCTCTCCTTCTCCCTTGGCCATCTTGGTGTTGCACATCCTCTCTTGCAACACCATTTTCTGGTTCTCGTTCTTGCTTCGGTATAGACTCTCCAACGCCTTCCACATCTCTAATGTGGTCTTCTTACCAAAAAGGTGAGGGAGTATATGGTCCTTCACTCCATCCATGATAATCAACATGGCTCTAGAATCAATCTTCCTCCAAGCTGCTAGATCTGCAGGATTTGTGGGTGCAACCTTCATGGAGTCAATGTGCTCCTCTGCATCATTGATGTCTGCAAGATCCTTGTGATCCTTTCTTTCCATGTAGGAAAGTTCTAAGCACCCTGGAGTCTATCCTCAACTCTGAACTACATGGCCATAGTGAAGTGTTACCTATCAAACCCTAGATCTCCAATCTAAGTTTGTGTCTTCAATAGATCTACCCCTGATCTATCACTGCTGCTGCAAATTTCTCAACTTTAGCTCACCAGAGCTCTGATACCATGTAAAGTTTCCTTTAATATTCAACTAGGGCTAAACAGTGCATTCAAAATATTTACTGATAACCACACATGAATATATTTTACAGTATGCAACGGAATACAAAACTGAGAAATAACTCACAACGTCACAGCATAAAAATGACAATTATTTTGGGTATGGAAACCCCCGAAAAAACCCAAGATGGGAAAACCGATGCAGCAATCAGATATAGATTTTATTATGAGAAAATATGGAACATTACAATCACTGCAAATTCACCCAAACCTGGCAAATTCAGCTACACAGAAGAATCACCGAAAAAACCCTAGCTAAACCTCAGCACCCTCCTGCAAGAGTGTACAGCTCAATTGTACGGCCTCACACGTGTGGATATGTATGGTCATACGACCGTATGGCTGCTGTACGAAATCCGTGCAGAATAGTACGACCTCCCTATGCAGCTCGTACCCGTCGACCTATGTGGGTTTTGTCCTCTCAGTGAAACTGTTTCTCGATCCTTCGTCTTCCCAGCTAAATCTTTTGTTTCACTTTCTCCCTGTCTGTATCGTGTCTCTGTCAGAATATGTGTGTGTGTCCTCTCAACCAATTGACCTCTCTTATATAACTTTAGGTAAAGCGTAAAACCTAATTTCATTTTCACTTAAAGTCAATAATCATTTTAATTATTTTCCAAAGTAAACTTAGGAAAAATAATTGAATACAAATGGTTTCCTGTTTTAGAGTCTTCTGCATGTAAGGACACTTGCATGCAAGAAGACCTTCCTTGTTGCTAATCTAACAAAACTTTCCCCCAACCTCATCTCAATTTGTTATTCATGACAAGCCTAACGATGACCATTAATTGGATCTATATTCTAGCATCATTCAGTATTTAATAGTGGGGGAGGTCATCCTATTGGGCGATTTCAATGCCCACACCATAGCCCTTCATGCCCCTTTCCATGACCACGCTAAGGACGTGTTTTGTGTTCAAGAGATCAATGTAGTTTCAGTGGGACTTCACCAATCACCTAACGATACTTAGGGGCCTTTTACAAGGTATGTAAGGCACCTCCTATGGCTTGGAGAATCCCATGAGCTATTGATCATTAATGGCCTTCCTTGCTTGTGGGCATCCCACTCCTTTACTTGTCAACCTCATGGTGGTGATAAGAGAGTGGTGGATTACATCCTTTCTAATCAGGACCTACTCCCTTTATTCATCACTTCTCAATAACCCCCATCTATTGGCCAACCATGCTCGCCTCTCCTCCCTTCAAACTGACACCACTCCACCCTCAACCTCTCCCCCTTTGGGCCCACCTTGGACCACTATCCTCTTTTTCGAGGGGGACTCCAACACCTTCACTTCCACCCTCCACCAAATGCTCCCTTTGAGTCTCAATTCACATCCCTTCGAATCTACCTCTGTCGAGTACACCTATCTTTCATTTACCATTTGGGAGGTTTCCCTTAAAACTTACCCCCACTCCACTTGATCCACTCCCCTTCCCCAAAACCTAGATCCTACCCCATGAACCGATGGTATAATGACGACTGCACGCGCCTTGACACCCAACTTCGACGTGCCTTCACTCATGATCACCCCACCTAACCAATTTGTTTAACCAAGTGGTCCGTACAAGCTTTCTAGAAACTTGGTTGCATCATATTATTCACTCAATCCATAAATCGAGCCATGGTGCAAATCTTAATAACTACAGAATGATCATGGTTAACCACACTTTCTAAAAACTATATGCTAAAGTCCTCCATATGCAGTTTCTAAGGAGCTTCGGCGAAGACATCTTAGAGCAGGAGAATAGGCTATATTCAGACTAACGCACCAGACCATTGACGACATTCTTATGCTCCAGACCATCATCGAGGAGGCACGCCATCGCTCTTCAAAAGTTTACTATTGCTTTGTAGACTTTTTGAAAACATTCAACACTATCCCCAAAGTGGAAAAATCCCAAAGGCTTAGAGACATTAGCATTTCCAAGACACTTCTAATTGCTATGAGATTGTATAAGTCAATTCTTGGACATCTTCGCACAGAGCACATGGTATCAAATTTTATCAAGAGTAGCATTGGGGTCAATCAAGGGTGTCCCCCATCCCCTACTTTATTTGGAATCTACATCAACGAGCTAGACTCCTTTTTACAAGAGCACATTCAAGACGAAGATGGGTGCCTTCTCCACTAGGTCTTGATCTCTGTCTTTCCCTTCACTAATGATGTGGTCCTCTTGGCCTCATCTTCAGAGGGGTTGCATAAACAGCTAGATGCCTTGGTCATCTTCTATGATCTTCATCAGTTAACCTAAGGTCATAACCATCAACAGGTCAAAGAAGCTCCTCACTGATCTTCATTTCTCTTTATAGAGGAGATCGAGATCACTAACCCCTATACCTATTTGGGGGTACGACTCATAAGACCTCGTTTCATGATGCGACATGTCCTTCAAGCCTGAGTCCAGAAAGGATATGGATCCTTAGCTCTTCTTGAGAGACAGTGCTTCAAACACCATTTTCAGGAAATCTTGTCCAAGATATATCTCATGGACACTCTCATTCGACCCATAATCCTATATGGCTCAAAGGTTTGGGGGCCCTGTCTACTATACTCTAATTGGACCTCAACATAGAGAGTGCAGATCCTTCTCCTCCGTCGCATCATCAAATGCAAATAGACAATACCTCAGCCCATCATACTTGTGGAGTTCAGTGTCGAGCCCTTTTTGGCTTAAGACTGTGTTCAGCCTTATCTGACTCTTGCACCGCCTTCAGAGCTCTACTACGGGGAAGCGCACCACACCCACCCACCCACCCACCCCCACTCCCGAAGCTCACTCCCAAAATGCTACCAATTTGGGGAGCACGCTCTCTACCTCCACTATACTAAAAGCTCCTATATTAGGTTGATCATTTGAGGACAATGTTATAAGTTATAACTACTAGATGATCAATGTTATATGGTTTAATCCATATTTTCTATCGCTAATTCAACATCCTACATGTATTTTAGATATAAATCCATTAAATTATATTAACATATATACTATATAAAAAAAGCTCCCAAAATGAGAGACTTTGAAAATTTTGATTTTCACTCTACTCCTGCTCCCTGCTCCCAACAACGTAGCTTCAGAGCTTCGTTGTCTCAACGAAGGGGTGAGATTGGTACACGCATTTGGCCTATCTCTCATAAAAGTCCATTGCCTCAGCTAGCCCTTAAAGCTGCACTTGGTTTTGGTATGTAGGGGTTGTGGATCTTTAGGAGTTGTGGATCGACTTCCTTCGTTTAGGTATTCACTAGACGCACGTTGTCGCCTCTCACCTACCAGGAAAGAGCTAAATAGAATCATCCAGGACGACAATTATAGGCATTATGTGTAGGTCACTTGGACCAAACCATTAGGGTGGGTTACATCCAAAGATGACCTTTTACGCAAACCACTTCATGGATCTAACAAACAATCTCATTGTTGGCCATATTACACAATCTTCCACTGGGCACATGCTCTCGTATTCTGTTAGGCTATTTCAGAGTGTATTCTCATCATCTCAAGGTGGAGATGGATCACCAGATCGACTGATCAAACATGATCTACCGAGTATGTCACCTTCAAGAGCTTGAGACCAAGGAGCACTTCATCTTTCATTCTCCTATGTACTATGGGATTCGCAAGCAATTCCATTGTCCTTTTAGGGACCTTCTTCTCACAAGGATTTAGACTTTGACTAGTTTCTTCAAATATACCGATTAGAGATGTCTAACCTTATACTTGCAAGAGGTCCTTCGACTTCGCAAGCTCATCCTTCAGCAACATCCACAATCTGGACAGGCTTCCACTCAGTGGATTACTTCCTTGTTTCCAATGCTCCCATATTCTAGGGGCACTAGGAGACTAACGGATGGTTGTATTGCTTCCCACTACAGATCAATTAGGACACAAAGGACCACCTCCAATTATTCCTCCAGAGAAAGTACTATTTTAAGATTCCTTCATTCAGCTTTGGATGTTAGGAGAGATACTTCCAGTGCAAAATGATAGATTTTCCACTTATGTATCACAAATTCTAGATCCACTCTCTTTATACATTTCCTTTCTTGATCTCTCCATCTTTGGAGTTAAATCGTTTTGGTTTTTAGGTTTGAGCCATACTTCTTGCTTTTTATTGGAGTCGTCTTAGGGCTCCCACTTTGTATTGGCGTCATGGTACTACACAATCCCATTGGCCTACTTTTGTGGTCATTTGATGGACATTAATAAAATTATCTTATCTTATCTTATATAGGCTAGGCTAGGCAAATTAATTCGTTGGGGCAAATTTAATGAGAAAACAATCAATTATGGTTGAGTTCCCTATTGCAAGAACAATGGCAGTGCCAGATTAGATGAAAAACGCATAAATCTAGTGAAAAACACTCAATTCCAATGAAACCTAAGTGGTTGTCCAAATCTGTTTGCAAATCTACAAGAGAGAGATGAAAAATAGATCTTCAAATCAATTAATGTTTAATGCATAAAAACAATTCAATACAAAAAATTTCCAAGGAGTTAGAGCTTAGTAACCAGCTCCAATACCATATTAGGTCATATTGTTAGATTTTTACAGTTTATTCAATATGATCTAGGATCTTATCTGAAAGAATAACATGCACAACAATAATCACAAGAGACGAGATAGAAAGGTTTTTCCTCGAGAAAACCATAAAGGAGAAAACTCTGCAAACTTCTTCAAAAACGTAAGATGATCAAATGCAATAATAAGAAGTACTCAACAGCTATCTATCTCTCCTACTCTGATTGTCTTTCTCTCTCATACGCACTTGAGAGTATGTGTAGTGTGTATAAATGAGGGAGAGCGCCTCCCTATTTATACCCTTTCAAGTCACTGACCAAATATAACATTCGAGCCTACATGCCATCCCACATGGGGCCCACTTCTCCTAGAAAAACTACAAGTACATATTACATGATGTTACATTGGGGACTATTGCCCCGACTTACAACGGAGGTTGTACCTCAAGGTCTAGACACAATTTAGACATCCCGTAAAGGGGTAACACACATCCCCAATGGGGGTACAACAACATACAATGATAATATTCATCAGAATATCTTCTTAAGTTACAAATACATCAACACTCCCTCTTAACTAGGAAGGTATTCTCTCTCTACACAGTCATCAACACATTTGGTCAGGTCTTCATCGTATCGTCAACATCACAGAGTCATAGAGTCTTCATCATAGCTACTGCCATCATCTTCTTATAATTTGATCATCGTATCATACTATCTGTCATCTGGATTTTCTACAGTGCCAGCCCTTTTTCATGTTGGATGAAGGCCTAGCCTCCATGCAGGTCTTCAAATCATCAAGTAGGTATAGCTCAAGACTTATTACCTTGCAAAACCTGAAGGATCTCCCAGGACTAATTATATTATATGCCTTTGCAAAACCTGAAGGAGCATCCCAAGACTGATTATATGCCTCTGCAAAACCTAAAGGATCTTCCAGGACTGATTATATGCCTCTGCAAAACCTGAAGGAGCATCCCAGGACTGATTATATGCCTCTGCAAAACCTGAAGGAGCATCCCAAGACTGATTATATGCCTCTGCAAAACCTGAAGGATCTCCCAGGACTGATTATATGCCTCTGCAAAACCTAAAGGAGCATCCCAGGACTGATTATATGCCTCTTCAAAACCTGAAGGATCTCCTGGGACTGATTATATGCCTCTGCAAAACCTAAAGTAGCATACCAAGACTGATTATATGCCTCTGCAAAACCTGAAGGATCTCCCAGGGCTGATTATATGTCTCTGCAAAACCTAAAAGAGCATCTCAGGACTGATTATATGCCTCTGTAAAACCTAAAGGATCTCCCAGGACTGATTATATGCCTCTAGAAAAGCTGAAAGAGCATCCCAGGATTGATTATCTGCCTCTACAAAACCTAAAGCATCTCCCAGGACTGATTATATGCCTCTGCAAAACCTGAAGAAGCATCCCAGGACTGATTATATGCCTCTACAAAACCTGAAGGATCTCCCAGGACTGATTATATGCCTCTGCAAAACCTGAAGGAGCATCCCAGGACTGATTATATGCCTCTGCAAAACCTGAATCCCCTTTTATCGTCTCGTCATCTTCAGATCATCGCATCGTCACTCAGAGCAGAGCCCAGATGAACACAACTCAACAACAGCCCTTACATCTGCACCATGGGAGGACACACCTACAACCATGTGAGAATGGCTCTCGTGCATCTGCATCTTCCGGATCCATCACCTCCCCTTGGGAGGAACCTTGATCTGAAGTACACCAGGCTTCTCTCTGAAGTATTCAAACTTCACTCTGGCTAATGGCTTGGTCAACACATCGACTATCTACTCATCCGTCACAACATACTGGAGCTTCACTGCTCCTCTCCGCACCATATCCCTGATATAGTGGTACTTGATCTCAATGTGCTTCGACTTGTCATGGAACACTGGGTTCTCAAACAACTTCACACAACTCTAGTTGTCACAGAAGATACAAGTCGCCTCTAACTAGAGATCAAACAAATCAGACAGTAGCTTCCTAGCCATACTGCCTCACAGCTAGATGAACAAGCTGCGACATATTCTGCTTCGATTGTACTCAACGCCACGCGGGACTGCTTCCTGCTAAACCAAGAGATCACACCTGATCCCATACTGAAGCAGCGCCCTAAAGTGCTCTTCCTATTTAAGGCACTGCCAACCCAGTCCAAATCAACATAACCCTGCAGGTTATCCTTTTGATTCACGTCATATCTGAGCCCATAATCACGTGTACCCTTCAGGTACCTCAATATATGCTTTGCAGCAACCAGGTGAACTTATCTTGGATTCGTCAAGAACTGGCTCAACGTGTTCACAGTAAAGCATATGTATGGTCTAGTGTTCATCAGGTACATCAATGATCCAATCATCTGACGATATATCGTGGCATCAACTAACTCTGATGAAGCATCGCAAAGTAGCTTCAAGTTCGATGCCATGGGTGTGGCTATTGCCTTGCAGTCCATCATCCCAAACCTCTTTAGGATATCTACTGTATACTTCCCTTAACCAAGGAAGACTCCATCAGCACTCTGCCACACCTCCATACCTAGAAAATAATACATCATGCCGAAGTCCTTCATCTCGAACTCGGCAACAAGCTCCCTCTTTGTATCTGTAATCAACCCATCCTAAACCTGTCACAAATAGGTCATCTACATACAGTAGGAGTATCACTGGGTTCCCTTCCTCAACCTTGTAGTAAAGGTTGGAGTCCGCTTTACTCTTGGTAAAGCCCAAACTAGTCAGGAAGTTGTCCATCTTGCCGTACTATGTCCTAGGCACTTGCTTCAATTCGTACAAAGCTTTCTTTAATTTGCACACATGAGTCTACATGTCATGTGTCTCAAATCAAAGTGGTTGATCCACATACACTTCCTCTTCCACTACACCATTCAAGAATGTTGTCATGACATCCATCTGGTGTGTCTTCCATTTCATCACTGCAGCCAAAGCAAGTATTGTTTTGATGGAAGCATATCTGGCTATAGGTGCAAAAGTCTCCTCATAATCTAACCCTTCTTTCTAAGAGAAGCCACGTGCCACAAATCTCGCTTTATATTTCTCTATGCTGCCATCAACAGCTTGCTTGATCTTGTAGATCCACTTGGAAGTCACAACAGACTTCCCTTCTGGTCTCGGGACCACATCCCAGACATCATTCTTCATGATCGACTAGTACTCCTCGATCATGGCATCCTTCCATTCTTTCTTTTCTGTCGCTTCTTCATAGTTGGAAGGTTCTTTGCCAATGATGTCGCATAGCAAGGATACATAACTAGAGTAAGGCCTAGGTCTCTTTCTTCTTCTGTGCATTCCTTCTGGAGCGCCATATCTCTATGCATCTAGGATAGCCTCTCGTACCCATGCAGGTTTCCTCTTGTGAGAATTCTTCTCACGAGGTGGATCTACAGGTTCCTTAGGTTCTTCCATTTCTCGATCTTCTTCTAGAGTTGCTTCATTCATTGTTGTATCTCGGATCCTAGGTACGTCTGGTTCTTTAATGTCTTCAATAACTAGTTTTATGGATTTGTTGTATGCCGAGTCTTCATCAAATGTCACATCCCTGCTGATATCGATCTTCTTGTAACCTGGAAAGTATATTCTGTAAGCCTTCAAGTTTTCACAATATCCCACAAATATGCCCTTCTTTCCTAAAGGGTCTAACTTCGTTTTTTTCTCCTTTGGAATGTGTATGTACACTGGGCAGCCAAATATCCTGAGATGGCTAACTTCTGGTTTCTCGCCGAAGAAAGGTTCTTTTGGTGTCTTCTTGTCCAGTACTCTATGTGGAGTACGATTTTGTACATACACGGTTGTTCTTGCAGCTTCTGCCCATAGATGCATGGGAAGATCCTGATCATGAAGCATTGCCCTTGCTACTTCCATAATCGTTCTATTCTTCCTTTCTGCAACTTCGTTTTGTTGTGGATTGTATGGAGTGGTCAACTCCCTCTTAATCCTTGACTCTCTGCATAATTCCTTGAATTCTTCTAATGTGAATTCTCCGCCAATGTCTGATCGAAAGGTCTTGATTTTCTTTTCTGTGTGATTCTCCACCAAGGCTTTGAATTCCTTAAATTTGTTGAATACTTCATGTTTGCTCTTCAAGAAATATATCTATGTCTTCCTAGAAAATCATCAATGAAAGAAACATAATATACATTCCCACTCAATGAACTGGATGACATTGGACCGCATACATCAAAGTGGATGACATCCAAGATTCCTTTTGCTTTGCTCTTGCTACTTGGAAATGTCTTCTTTATGTCCTTTCCCTTCGCACATCCTTTGCAGATTCCTTCATGCTTTGTCTGGATTTCAAAAAGACCGTTAACTACTTTGCTTGCAAGTGATAGTGCTATATAGTGCACATGCAAGCCTTCTATGCCATCATTCACTTGATTCCAAGGAGTCATGGATCAAGGCTTGTTCAGATTGACCCTTCAGTTTGTATAAGCCTCCCTCTTGCTCTCCAATCACTACTGCATCATCTATGGTCTTTTCTTTTGGCCACATAAGAACTTGGCCATCAATAAATGCAACCCTCATACCATTTGCATCCAATGCAAATATGGAGAGAAGATTCTTCTCTAGTCCTGGCACATATAGAACATCCTTCATCTTCAAAGATTTTCCAGAGTTTAGCTTGTAAGAGGCTTCACCATTTCCTTTATAGGGTATTGGTAGTCATCCCCAAGTTTTACCTTGTGAGGTGACTCATGTTCAGATAGATTCACAAAGGATTCCTTAAATCTTGTCATATGCTTGGAAGCCCCACTATCCACAAGCCAATCATTGCTCCCATGTGAGACAGTACCTGTGAGAGTTGAAATTAGAACATATTATTCATCGCTTGAAGGATCTTCGTTTTCTCCTCTGGTTCTCTTCCTGAGAGATTCATCATCCTCTGTAGTGTGAGCATGATGTCTCTTCTTGTTGTTCTTCTTCTTTTTGTTCTTAGGACAATCTCTGGAAAAACGTCCCTTCTCATCACAAGTATAGCATCTAACATTAAATAGATCTCTTCTAGGTCTTCTAAGATTATCCCTTGGATTCTGGTGGTGGTGTTTTTCTTTCTTGTGATGAGAGTGCTCCCTTTTGTTGTTCTTGGTGTGTGATGTGAGAGCTTGGTATACATTTCCCATCTTTTCTTCTCGAGCTACAAGTCGAGCTTCTTCTTGCGAGCATTCCTCCCATAGCCTACTGAAAGTGATTAACTTCCTTCTAGCACAAATTCCTTGAATAAAGGAGTCCCATGACCTAGAGAGACCATTCAAGGTGGTCATCACAACTTCTCCATTCTCTATGTCTTCTGCCACAGCTTCAAGTTGTTCCTTGATTTAATAGACCCTTATAAAGTATGACTCTATGATTTGCATTCTAGATCTTTACATTCTTCAACTGATTTCGCAAGGTCATCTTTCGATTTATATTCTTTCCTTCAAATAGCTTGGTCAAGGAATCAAACATCTCTTTAGGTGTCTTTAAGAAAGACACATGTGATATAAGGTGATCCTTGATCGAATCAGCAATAATCATCTTGGCCTTGACCAAGTTCTTCTTGTGTAAGGCTTTAGCCTCATCTCCTTCTGGAACTGGAACCTCTTCATTTATGTAGGTGTCCAATTCATTCTCTTCAAGGACTAGTGAAATCCTGTACTTCCATGCTCGGAAGTTATCAGCTCCCTCAAGCTTATCCTCAAGCTTGGTGTGGTGAGGCATCTTTAATGAGAACCTCAAATGGAAATACAGAAGATTTAGATCTTGCCACTTTAGATGCCTAGACAGGATCTGGATTTGGTCTTCTGCAGTGTTAGTTTTCTGGTTTGGGGTCAAATTAGGGTTTGACTTTCCCGAAGTTTTGCCCAACCAAAAATTTTGATCTTGGCCTCTAAATTTCGATTTTGAGGAAAACAATCCTATGTTGGGTCCACTCTAAAATTCCACTTCTTTGAAAAGCCCCAATTTCCCGCAGTAGTGACAGGCCAAAAACTGAAAATGCCCGAAATCAGATTATGCTTCGACAGAAAGATGCACCCTTCAAAGGAGAGTTAGCCTAGCCTCCTTTCCTTGATGATCTATGGAGAGAGACCCAAAAATTAAGAAGCCCTAGCTTTTGCAGCTGCACTATGCCTTCTTCTCAGTTTGGCTCTGATACCATGTTAGATTTTTACAGTTTATTCAATATGATCTAGAATCTTATTTGAAAGAATAACATGCACAACAATAATCACAAGAGACAAGACAGAAAGATTTTTCCTTGGAGAAACCATAAAGGAAAAAACCTCGCAAATTTCTTCAGAATAGTAAGATGATCAAATGCAGTAATTACTAATAAGAAGTATTCAGCAGTTATCTATATCTCCTCCTCTGACTGTCTCTCTCTCTCATACGCACTTGAGAATGTGTGTAGTGTGTATAAATGAGGGAGAGTGCCTCCCTATTTATACCCTTTCAAGTCACTAACCAAATATAACATTCGAGCCTACATGCCATCTCACATGGGGCCCACTTCTCCTAGAGAGACTACAAATACATATTAAATGATGTTACATTGGAGACTATTGCCCCGACTTACAACGGAGGTTGTGCCTCAAGGTCTAGACACAATTTAAACATCATGTTAAAGGGGTAACACACATCCCCAATGGGGGTACAACAACATACAATGATAATATTCATCAGAATATCTTCCAAAGTTACAAATACATCAGCACATATTAGGTCAAGAACATATGCAACAACACATTCAAAGACCTAACCAATCTAAACTCATATAGAAAGCATCAAAAAAAACAATAAATCATCAAGCAAGAAACAAAAGAGACAAGAGGAGATAGTGTTTATGTGGTAAAACTCCAAGGTGGGGAGACATCCATGAAAGTTGGTATTTTATTCTTCAAGTAAACTCTCCAATCTTACAAAGCTTGAACTCTCTACATATGTAACATATCACTCTCATTATATATGGTAGAGAGACAGGAGAACATATCCCATGATGAATGTGGGATAAACTCACTTTATAAATTAGTGAGTTGTTGAAGAATACCATGACCAATAGTTAAGTAAGACACATTGTGTTTACAAGATGCCTTAGGTTGTACAATTGTAAATGAGACCACTAGACAATTGTTAATCACATTCTTACCAAAAAAAAGTATATCCAAAGTGCATTTGATAACCTTTTATGTTAATGTTTTACATATTTGAAAGTATTTTTCCCAAGTCATACATTATATGGTATAACACTATGATGATTTATTATGGTTGACTTGATTGACCCCTCTTAAATGATGCACCCTCTTCCTTCATACAAACATGGAAGTCAAGAGGCACATGTTCTTCATCTTAATTGGCATGTGTGAAAGGGCCAACCATTTTTCACTATATATGTATGGCTTAGATGAATTGGCATAAAGTTTGACGTTGTTTTAGACCTTCGGCACATTTCTTGAAGAGTTGGTTACACATTTCCTTGGAGCACTCAAGGGTTTTTTACTAGTCTGCTGTCACCAAACTTGTAGTTGCCCCTATGAGGTGGATCTGAGATGGATGGTAGAGGGACGAGCAACTAAAGAGGTGGAAACAAGATAGCCTGACTCCCAAATGGATGGTTGTCACGCCAATCGAGGCAATCTTCACTTAATGTTGTCTTAGCCCAAGACAACAATGGGGGAGACCCAGATCTACTCCCGACAAGAGAGATCAGACCAAGACACCAGATCAAATCAATGGAACTTGAAGTACGTAAGGTGTAAGGTGAAGTAACCCTAGATCTATGGATGAAATCACTAGGTGAGTTATGGTTTGGATCAGGAGGTTTATGAAGTGTGAAATTGATCCAAGTTTGAAATACAGGTGACTTATGAGTCTTACTACTAGATCCAGAATTAAGGTACTAGCAAATGATGACAATATCCACTTCCTTGGGAACCGTGTCCAATGCAGGGAGGTTAAGAACAAGATTGGGGCTATCTAGTATCGAATGATAGACTTAATGAAAGGTATGACAGTATCAAAGTACCCAAGCCTTAGGGATAAGGTCAAAACGCAAGAGAAATTGGCCAATTGAAGGGTTGCGTTAGGGTTTGAAGAGCAGTGCCTTGGGATTTGGGCCCAATGGAGTCACCTAAGCAAAACGTCTAGGAGGACCCACTTAGGGTTTGACCCGATCTACAAAACCCAGAAATGGTTTGTCAAAAGATCAAGCAGTTTGATCTATAATATTTTTTTATTTTTTTATATTTATGGTTTTGACAAGAAAATAAAGGTGCCAATGGATTGAGATCGAGAAAAGAAGAACTAACCTGTGGCTCTTACCTGGATAACCTTGTAGATGCCTTGATGGTGATGATCTATGCCGTCCCAATCAATTTGGGAAGATCCGGATGAAGCCTCTATGAAAATCAGTTTGCCCAAGGAAGCCAATGCGCCCTCTCTCCTATACAACAAACGTCAACCATATCAGATTTTATGCATCAAGAGAAATAAACAAATGCTACATAAAAATATCAAGATGAGATCATAGATCACAATGATACTAATAATAACCCCCCTGATACAAGCGATGCCAAACAAGCGAGTTGAGGAAGCCCTGCAAAAACGCCCAAGTGAAGTCACCCTCCTGTAAACAAAACAATGTTTCCACAAAAAATATAGATCTCACCAAAAATACCCAAATGCTAGGCAGCAATAGACTTTCCAGTCACCATTGAAGAACACCAGATGCAAAGGAGATCCAAAAATTTCCACAAAATAGTTTTTCTATTATCAAGATTCCAAGAGCCAAAGACCCTATTTACAATGAGAAGCTCCCTCCTTTAAATAGGAATGAGAGATAACAAAATCTTAACAACCTTTCAAATGGATGGCTAAGATTAAAAGATCACAATGTTCTAATCAACGGTTGAGATGAGTTCAACATAAAGTACATGTATCAATACAATAATATAATATATCAATGGACCAAATTGCCCTAGGAGAGGGGATCTCACTCAAGGGGTATTAACTACCTCCCCTAGTGTGTCCCCATGGCACAAATATAAATAAAATATAATTTTAAATGCAAAATAGTGGCTCACTGAGGAAATCGTGAGCCTCCAAAAGCTCCAGAAAATCATAAAATATGCCGGAGAGATGGATGTGGGTCCATCCAAGTGTTGAAACTGCTGGAGGAGTGGAAGACATCACACTCATCATCAAAACTCATCCCATGCCATTTCCTTGCCTCAGTAGCCCAAATCAAATTCTTTAGTAGCCATTTTTATCATTTTTAATCTGCCTTGGGAAATGTGACACTGCCCAAACTGCCATCCAGAGTGCCTGCGTTGTCAAGCTGAGCCCACCAAGCTCTCTAGGAGGGGGGTAAAATGGTAAGAACAAGTGGCTGGACCACCCCCTCCTCATACAGCACCCTAGGTGAACCAATCAAGTCACCTTTCTGCTCTGACAGGCCATTCAGCATGGCAAAACTGCACCATAATGGTATACTGAGACAAATCATCACTGTTACTGCCCGGAACTGAAAATAAGTTGTCTCATTGGACTCAGGGAGCCCAAATCCATCTAAGGTGCATATTCATACACCCTACAGATCTCTGCATGATCAGGTAACATATCTAATATGTCCAGACAAATAATCTGTACATGATCAAATAATCAATATTATGACCCAGGCTAACATCAATCTGCTGCAAGTGTTTAGAGGTCAGGATATGCTCTACAAATCATTCAAGTAACAATTATAACAAATAGTAATCATTTTACTAGCGGTGTACCAACCAAATATATAGAGTTTTGTTAATAAATTATAACTCAGACCAAACTTTCAAGACCATACTCACTTCATAGTTGTAATCAATTTGCTAGTGAAGGGTGAAGGCTAAAGATCAAAAGGATAGGCTAAAGGGTGACTACCAACTTGACACTGTGACACTTTGGAAATGGAAAGGAGTTACTCACTCTAGCATATGTCGGACAAGCAATAACACAGGGGATGGCAATGTCTCACAAATGGGTAAGTTACATTCAGAGGTGCTTATTCACCTTGACAAATGCTCACAATCCATATCAAATACAAGTGAGGCCAGCAATCTTTAGATATAACTTTTTAAGAACCATTGTTTTTTGGGGCCTTCGAGTTTACATAGCCTTGATCCATGCATTTGTTACACGGATTTTTATTTATTAAGGCTTCATGCATTCATGTATGTTCAAAAACACTACTTTTCATGAATGGGCTTTTCACAAAATATTCATTTCAATTCCATATACTTCAAAGCCAATTTCATTAGGCTTGCCTTGCATTCATGTATGTTCAAAAACACTTCTTTTCATGAATGGGCTTTTCACAAGATATTGATTTCATTTCCATATACATTGTATTGATGGCAGCGCTATTTGTTTCAGGTTTAGCCAACACAACCTAGGCAACTCAAAGCCGAGACACAAATAAACAGGGAAACTAATCCGTCAAAGAGGCTATAGTGGGAAAGGTCCTCCATGCCACAAGTCAAGTAGTAGGTCGGGTTATAGACATAACTGGAAGGTAATGGATGGGTGGAGATAGTGAACAATGAGACCAACACTAACAAGCCAAAGTATGGTGGGAATGATCACCTCTATTCTCCCTAAGGAGGGTAAAACCAACGAGTATGGGTCAAGAACTTCCAGGTCTAAGTAGGGACATACATACATAATATCAATACAACCAAGTCCACATATTTATATGACCGCCAGATCATGACACTAGATGCTAAGACATGTCACAAGAATGAATATAAAAGCAATGATAACCATCACACAAGATAATATCTGTTGAGTCATGTAAATAACCAATCTGAACCAACATTTGTCAACTGAGAAACTGTTGCTACAACTCTAGGCAATACTAACTGCTCTGTAAATGGCTAAATGGCTACATCAGTCCTCAGATCTGAGTGTCCTGACACTCAGTCATGGCATGGGAAAGTACTATAGTCCATCATCAAATAATGATCCATCATAGATGCTCATCTCAGCATCTCATATGTAAGGGAACTGGCTGAAAAAGTGTACTGAAATCTAAAAAATAGAATATGGTAGCCTAGCTACTATATATGTGATAACATAGTCTTGAGACACGACATCTTTATTTATGAGAGTACTCCAACATTTGAGGTTGTTTCGTTCATAGTTTGACTTGTCAAAAGTAGTATGTTGCAACTTGCACCTTGGAGGACTCATTAATGCCACACGTGCCACCTTCTCTTGGAGAATTTATCACATTTGACTTGGTTTGTTTGAGGGTGCACCTAATCAGATGGTTATGACACATTATTTTATCTATTTTGATGAGGGCACGCCTCTTTGTAGTGGTTGATTTGTTAAAACCCTAGTGTTTTGGACCTAGCTTTTATTACTTTGACCACATTCTGTAGGGTGCTCCTCATTTGAAGTTTATTTTGTTTCTAATGTTTTAGATTACTTATTGAGTGGTGCGCTCCCTCACATGGACAGCATTGTTAGGGTTTTGGAGTTAGGATTTTGGTATTTTAACCATGTCATGAGGGTGTTTTATTATTTTATCTTTAGGAGTTTTTTCTAAATTGAATTTTTTAATCTTAAGGGGTTAATTTCTCTTCCTATATAAAAGACACTCCTCTTGTTGTATTTTTTTTGCTAGAAGTTAGAGAATAAAATATTTTTTGCTATTCTTTTCCAGTTTTCTTTGTGTTAAGGTATTGGATAAATAATGAAGAAGTTATTTGGAACTATAGGTGCTCGATGTTAGCTATGGAATTCTTCCACAAATGGTGAATGTTTGCATGAGAAAAACTTGGATAAGCTCTTCACCTTTTCAATTCAAAGACTTGTTAATTTTATTTACTAAATAACATTATACTCAGTTCATAATAGATGTTACTTGTACTAGGATTGGTAATCTTTGCATGCACATTTCTTTGAGGATGTTAAGACTGAATGCTCCCTTTGGAGGGGAATAATCACATATTTGACTATAGAAAACTAGGATAGGGTTTGAGCTATTTTAATTTGCACCCTCTCTTACTCACCAAATCTCCACATGTTTACTTTATGACCCCATTTTCCTCTCTTCGATTTACATCAACCCGGATCACTATTATACATTTAAGGCTAATGTTGGCTTTGGTTCAAATAATCGGGCCAAAATTTTATTCCTGCTTTCATTTCTAAAATTTGACCATACTCAAAACATTCCATTGGCATCAGTGTTGGGTGACTCTTTACTTGTTATTCGATGAATGAAGCAGAGTTCATATTCAGAATATCAATCTATAATGTTTAGCACAGCAGACTTTGGATATATGAAACTCAATCCTGCAGGTTCATTACCAGCATGTCCCTCATGCTCTCAAGACAATGGCTGATCACCTATCTAAAGAAGGCCTGGAGTTAAGGGTTGGTCATTTTCAGGTGATAACATACCAATGAAAGCCACCTAGATGAACTGTTTATGTTTTAGTGTCATTATGATGTGAGTTCATATTTTTTATTGTAACTTTGTTCAAATATGATGTAATTACAACCAAACTGTATTCATGACAGAGGTTGTAGACATGGGGGCAGTTTCTTCTTAGATGTTAAGGACAGAGCAACAGTTTTTTGGCTTAAGATACAAATTAGATAAGAGTTGTAATGTGATGTTTATATGACTGCTTTTGGCAATTTTAGAAAGTAATTTAAGCAATAAACTACAGCTCTGCAATGTGTGTTTCCCACTTTTTTCTAAACCATAGCTTGCCCCTCGCCTGCTTTCTTACCCTTCAGCTTCACTCTAAGATCCTACTCTGAGCAACCTCATGGGTCGGCCTAAGAGGGGGACGATCGACTCCCCTCCCATCAATCCAAATCTGAATAAGTCTTCTGCCACAAATGAACTCCCCAACAAAGCGGCAGACGACAACCCACCGCTGAAGGACATGGAGATAGATGAAAAACTCAACGCCCCATCAGAGGAGAAAAATACAGAGAAGGGGGGAAAAACAGTACATGTATAGCCAAATCGGTTAAACGTCACAAAATAGAACTCCCTCCAGCTCGAATCAATGCCAAGATTCAATCCATGAAGGATCACACCCTGATCTGCAAATTCATTGGGCTTTGGCCAACTGAAAGAGCCCTGATGGGTTCGATTGCTTCAAAATGGAAACCTATTCTCATTTTGACATCCAACTCGATTCCAAGGGCTTCTTCACAGTCATATTCTCCAGGATTGAGGATAAAGACAAGGTCATGGATGGAGGCCCTTATTTCTTCAACTCGGCAGGATTATTCATTCACAATTGGGTCGAGAGGTTCAACCCAAATACTGAGGATTTCTCTTGGGCTCCAGTCTAGGTTCGCCTGTAGTCGCTACCTCAAGATTATTGGGGTGAAGAAACCCTATAAGAAATCGGCAACTCCTTGGGAGAGTTTGTAAAAATTGCTAATCAAACCAGAGCCAAATAATATACTTCATACGCCGGAATCTGTGTATACATGCATATAGCAAGAGCTCTCTCAGACACAATTTGCATAGCACATGAGGATCTAGAATGGATTCAACCAACGGGTTATTAGCATGTTCCTTTCACAAGCAGAAATGCCACGAACATGGCCACTTATACAGAGATTGCCAACAGATCAAGCAAGCTCAAGAATCCAAGAAGATGCAAGACATTGATGAGGAAGAATTCACCAAAATTCCCACTAAGCGTCGCCAAAACTGCAAGAATCCCACGATCAACAAATCTGCTATGACCCCCACCAGCAACAGCTTTGATATCCTCACAGATCAACAGGACAACCCAGAAATCCAGCTTGAGGATGACCAGCCTACCCCCAAAAAGCAGCATACAAATCCCAGCAAAGTTCAAAATCCAAATCCTCTTGGACCCTCCTCCTTAGCTGAGACTATCCCCGCTGAGGTCCCGCCGACATTAGAGAGTCTGGATCTAGATGTTGTCATGGACAGAAACATGAATGATCTAGATCTGGGAGGTTTGGATCTACTAGGGTTGGAGGAAGCTTGTCGGCGCAAAGCCTTTCATGTAATCTTAGCCAAGCAAATCCAATTGTAAAAGATGGACTATCCAAAGCCAAAGCCAAATCGGGCATCTAGAACATCCCTCGAAGGGATCAAAAGAAAATTGTCAGAGAACCCAAAAAAAATGGCAGAAAAATAAATCTCCCACGCCTCAATGCCTTGGGTATCAAGCTAGTAGAATCAGGTCAATATGCCCAGCTCACAAAGTGCTTCTCCTCAAACATCCCCGATTCCCAATG
The DNA here is from genome assembly GCA_001517045.1 of Pseudotsuga menziesii. NCBI lineage: Eukaryota > Viridiplantae > Streptophyta > Pinopsida > Pinales > Pinaceae > Pseudotsuga > Pseudotsuga menziesii. The sequence continues at coordinate 107,019 of LPNX011216646.1, forward strand.
AAGATTATCTCTTGGAATGTGAGAGGCATTAATGGCCTTGGCCTCACTAAACATAGAATGTTGCGAAAAAATATTCTTTAGAATAAACCCTAAATGCTTCTTATTCAAGAAACTAAGTGGAGTAGCACCAATCTTGAAGCCCTTGTGGCTCGAATCTAAAAGGGCAGCAATGCAATTGCGGTAGATGCAAATGTTGCTCCAGGCGGCCTTGCGTTCATCTAGAGCCCCTCTAGAGGTAAATATCAATGATTTTCTTGTCACTAAAAATTATATCTCTACTACTTTTCATCTCCCAGGGACTATTTTCCATGGGGTGCATTTCAAATGTCTATGGACCTCAATCGTCTGCGCAAAAATCAAATCTTCTAGATTATCTAAGCTGGTACAAGTGCACCTTCCCCGGGAAGCCATGGATTCTAGCATGGGACTTTAACATGATCACCTCCCTTAGGGAAAAGAAGGGAGGACGCAGAGTGTTAACTCAAGAAGATGTCAGATTCAAATCTTTCATAGAAAAATGCATCCTGGTCGATGTTGAGACAACATATGGGATCTTCACCTGGAATAATAAACAAGGGGGAACCAATCAAATTGCTTCTTGTCTAGATCATTTCCTAGTAACAGAGGATATGATGAAGTATGGCGCTAACCTAATAGCCTCAGTCCTTCTAGCCGTAGGATCTAATCATTGGCCTATCAGTTTGAGCTAGCACAATGAAAAAATCCCTCTTCAAAAACCTTTCAGGTTTGAAAAGTTCTAGATCACACACCCTAATTTCAAGATACCGTCAAACACTAGTGGCTGGGTTCCATACTACAAGCTCCTCTAAGATGTACATTCTACAACAAAAACTCAAATACCCGAAACAAAATCTAAAGATCTGGAACAAGAACATGTTTGATAAAATCTTCACCGCTAAATCTGCTCTCGACCAAGAAATGGAATCTCTACAACAACAGATAATAATGGAGGGTCGTACTAAGGAACAAAATCGAAAATAAATTGAAATCCATAGTCAAATTGAAGAACGCTGCAAGCAAGTTGAGACCCCTTGGAAGCAACAATCCAAGGTCAACTAGCTAAAGGAAGGGGAACACAACACAACTTTCTTCCATCGCTCCACTATACAGCACAAAATGCACAATAGGATCGGCTCTCTAAAAAAGGGGGATGGCACTAAAGTAGAAACTCATAGAGAGATTGAGCAAGTGGTCACTTTCTACAAGGATCTATTGTCTGAAGACACACCTAATAGATCCAACACCATTGACTCGGTAGTCAGTCATATTCCCTCTCTCATCACCCCTAAGCACAATGCAAATTTGATGCAACCCATTACCATTCTTGAAGTGGAAGAGGTTTTCCATCAAACCGCTGAAGAAAAGGCCCCAAGCCCCGATGGCTTCACTATCGACTTTTTTCATCATTGCCGAGGTCTGCTAAAAGAAGAGGTCTAGGAAATTGTAGAGGAATCACGCAGGAAACAGTGGGTTCTACCAGCACTCAACGCAACCTTCCTCACTCTAATTCCTAAAGAGGAAAACGTTGCTAGTCCAAGTAAGAATAGACCTATTTCACTTTGTAATGTCATTTATAAAATCATCTCAACGGTTATTGCTAACCCTCTTAAGCCCCTTCTCCCCGTCTTTATTTCTCCTGAGCAAACTGGGTATGTGGAAGAAGGGAAAATCCTAGACGGAATTATCCTTGCGCATGAAGTTATCCACTCTCTCAAATCCACCGAAAAAACAGGCATGCTCCTCAAGCTAGACCTTTCCAAAGCCTTCGACAAGCTACGCTTGGATTATATCAAGCGGGTCCTCCAAGCCTTTGGTTTTGCACCTTCTTGGACCAAATAGGTTCTTTCTCTGATCTCCACTCCTTTTTTCTCAATCCTTGTCAGTGCAACTTCCTCGTCCACCTTATCTACTTCCAAAAGGGTTCCACCAAGGAGATCCCCTTTCCCCTTTCCTCTTTATCCTTATGGATAAAGGACTAGGGCGCATGCTCAAAGCGAACTACTCCAGAAGTCTTTTGAAAGGCCTTTATCCTCATGATAATGCTCCTTTCACGCATCAACAATTTGTTGACGACAATCTCCTTGTGCCATCCCTCAGTTCAAGCGGCTCAAGCTATAAACCGCATCCTAAAAGTCTTCTCTGAGGCCTCGAGAACCACCATCAACCTCGAGAAATCCCACATCTTTTTCTTCAACATAACCACCATTACCCAGAGAAACATAGCGTGTATCCTTGGCTTCTCTATAACGACTCTCCCAACTAAATACCTTGGAGCCCCCTTGACAGATTCGTCCATAAAACATTCCTCTTGGCGTGAGCTTCTTGACAAACTAAAAAGAAAACTCTCTTCTTGGACCTTCAGATCTCTCAATATAGCGGGACTACTGATCCTTATCAAATCAGTCCTTCAAGCAATGCCCCTTTACCTTTTTTGTTCCTTATTGCTCCTAAATGGGTCCTAAAAGCCATCAAAAATTTGCAACGCACTTTGCTCTGGGGACGGGACAAAAATCACTCCAAATGGTCTTTGGTCAAATGGGGCATGGTTTGCAAGCACAAGTCAAAGGGAGTTCTAGGCTTGTGAGATCCGGTCAAAGTTAATGAAGTTCCAAGTGCCAAAACTTGGTGGAACTAGGCAGCAACAAACTCACATCCTTGGGCCCAACTTTGGAATAAGAAATATGTTCCTAATTGGGACCCAGAAGATATAATTAGATTCAATATGCCTACCCGTGGTTCTTTAATTTGGAATGCTGCCAACTCACAGAGACACTTGGTATAGCAGCACAGTTTTTGGAAGATACAAAATGGAGCAGCAATTGCCCAATCTGAACAAGCTCATCCAATGTCCTCAAACCCATACTGCTATACAAGCTTCAGGAAATCTTCTCATCAAAGACTTTTGGACTGAAACCATTCAACACGATTACAGATCTTGGAGGAATCCTAGGGATTGGAAGATACCTATCCATCATGAAGCCAAGGATAAAATTTGTCAAGAACTGCAAAAGCGCAAAATACGATGTCATCAAGAGTCAGACATTTTAAGATGGAGACACAAGTCGAAAGGCTCATTCACGGTCAATGAGCCCTACCAATTGCACAATCAACATTCAACAGACCCCAATTACCCCATATGGACCAAAATTTGGGGTATGAAAACTTGGCCCAAGGTAACTACTTTCTTATGGCTGGTTATTTATAAGTGTTTCCTCACTTGGGGCAACCCAATCAAGTGTGGGCTCTGTGGTCCCTCCAGATGTGTTCTATGTAATAATCATAAGAAACTATGGATCATTTGTTGGATTCCTGTTTCTTTTCTAACAACCTCTGGGACAATATTGCTCTTGTTTGTAGAAGAACTGACAGAGTGTGTGGCAATATTGCTCAAACAATCAAAAACTGGAATGGCAAACCTTTTCAAAGCAAACTTATCAACTGCTTATGGACTCTAATTCTAGGATTTACAGTCTGGGAAATTTGGAAAGAGTGTAATCAAAGAATATTTGAAGAAAAGTTCAGAACCTAGGAAAATGTGTGGACCAACTGTAGATCTCACATCCTTGAAACTCTTTTTCTCTCGGCATGGGAGGAACAAGACTTCAAAACCACTCAGTTTGTAGACATCATCATGCAAAACTGGGGCATAACTTTCAGCCTGCAACATTGTCAATCCTCTCCTAGGCCTAGTTCTTCTTCTAGCCCAATAATATGGTCTTCTCCTCTAATGGGTTTTCACAAGCTGAATTTTGATGGAGCCTCAAAAGGCAACCCAAGGCTAGGAGGAGTCTTCAAAAATAGCTCAGGAAATATCATTTGTCTCTATTATGGTAATCTTGGTCATGACAACAACAACGCGGCTAAACTAGCCGCACTCATTGCATGACTTCAAATAGTCGTGCATTGGTCTTTATTTCCTCTGGAGGTTGAAGGAGACTCCCACTTAATAATCACCCATGCTAGGAAAATCCAATGTGGTGCGTCTGTCAACAAGCTCTCCCCAAGCTAGAGACTCAATATTGGCCTCTCTAAACTTGCGCACTATGCTCCCCTCCTGGGCTCAATTACCTTCCAGCATGTCAAAAGAAAAGCCAATGCTATAGCAAACCATTTAGCAAATGAAGGTGTCCACAGCCCCTCCATTTTGCAAGATTTGGATCCTTCTATGCTTCAATCTAATTGCTTCAGTCTGGCCAAACTAGATTGTCAATCCCCAGATGTAGGTGTCCTGGTGAGTGATACGACGCATGTGGATGTGATATTGGAGCCCCCACTCCATCCACCACATGGGTGAAGCTTGATCCAAACGCCATGCTCATTAAATGTTGTTAGACACTGAGAGGGGGGGTGAATCAGTGTAAAGCCAATTTTACAGCTTTTCACAACTTGTCACAATTAACTACCAATTCATCATTCCAATATTCTACCAATCTCATAATCATTTCATAAATATCTTTCACTTCATCATTCACATAGCATAAGCATTTAAATCATCAAGAACCATAACATAAAAGAACACAACACCATATAATTTTGTAATCCTTTTGTATTAGTTTTGGTCCAGCTACAACCGTTAGGTAAAATCAGCACCTACTGATATGAAGAGCACCTACTCTGCATCCAGGACCCTGCTTGGTTTTCTTAGACCCTACTAAGAAGGGTTTGAGGTATCCTAACCTCAAAAGCAAGACAGGCTTGCTTTTCAAATTAAAGCTTACTGTCACGTCATCTCATCAATCACTTGTCTCTTTAATCTGCTGTCAACTGTCTCTGCTCATGCTCATCTGCTCATCATCAACATTGCTCATTATCTCTGCTCATCATCAACGCTACTCACTGTCAAGTCATCATACAGCTCCTATCACTGATCATCAATCTCTGCTCTTTATCAACACTACTGCTAAACAACCTTTGGTCAATACTTCATCTGCTGGTCAACTGCTCATCAACACTTGCTCTCATCATCTGCTCTGTTGCTCAAAGATCATGCCAATTCAACAAAGATCTGCCCATCATCTAGTCTTGCTCTTATGTTGCTTTAGCATCATCATCAACAGGGAGAATCAAGACATGCATATGTCATCAAGGTTCCAAGATTACCAACAAAGTCTGGAACATCATAGGATATGAATTATACAATCACTGTTCATTTACAGCTGTCAATATTGTTTCATCTTGCCTGTGTATAACACCTTGTACAAAGCATTTAGTCAGGAATCAATTCAGCACATCATTGTCCAAGCGCATACTGTCCTAGAAGGAATATCAGCGATTCACAATCTTCACAATGTCTGTGTCCCAGAGCATTCTGTCCTAGCAATTCTTCATTCATGTCATCACTTCTTATTCTGTCCATAAGCATCAAAACAGTGTCATCAACATTATAGGGTTTGTATCTGTCTGCTGTTGTACATGTGGACAGTGTGCTGGTAAAAACTTCAAACCAAATTCACCACACTTTCACAGTCAAATGTATTCAAACACAAACATGTCAGTGTCAATTTTGTCAATCTGATCACTCCACTGTCCAAGGCTCAAGGATGGAACTAGTATGCCACTGCCATCAATGCCAAAATAACACAGTCATCATTGTGCATACATCACTATACTTTAGGAGAACATACACCACTGCCATCTCATCTTCACTAATGCATCACTGTTTCCATGATAATCATCATGCAACCATCATCTCGAATCTGTGGATTGTAGATGAACACTATATAAATGCACACAATGAGTCCTGTAACAGCTTGTAAACTCTTCAATACAACCTCAGGGCTCTTCTTACAGTAAATACATATGGGAATGGAAGTGTATATATTATGATGGAAAGTGTATGTTTTCCAAAATACCCAGCAGCACAAAAATGGAGATATTCTGCGGGCCTCTGCCTGATATTCAACAAAATGAGACAATAATACCCACAGTTCAGAAGAAATGTATTCAAGATACTAGTTCCTTGGAAGGAACACGAATTGGCTGTAGCATAGGGCATAGAAATTTAAGTGCACTAATAATGTCAGCCCCTCCACACAGTCTGGGACAACGGAAATATACTGCTCCTTTCTTCCACAAGTTGACAGGGAGATCTATCTCTACTAACACATCATTGTCCTGTAGCAAACAAAGCTCATGCAACTGGAACTAGGGCATAATAATCATCACCAACATACCTTTATTACTGGATGTGCAACTAGGTCATATCAATAACATACCTTTATTACTGTATGTGTGCTTGCAGATGACCTCAAACACAGTCAAGACTTGGACTATGTATACGCTGGTAAAAACCCCGAAACAAGTAAACTTTCGAATTGTTTATAAATGTCAAACTCAATCTGTTTATTAGCTGAGAGAAATCCCAAACTTGGGACTATGTATATTTTGGATCTGCCTCAGTCACCCTACCCGAGCTCAGCCTACTCCACAAAAGGCTTAAAAACAAGAAACCTTCTACTCCTATAGACCTTGGTCTATGGCTATCATAGGATGTCTGAAGTCAGAGTTTAAAAGTTCAAACAAAAACTTGCTTACCCTGTGGTTGCCTCAGTCTTCAAATACTCCACCAAAACCTACCTCAAAGATGATTGTACTTCAGAGCTGTAACTTCAAACTTTAACCTCCACTGTCGCTGCCTCGTAGCTATTATATACCCAAAAAAAAAAACTTCAAAACAGGCCAGCGGCTGTCACAGTGATACCCAAAAGATGGAAAGAGAATATTAAAACATTGCTTAAAGAATACACCTGCGGCTGCTACACACTGCTGCTATTAAAATATTAAAAATCTCAGAGCAACATCCGAAATTCACCATAGAATTCCCTTCATCCTTCTATCTACTGCTCCCTCAGACACCCAGAAATCACAGAGATATATTTACCCACGAATTCTCTACTTTTTAACCAGTGATTAAGTGCTGCAGCTCCAATGAATAGACCCAAAACTTTGAACAGTCCAAAAATCTGAATTAAATGCTTAATGTTGTTGCTCCTCCTGCGCCTGCCTCAGTCACTTACCCGAATTTCAGAGCTAATATTTTCCTCATCGAATGCTCATCAGAAGAATGTATGCGTTGGATCTATTTATACTAGTTTTTCCATAATATATGTGAGCCGACCTGCTATGTAATTGCAATTTTTAATTTTAAATATCTTATTTATACTGAGCCGACTTGACATATTTGGTTAATTCAATATTAACATTTAGTAGGTCAACTTGGAGTGTTTCAAGTTGTGTATGTGTCCTTTTTAAATTGTTTTCCTTAGGAGATCTGCCATTCCACGTCAAAGATCAATCCATGAGTATGGGGTTCTTTCAGATGCGATGTTCATTAAATATAGCATGGGATTCTATCTTCAATGGTTTGCATATCAAGCCACGTCAATATCCATGCAGCATGTCATGATCAATATCGAGGGCTTCATCAAACGAGCTTCAAAGACCAAATGTCATCTAGTTATAGCATTTATGAGTGCTACAGCATCAATGTTAAGAACCATCAAGTGTGGGTCCAAGATCCAAGGTTTCATCTTCTTCATAAATCAAGTACTTTTTCAACAACCAGCATATAGGATTCAAGACATTTTCAAAGGCTTTATCATCATGTGCGTGGGCTTTTTAAACCATCCACATGAGCATGGGCTTATCAAAGCCATCAAGGGCTTCATCAAAGAATCCCAACTCCATGACATGTGTGACCAAAGACCCCATCATCCAAAAAGTAACCATATCATCTCCTTCAAAGGTTCAAGGACCATTAACCCAACAAATGTGGGTCCAAAGGCTTCTTCATCAGGCAAGAGGCATCATGGGCTTCTTCAACAACCTTAGCCATGCACGGGGACCTATATGGTCAAGATACATCAAGACATCACATGTGGGTTTGCCAGACCCTCTCCCGGGGACCCATGAATGACCACAAAATGGGTCATTAATGCTTCTTCCACCCATCTAGGGCTTCTCCAACATCCATCAAGGCTTCAGGACCATCTCTAGAGTCTTCAGCATCATCAGCAGGGTACAAGGACCTTGTCAACTGGGTACATGGTGCTTCAAAGCACCAACCCACTCTGTAAAAGATCAAGGCGATCAAGGCACTGTAGGTGGAACTTGGTGGCATCAATGACATCCTGTGGGGCCACTGCAAGTCCATGTTGGCATCAATGACAATTTCATCAACAAATGTTTCCAGTTAACGAAGCCTTCAATGCTCCTCGTCGTCATTGCTCTGATCAGTTTGGGTGTGGGAACAACTCTAACCATGTCTCCCTGCAGCAAATCTATAGCTATCAGGGTGGAGTACTTGATGGATTTTGATGCATAAAGTTTCCATATCTTGGTTTTTCAGCAGGCGGCATACATCCTGTGCTTCCCTCCAGCGTTTTAGAAAGAATCCTTCTTTGGGCACAACCAAGTTCGGTAACGTCTTTCGACTCCCTTTCTCTTATTTTTGTGTCTGGTTCTCTCCTGTTTTCCTTCGACTCCATAATTCTCAAGACATTAGGCATATTCTTCATTCTCTGGTTGCAAATATGTCCAGGAGGCTTCACGCCACCCCTTGTCACACTAGTAGGGGCCTAGGAAGCTCTAGGTGTAGAGGAAATAGAGAATCCTCTGATAGTGGTTTTGACAGTTCGGTTCCTAGACATTGGATGTCTGGGAAGAAGAGATGGTAGTGCAACAATTGGTAGGTCAGCGGAATCGAGTTCGTCGCAAGCATTATTGCAGTGTAAAAATTGTTGAAATGTTACCTAGGAATTGTTTGTTCACCTAGTATTTCCTTGGCGTGGACAAGGACACTTTATTTGGCAAGCCCTAGTCATGTTTAATTAATGTAGTGAGATGTACTTTATAATATTAAAGTGACTTCATTAAAAGCTAAAAGTCATGGTTTATCCTAAGTTCATATTTAATAAAAGTGAAGTGAGTGATTAATTAAAAGGGGGTGCTCATACTTTATTAAATGACATGAGGTGCACTAAATGTCATTTATTAATTATTTAAATGAGCATCAATGAGAACCTCTCATCTAATCTAATCTTGACCATTAGATTGGAAGAGTAAGTTGCCATGAACAAAAAAGGACTAGGGCAAGGCAAACAAATTTATTATTCACTTTTCAAATAGGTTATTTTTTAGAGAAGAAGAAGAGAGAAAAATAGGGTTTGAAGAGAATTTAAACCAGCAGGAGAGAGAAGATAAACCCAACTCAGATTTCAAGGAGGATAGACTAGGCACAAATTTCGAGGAGTGATTCCATACAGTAGGGTACAACACGAATTTCGAGGAGAAATCTATACAACGATGTTTTAAATAGATTTCAAGAATCCATATAGCAGTACGGATTTGGCACGAATTTTGAGGACATGTACATAAATAAATTTCTATCCATACAAGAAGAAATTGGCACAGTTTCCAAGGCAGCAGATTGCACAAAAATCGAGAATTTCACCCACACATGAGTTTTACAGCACGGTTTTTGAGGGTCCGTATAGCAAATAATTGGCTCAGCTTTCAAGATGAAAAATGACAAGTAATGTTGTTTTTATTTCTGTATTTTACCCTGAAGAAATAAAATTCTCTCTCTCAGAAACAGGTTTTCCCTTCGAGGTTTTATCCTGGACCATTGGTCAAAAATCTCTATGTTATTTTTATGTGTGCATGGCTGTTATAAATTTCTGAGTTTGAAATTTTTAACTAAAAGAGAAAATTTATGAGTTATTTAATTTTAAAAAAGAATTCCATGTGTTTCAGTTTAGTCAATTTTTGTGAAAAATTGGGCATACAAGGGTTTGGGCATTAAACCATGCAGAGAAGCTCTCAAGCTTGAAACCAGGGTTGGGATTCTCAATAACTTTCATGGTATCAGAGCACAGTTAATATTCAAAATTTAAACACTCAAAAGAACAGGGGTTTGTGGAAAAATTTCTTGAACAGGTTGCTTGAGAAATACAGGTTGTACCCATGGTGTTTGGGCTTAGAGTTGAAGACAAATTGAATGGGGCTACAAAGTTTTGCCCATGGAAGGCTAGAATCATGTTGATACTTGAAGAAAATGAGTTATGGGACATTGTAAACAGTACAACAACAAATCCTTAATAGTACCTACCGATGTCGTTGATAAGGCTGCTTTCATGAAGAGAGATGTGAAGGTAAGGAGGGTTATACTTGATGTCGTGAAGGATCATGTAATCCTTCACATTCAGCAAAAACACATGCTTTTCAGATGTGGACTTCTTTGACAAATCTTTACCAGAGTTCAAATGAAAACAGAAAAATGGTGTTAAGGGAGAAGTTGAAGAATGTGCACATGAGCAAAGGGGAAGGCATGGCTTCTTATCTTACCAAGATTACACAGGTAAGAGATGAACTTGCAGCTATAGGAGAGGTTGTAGTGGGCACTGAGTTGGTGCGTACAGCCTTAAATGGCGTGACTCAGCAATGGAGTGTGTTTGTGTAGACCATCATTGGTCGAGAGAACATGCCGACATGGGATCGACTTTGGGATGTATGTTACAGGAGGAGACACGTAGGGGATACTTATAGAGCAGTTCATCACATCACAAAGAGATGAGGATAATGTGGCATTGGCAGCGAAGGGTAAAAAGAAGAAGAAGTTCAAGAAGGGTTCCAAGGATGGAACCAAGCAGCAGGATGGAGAGAAGAAAGACATGAGCAAAGTGAAATGCTTGCCAGAAGTTTGAACACTATGTTGGACAATGCCCAAACAAGAAGAAAAAGAAACAGCAGACAACAGCTTCAGCAAAGATTGATGAGTACTTCAACAAAGATTGATGAGTACGCTGCTAGATTTGAGAGAGATTTTTCTCTCTTTGTTGGTGCTCATGTAGAGAGAGCTTCATCCATCACCAGCAGGGATTTTGAGGATCACATGGAGCACTCCATGGTTGTTGGGCATTCGATGAGTGCTTCCACTACTTCCTCCACTTGGTACATTGATAGTGGAGCTTTGAGTCACATGACATGTGATCGAGACATGTTCACCGAGATGTCAGAGACAAATTTGGAGTTGGAGGTGGTATTGGGTGATGATACAGTGGTGAGAGCAGTTGGGCGTGGGACTGTCCGCTTTGACAGGGAGTCCATGCAACCTATGTTTCTGAGGGATGTCTTGCATGTCCCTGGGCTGAAGAAGAACCTTGCTTCAGTTTTCCATGATTAAGGACAGAGGCAAGTTCACATCTTTCCCAAAGCAGAGGATTCATCTGCTTCATATGCGATTGGAGTCAGATGCGGGAAACTGTACAAGCTTCTCCTCCAGCCACATCATGCACTGTCACACACTCAGAGTGAGTTGTGTGAGTTATGGCACAAGAGGATGGCCCATCTTCATCATCCAGCTTTGAGGACGCTGAGAGACATGACTACAAGTATGCCAGATTTCAGCACAGAGCCGAGTGGTGTATGCAGAGGGTGTGCTTTGGGAAAGTACACCAAGACTGCTTTTCCGAGCAGTGATAGCAGATCAGAGGGAATGCTTGAGTTGATACATTCAGATTTATGTGGTCCCATGTCATCTACCTCTTTGACAGGTTATGAGAATTACATTACATTCATCAATGACTTTTCCAGGAAGACCTAGATCTATTTCCTTAGAAGCAAGAGACCTACGATTATACATTGCGATAATCAAAGTTGCATCAAGCTCTCTGAGAATCTGATATTTCAAGACAGGTCAAAGCATATATAGATCAGATATCACTTTATCAGAGATTATGTTCAGAGAGGGGTTGTGCAGTTGCAGTATGTTTCTACAAATGAGCAGGTAGCCAACATTCTCACGAAGTCTTTGGGTAGAGGGAAACATGTCTATTTCAGAGAAAAGTTGGGAGTGGTGAAAAACACCTTCCTCAATAAGAGGGAGTGTTGAAATGTTACCTAGAAAGTGTTTGTTCACCTAGTATTCCCTTGGGGTGGACAATGACACTTTATTTGGTGAGCCCTAGTCATGTTTAATTAATGAAGTGAGATGTACTTTATAATTTTAAAGTGACTTCATTAAAAGATAAAAGTCATGGTTTATCCTAAGCTCATATTTAATAAAAGTTAAGTGATTAATTAATTAAAAGGGGGTGCTCATACTTTATTAAATAACATGAGGTGCACTAAATGTCATTTATTAATTATTTAAATGAGCATTAATGAGAACCTCTCATCTAATCTAATCTTGACCATTAGATTGGAACAGGAAGTTGCCATGAACAAAAAGGGACTAAGGCAAGGCAAACAGATTTATTATTCACTTTTCAAAGAGGTTTTTTTTGGAGAGAAGAAGAAGATAGAAAAAGAGGGTTTGAAGAGAATTTAAACCAGCAGGAGAGAGAAGATAAACCCAGCTCAGATTTCGAGAAGGATAGACTGGGCACAGATTTCAAGCAGTGATTCCGTATAGCAGGGTACAGCATGAATTTCGAAGAGAAATCCGTACAGCAGTACGGATTTGGCACAAATTTCGAGGATAGGTACATAAATAAATTTATGTTTGTACAAGCAAAAATTGGCACAGTTTCCAAGGCAGCAGATTGCACAGAAATCAAGAATTTCACCCACACGTGTGGGTCATATAGCACAGTTTTCGAGGGTTCGTACAACAGTTAATTGGCTTAGTTTTCGAGATGAAAAATTATAAGTACTCTTGTTTTTATTTATGTATTTTACTTCGAAGAAATAAAATTCTCTCTTTCTCAGAAAGAGGTTTTCCCTTCGGGGTTTTATCCTCACCCATTGGTCAAAAATCTCTATGTTATTTTTATGTGTGCATAGTTAAAAATTCTCTCTTTCTCAAAAAGAGGTTTTCCCTTCGGGGTTTTATCCTCACCCATTGGTCAAAAATCTCTATGTTATTTTTATGTGTGCATGGTTGTTATAAATTTATGAGTTTGGAATTTTTAACTAAAAGAGAAAATTTCTGAGTTATTTAATTTTGAAAAAGAATTCCATATGTTTCAGTTTAGTCAACTTTTGTGAAAAATTGCAGTGTTGCACGAGGACTCCCCCCTCAAGGTCGAGGGCGCACCCCCCTCGCTCCCTGCACCCCAGGGACTCGAGGGATCCCAACAAAATGTTTCCCAGCCTCCCTAAATTCAGGAAACTCTCGAAAACGCACAAGGGGGCGCATCGCCCAATTCTACAGTGCGCTCCGGTGAAGGGGTCTCCCACACGCTCCCTCCTGAAACTGGGGGGCTCCTAGACGCCCCCCACGATTTTCCCAATTTCAATTTTGAAAAACAAAATTTTAATTTTAATTGTTGTTTAGTCTCTATTTCAGGCTTAGTCTTTAATAATTTACTATTTCACTATTTTAGCATGCAATATCATTGATTCAATTTTTCAATTACAATGGGTAAATTAGAAATATGAATATCAAGATTCAAATGACAAATTTGAAAATTATCATGATGAATAGTATAACGTGTTTGTATTATTAATTTGTTATATTTTGATTGACATTGCACAATGATAAACTTAGTATTTATTATTTATTAATTACATTTAGTAGTTTACATGGGATAAATCATTGAATTATTATTGCTAAGATTCAATAATATATAATAATATTTTTTATTAAGACCAGGTCGTCCCCCTGCCCCCTGAATTTTGCTAAAAATTGGGGGTGGTCTCCATGTGTCTCCAATGTGCGTTTCCCCGCTCCCACATCCCAGAAACTTGGGGGAACATTGAAAAATTGTGCATACAAGGGTTTGGGCATTAAACCATGCAAATAAGCTATCAAGCTTGAAACCGGGGTTGGGATTCTCAAAAACTTCAAAGATTATGTTGCCTCAGGTTCTCATGCATTCTCGGAATCATGGCAGGGACAACAGCCCCCGCCTTCTCCAGCTCCAGCTATCCATTCTTCTCCCTCACCAAATCAGTCATTGGTCTCCAAACCAATGGAGACTTAAGAAGACCAAGCTGGAAAGAGACCCCCATGGTTCTGAACAAAATGAACATTGCTTCCACGAGCGGCTATAAAAGGAAGAAGGTGGAGCGCAGTGACTCTCCTGGTTAAAAAAGCTTTTGGATAACACTTCAAGTTCGGAGGATTACATATGTCCCATTATGGAAGAGAAGCCCAAGGATGCTGAAGTCGCCCGCAATTCCGAGTAACCTCTTTATTTTTATCTTTTCCAATGTTCTTGCAGCTGTTAGTTTTCAATAAATTCATGCATTTGGAGCTGGCAGTGTTTTTTGCTTAGCTTTTAATGCCACTCAAGGCTATTTTGATAAGTTGCTCATTATGAATATGTACTCAGGCATAAGCCTGCTTAGTAGTTTTTTTATCTACCATGCATAGAAGGTAGACACTGATAGATTTAGGTTGGAAATACATGCATGGGAAACTTGTTTAAGTTTAAGTTATAGCAGTCATAGGTCTGTGAGAAGCCATGATGGGCTGGTGAACTTCATGAACCTCTTGTGCATGTACTTTTTATTTTTTGTATATTAATATAATTTTACTATGGAGCTTATAAAAAAAAACCTTTGGAATGTACTTTGATTCCTTCTTAACAATAAAAGTACGATTTTTTACTTGGGATAAAAAAGTAGTTGAAATCACATTTGCCATTGGACTTCCAGCGATAAGCACACAAACAATTGTGTTATGACCAACTTCCCTCTTGAATTATCCATTTAGATTATTCATTATATTTGCAGGATAACATCCAACATAAAAGGAGCCTAATGAACTAGCACCAAAATACATGATAAACATGCATAGCCCAATCAAAATATATAATGCTAAATACTAAAGAGGTTCCTTGATTACGGCAGTAATGCCAACAAATTACTCAGATGCAACAGACCAGTGCCTAAAATTAACAATCTTATGAAAATCAACATACCTCGTGAGAGATAACTGTGGCAATTTCTGCATCAGACGGAAATGCATTCAGCAATCCAGTGAAAACCATTATTTTCCCACCGGGTAGGCAAAATGCATTGACAAGTGGATCATTGACCACCAGAATTTCCCAATTAAATGCCTTCAGGTGCTGAGTCGATGCCTTGTCCCCACGCTCTTTTCCAGATTTACGACTCTTCTCAACCCATTTGTCGTCTAGGATTTCATCATTGCCATACAACTGCTCTTCTTTATTCTCTTTTTCGCTCCTTAAGCCCCAGGGATCCTGACTGGTATGAGCATCAAATGGAATGGTTTTTGTATTACTATAAACAACACCACTCCAGCTTTCCTGGTGTCGTGTTCCCCTTTGTAATGCTTCTATGATATCCTTGGCTATTAGTCTCACTCGCACACTTTGTGGATGAATTGCTGGAAGAATCTTTGGTTTGAACATCTTTTTCATCTGCAATTTAGAGAGAATTTATTAATTCAGAATTTCAGACTTCTTGCAGGTACTTTCAACCAAAGCTCCCAAAGAGCAGCTTGGCAAGGCCAACAAGTAAGAGTTGGTTTGAACTGAAGAAAACTCAATAGTTGGCTCGGAAATATTTTTAAAAACAATACCCTTAAGGTGACAGTACAGGATACGAGCTTCTTACGGAGACTATCTGCTAATCTAGGCTGAAGCCACCTGTTGATCCTGGAGTATGAACTAAACCTGCTACTGATTGGATAGGAGCTCGTCTTCCTTGGCAGTAAGAAAAGGAGTGAACAGCCCAAAACCTGGAGGCATCTTGCAGGAGTGGAAGTCTGCCCCTTCTGAACCACCAGATAGGGTGAAGGATTAGTTCAGGCGGCCAGGTTTTGTGAACCGATGATGTAGCTGCAAGTTGGGACTTGAGATTATGTCAAGAGAGGCTAGGCCGGTCACCTACCTGAGTTCGTACAGAAAGGATAAAAGGATGATAGCATATCCCACAAAATGCCATGGATTCTGGACAGTTGACAGGTTTGCCATCTGTCTGCAATGGAATCGGGTCAAAAATACAATCAAAATGAGTTCTCTTTTCTGTCTTTCATAGAGACGGCACCGAGTCTGATAGACAATCTGACTTGTAACAAATCGCATCTCGAGGTGGCTCAGGGGCATGTCATCTCGGAATAGACCTGACTTTGCTCAATTTCCTCAAGAGTCGACTCAGCCTAGGAGGAGTTTGGTAAACAACAAATTAAAAGACCGGCCTAAAAACAAATAGGAGTTGCACTTGATAACCTAAAAAACCAATGCTTTCGAGTTTTAACCCATCTACTCTATCATAACAGAGCGCCAACAATAATCAGGAGAAGCACTGGCTCACCTGCTCAAATTGGTTTTCGCCGATCTTTCTTTCCATCTCATCGGATATCAAGACGAAATGCTTGCGATGAGAATACGGAACGGTTTCCAAGTTTGAGAAATAAACAGAAAGAACCACACCTGAGCTGAGAACTATGATAACCAAAAGTTTCCGCGGATTGTCAATCCATCGCCGTGGCCCTCTTGGTCTAAAGTGCTGTACATTAAATCTATCCACATAGTAGAATCGCCTTCCCTGCCATATATTTTGAGTCTCGTATGGCCCAAAGGAGTGATTGATCGCTCTCTTTCCTTGAATCCCAGCCGACAAAAGAGAAGGCTTACAGAACTTACCCACCTCCTTACTTAACGTCTGCGTCAATGCACTGGAGGGATGTTCCCCATACTTCCAGCACTGCACTGGACCAGACCTTTCACCTTTATTTGCATTGCTAGAATACCTGCGACCTAGGATTTTCACATACTGTAAGGGACTTCCAAAATCTCCCGAATTTACACAATTACCACCCTTTGAGGAGTCAATAGAACGGCCATGAGTGGCTCTGGCATTCAAACCGAAAGGCGAGCGGCTAATGGTGGAATCACTCTTGTACACGAAATCAAAAACCCGTTTCAGATCTTTCCTGTAATGAGGCACGGCCATTGACAAAGACGCGCATCAAGACTATATCCACTAAAAATACAAAGCCTGCCACTTCTTCTTTAGGCTTCAACTTCTTTCGTTATACAAAAGCGAATGTTGTAATCCTCCAAAATTCCTTTCCTCTTTCAATAACACCCAATTCCGAACAAGCAATTAAAACCTGGCAAATGATTCAAATATTTCGTTTCTCCTCGATCGGAAACCCTGATTGCTAACAAATTGTCTCAAATTCTTCAACGAAAACCGTTGCTTCCAAATATTGAAAGTCGTTAGTGAAATTTACGGTTTAGGATATCTACACAAAAAAAATTGATCCCTCCATGCCCAATTGTGTATTGTTAATAATTGCAAAAGCTATTCGATTTAAAACCTGCAATGATTTCATCAAACTCTAATTCCTAGGGCATTATGCAGGTGCTGCCATGCCGTACTCGTAACGCCGATGAATTTGAAACAGAAACAGAAACAGAAACAGCCCTCAAATAAATCTGTAACCCGTTTTAACAATTTTTAAGCAAAATCATAACGGTTTTTTGTTTTTTACGACGGACAAATCACCCCATGACGGACAATCTGCCCGTCAAAATCTTACCCTGGATGCCGAGATGAAACTGCAAATGCTCAGGTTGAAATAATTTGCGATCTGGCCACGACGCGTGCTTTATCTCGTGGCGCCATTTTCTTCAACAGGCTTTTTGTAACCGTTCTAGTGTTTTCTTTAAAGTGCTTTTTTTTGTAATTTTAAATAATGGTCAATAATTTGATATTGTTTGCATTTCAATGATTCTGATTTTTCATAATTTTCAATAATTTGATTTGGTTTGCATTTTAATGATTCTGATTTTTCTATTGATGATGTGTTAGTTCATCAATATGTTAGTTTAAAATTTGTCCAAAAATGTTTTTTACAATAAGTAATAATTGATTAAAAATCAAATTATATCCAACCCAAATATTCAATGAGTTAACACTAGGAGTAGTCTAACGGGTCGCCTGGCGTTAGACTACTCCGTCTACCACCGTCACCGTCAAGAAGTCCCGGCGTCCGGAGTCCGGCACCTCAGCCAAATCACATCAGGGTCAATTTGTCCGCTTTTCAACGCTGTCGTCCGGATTTTCTGCCGATCCGCCGTCCCGTCGCAGCAGCCAATGCCCAGCGTTTACTCCACCACCCTGCAAAGCATTTACTCCAAATATATCGAGGAGCCGAAGCCGCGGGTTGATGAATTGAACACGGATATCGTCGCAGAGCTGAAGGCCCCTCAAGGGGAAAAACTGGAAGAGGCCTGTTCAGATTTGGATTCAGCGCCCGCGTTGCCCACGGTGAGCATTGACCATTGCGAATTTCTCTGTTTCGTCTTTGGCGATCCAAGCCTTTGATCCGAAGACTACTCCTCATTGATTTCGATTTCTTTTTCAGGCGATTTAGGCACACAAATTTTGAATAATACTAGTTGTTTAACATAGAGAAAGAAGTAAGCGCAATGGGGTTGTTGGATAAGCTGTGGGACGATACTCTGGCCGGCCCTCGCCCTGAGAGTGGCCTCGGTAAGCTCAGGAAGACTGCTACTACTAATTCTACCATGGCAAACCCCTCCATTCCAGGTTAATTAGTTGCTTTGTATGAATTATTGATGATATTTTTATTTGATCCCAATTCTATAGCTTGACTATTTGTCTGAGTA
>LPNX011216646.1:132229-158991 GCA_001517045.1 Pseudotsuga menziesii
GGTCATCCTCCCTTATAATTGATTCTGAATGTGTCTTAACATTGGGAAACCTGCTCATAAATTGGTGATGGGGGATGCCTATTGCCTGAGAGCCCAAGCATGCTCTTTCATCAAGTTTAGTCACCAATCATCTTTCCAGGAGCTGATAACTATCCTGCAATGTTATAATTAGGAATATCAATCACAGCTTCAGCATTACCCATATAATCGTTATTACCAATACAAAAACTTATGATTGAAATCAACAACTGACCAGTCATAAACCGTCGGGCTTCTTGGAACGTTATTACTCCGCCATTGATTCTCTCTTTCTCGTGCTGTAACGATTTTACAGCATTCCAAATCCAACAAACATAAATGCAGTGTTAACTGATAGTTGGAATTCATGGAAACTAAGAAGAGGTAAATTATCATTGGTGCCAAACACGGATAGAAAACAGTTCAAGGCTAACTTACGAGAAGCTTGCGAGATTGGAGGACTTGAGCCTGGAGGAGAAAGGGGATTATCCATAGAGATTGAACGAAGATAATGAGGAGCCTTAGGAATAGTGATACTCTGCCTTACTTTTCTCGACTCATCATCATTCGATTGTTGGTGCTCTGCACCAGCTCTGCGTTCCCTCAACCTGCTTAAACTCTCTTCGGCCTCTGTAAATTTCAGAGTTGTATACTCAGACAAATAGTCAAGCTATAGAATTGGGATCAAATAAAAATATCATCAATAATTCATACAAAGCAACTAATTAACCTGGAATGGAGGGGTTTGCCATGGCAGAATTAGTAGTAGCAGTCTTCCTGAGCTTACCGAGGCCACTCTCAGGGCGAGGGCTGGCCAGAGTATCGTCCCACAGCTTATCCAACAACCCCATTGCTCTTACTTCTTTCTCTATGTTAAACAGCTAGTATTATTCAGAATTTGTGTGCCTAAATCGCCTGAAAAAGAAATCGAAATCAATGAGGAGTAGTCTTCGGATCAAAGGCTTGGATCGCCAAAGACGAAACAGAGAAATTCGCAATGGTCAATGCTCACCGTGGGCAACGCGGGTGCTGAATCCGAATCTGAACAGGCCTCTTCCATTTTTTCCCCTTGAGGGGCCTCCAGCTCTGCGACGATATCCGTGTTCAATTCATCAACCCGCGGCTTCGGCTCCTCGATATATTTGGAGTAAATGCTGTGCAGGGTGGTGGAGTAAACGCTGGGCATTGGCTGCTGCGACGGGACGGCGGATCGGCAGAAAATCCGGACGACGGCGTTGAAAAGCGGACAAATTGACCCTGATGTGATTTGGCTGAGGTGTCGGACTCCGGACGCCGGGACTTCTTGACGGTGACGGTGGTAGACGGAGTAGTCTAACGCCGGGCGAAATCGTCGACCCGTTAGACTACTCCGTTAACACTACAGTCAACAATAGATATATCTTATAGAATAACCAGAAAGTAGTATTGACACTGTACATATCAACATATTACAGCATATAATCCTTAACTTTCAAAGACTATGTAAAATTTATATGTCATCTATTTCAGTCTTTATCAACAAAGAAAAGAGATAAGGCTATCCTCAAATACTGTCATCAAGAGTTTTTACAAACTATCACAATACTGTTAACTTTCAAAGACTGTAAAATTTATATATCATCTATTTCAGTCTTTATCAACAAAGAAAAGAGATAAGGCTATCCTCAAATACTGTCATCAAGAGTTTTTACAAACTATCACAATATTGTCTCCCACAGTCACAAAACTGTCATAAACACCTTGTCAAAATATCCAAAAGCTGTCACAGAACTGTCACAAGTATCCTTTCAAAAATTGTCATAAAACTGTCACAAGTATCATTGTCCCATGTATCACAGTCACTAATATTATACCAATAAACTAATCATCAGATAAAAATTGTCAACAAAAACCTCCAAAGTCTCTCATGATTTCCCCCCCAAACCTTAAAATTAGAAAATCTGGAAAGTCTCATATGTTTCAGATCCTCTAAACTCCAGAATTTTCCAATGACCTTCCACCACATTAGCACCTGCATTAGCTAATGCATCAGCTTTAGAGTTCCTTTCACGATAAATATGCTTATAATTAACTTTAACAAGGAAATTAGAAATTCTAATCACCTCCTGCAAGACTTGAGTAAGAAGAATATTATTAATCCTGAACTTACCAGATACCCAATTGATCACCAACTGTGAATCCCCAAAAATCTACAAAGTTTGAATCCCCTGCTTTAAAGCCAAAGTAATAAGCAGCTTTAAGGCTAATAGCTCAGCAAAGTTGTTGGTGCCCAACCCAAGACCAGCAGAAAAGGTAAAGGAGTGTTCATCAGATAAATACAAAATTCCACCTGCCCCACAAATCTGTGGTACTCCACCTGCCGAACCATCAAAATACCCCCAAGGTGATGCTTTGTCAATTTGTTCATTGACAACCATTCTAATCTTCAAAGCTCTGTTATCCAAAGGATAAGCACCCAGTAAACCCAAACATAAAGAAGTTACCACATAAGACTTTGGCTGAATATCATCAAAACAGCGCTGATTCCTAGCCTTCCATATGAACCATGAAACAATGACAGGTAAAGATCTATACCTGGCCTCAGCATGCAGTACCCATTTCTTAACACAATCTAATACTGATATACCATGCCAAAAATTATTGCATCTTAACTTGTACTCAATTTCTGACCAAACCCTCCTTGTGAATGAACATTCGAAACCAATATGAGAATTAGTTTCAGACTCCATTTTGCAGAGATAACACCATCCCAGGCCTTCTCTTCCTTTGCTACATAGTATATCCCAGGTAAGTGCTTTCCCTGAAAATAAAAACCAACAATAGAGTTTTGATTTTAGTGGACATTTAAGTTTTCATAACCACTTCCACCACCAGGAACTTTCCATCTCATTCCTGTCATGAATAAGATGAAAATAACTAGCTTTGGGTGTGTACTTGCCTGTTTTGGATAGACTCCATATCAGCTGATCATCCTCAATTCAAATTCTAGCATGACTAGATGTCAACAAAGCAACATAAGTAGTCCAAATAATGATTTCTTGGTCATCTAAACCAAAAAAATCAGCATTCAGCCAGCCCTGATCCTGTAGTAATATTGTATCAGTGCAAGCAATATCCTTTAAAACAAAATAACCAGCATGATGAAGTTTATCAATCATAGAGACTAGTAAAACATGCCTCCATTTGCATCCAAGCCAAGTGTCAATGCCTATATGCACCTCTGTTCCAGTCCTTATTCTCCACACAAGTGATTGTCCAATAAGATCAAAAGACCAAAGTACCACTTTCCAACAAATGGAAATGCCTTTCTTTTTCTTAACAGCAACCCTTATCCAGTCTTATAAAGCTAAGGGTGAAATGTATTTCTGGATTGCGATCTGCACCCAAAGTCCTGTACCATTAATCAAATTCCACACACTTTTAGCAACAAGAGATTTTGCAAATAAGGCGGGTATTTTCAAGCCCCAACCTCCCAGAAATTTGGGATTAGACAAAACCTTTCATGAAGACCAAGGTAAACCAGAAACCTCATTGTTACCAGACCATAAGAATTTGAAACAGATCTTCCTGATTCTTTCAAGAATACCCACTGGTATCCAAAAATGCATCCAATATACTGGAATGGCCTCAAGAACAAACTTCACCAAAATAAGTTTTCCTTTCTTAGATAACCATCTAAAACTCCAGTTCTTGATTCTCTTTTCCACTTTGTAATGAGCCAATCCCAATCTTTCAACAGATATCTGCAAGGTTTTAGATGAAAACCAAGATATTTCATACCATACTCAATTTTATCAACATTAAAAGAAAAAATGTTCTGAATTGAAATCAACTCAAATTCTTCCAATCTAGAATAATAAAAAGAAGATTTGTCCTCATTAATAATCATTCCAGATGCTTTACAAAAAACCATCAAGACCTCATATAATGTTGATAATGACTGTTTAGACCCATCAGATACCAAGATAATATCATCCACAAACAAGATATGAGATAGAATAATATTGTTACCAAAAGAGATCCCCTGAAAAGCCCCACTAATTTGAGTTGTAAGGATATACCTGCTCAAGCCTTCTACCACAATAGGAAAAAGTAAAGGTGCCAAAGGGCATCCTTGTCTAAGCCCCTGGCCAGATCCTAAAAAATTTGATGCCACCCCATTAATAAGTACAACAAATGAAACTTATGTAATGCTGCTCATCACCCAAGTAATTGAAAAACCCCATTTTAGACATAATTACTCGTAAGTATGTCCAATTTACACGATCATATGCCTTAGATAAATCAATTTTAAGCAATATTGATTTCATGATGATGATGATGATGATGGTGGTGGTGGTTAATGTCCCCTGAGACCAAAATTTGGTCTATCGGACCCTGAAGAAGAAAATTAATTAGTTTGTTTTAAAGTGATATTTCTATGCTCAAAGAGCTTGGAGAGAAGCGTCCCGAGCTTACTATAATTTTGACAAGCTAAAAGGCGAGGAATGTCGGTATTGCAACAAAGATTATGAAACTGGGATCTAATGTGGGTGTATGCAGGGCATTCTAAGAGGAAGTGATTTTCATCTTCAATGCTCTTACTCTCACAAAGGTGGCAGATCCTTTCTACCCAAGGAGTTTTAGGAACAGTCCAACGACCAGTTTCGATGTGGAGCTCATGCGAGTTCGATCTTATCTTAGCTATATTAATTTTTTTCTTAGGACTGATTAAAACAGAGAGATAGTTTTGATCTTCAAGAGTAGGGTTGATGACCTCCTTATAATATCTTAATTTTCTTTTGGCCTCTAAATCTTTCTCACACCACATTTTTTCTTTAAACTTAGAAGCAATAGTGTTTTTAATGTTATTAATATTTTGCAATGCAACATTTTCATCGATCTTCCAGTGATTTAACCAAGACCTGGTATCTTTATACCACCCACTCTTGAGCCTTGGGTGATTTTGGCTGGAGTTTAAAGCTAACTTAGGGAGTCTATGGTCTCCCATGTTATTGATTTTGTTCTTGTACAACAGGAGTCTAGCCATGGCTAGGCTCTCGATGGGGGAAAGACCCACTTCTATAAGGAGAATAGGATAGGGTGTATTGTTTTTGTTTTTTATTTTGAGGGTGTATTGTGTATTCACACCCTTACAATGGATAGAATGTAAACCTTCCTAAATAATTCCAACAGGTTCATGAATCTGTCTTCCGGCAAAAAACCAAACTGTTCTTTAGATATAATTCTCCCCAAAATCTTTTTAATGCGAGTAGAAATGATTTTACCAATGATCTTATATATAAAATTACATAAAGATATTGGTCTGAAGTCATCAAATGACTTAGGAGAACCAGTCTTGGGGATCAATGCTATAAAAGTGGAGTTAAAAACAACATGTATCTTCCCACTAAGTCTCGAATCTTCAATAACTCTTAACAAATCACTTCCCAAAACATCAAAAAGTGACCTATAAACTTCCACCGGGATCCCATCAGGTCCAGGACTCTTATCATATTTACTTACTGACAAAATAGTCTGAATTTCCACAAGTGTAACGAGAATCATAAGTTCTAAATTTTCACTTTCAGAAATATCAAAAGGAAAATAATCAGCAATTTCCAGAATTTCAGGAAAATGTAGATTGTCATCTTCTTTAAACAATGTTTCAAAGTGATGAACACCCGCCCCAGCAATAGACTCAAAGCCCTCAACAATGTTACCCCTATCATCTGCTATCTTCCATATAGAATTTATATATTTTTTGTGATTAGCAAATTTATGGGAAAATGGGGTATTATCATCACCACAAAGCAGCCAGATAACCCTGCTCTTATGTTTGGCTTCATTTTCTCTATCTAACAAAATCTTTCTCCTTCTAGATTCCAACACATACAAAGAAGCCTTATCCTCATCAGTAGAATAACCAAAACCTAATTTGGTACATGCATCCTCTAATAAAATCTCGATTTCTACTAAATCTTTAGTATCTTGTTCTTTCCTCTTAACAGACCAACAAATGGATACATTTTTAATCTTTTTAAGATTAGCAGAAAATTGAGAAGCAGGAGACATATCAGAATTCTCATCATACACCTTCAAGGTGTTTTTCAATAAAATGACCAAATCCTCATGATCCAGCCAATGTGAATTAAACTTGAAAGGAGTATGTAATTTCTTATCATGACCCAAAATCTGTAAAAAAACAGGATGATGATCTGAGTCCCCTCCACACCCCACCCATTGACGAAAGCAGAGCTCAAATTCCAAAAGATCTACAGAAATCATCAATCTATCTAAACGTTTACAAATATTCTCACTACCAACTCACCTATTGGTCCAGGTGGGTAGAATCAGATTCGACATTATATCCACAAGACCATGATCATCCAAGATTTTTGCAAAAAAATCAAACAGACAATCACTTCTAGCCCTATCTCCCCAAATCTCAAATAAACCCATGGAGAAATTCAGATCCCCACCAAAGATAATCTTAGTACAGTTAGCACTCATAAAATCCAAGAGATTGTTCCAGAACCCTTCCCTCTCGACATAAGATCCATAGATATTAACAAAACAAATCTCCATTTGAAGTTCAGTCGAATAGAGAGCTACACATAATCCTGAATCCATTGCCTAGGAATTCAAGAAAAGTAAAAAACGATTTCTCCAACCCATAAGCAACAAGCCCCTCGATTTACCTTTACCATCCACAGAACAAAAAGTCCATCCAGGCAGTAGTAATTCCATATTACCAGCAAATAGAACCCCATCACCCATAGTTTCTTGTAAAAACAAAACATCAATAGACTGATCAGACACCAGCCTACAGATAGCTAGTTTTTCAGGTTTACTAGCTAAACCTCTGCAATTAAGAGTCATCACTATCATAAAGAAACCCTACAACGGGCATCCACTTCTCTAAGTGCCCCAGAAACATCAGAAAGATCAATACCCCTCACAGGCTGAACAACTTTTGTAGGAGTCAATAATCTCCTAAAACCAACAGATGAGACAAAATCCATCAAAACCTTAGAACTAGATATGAGGAAGTAACCAGAACTAGTTCCTTTGAAAACCTTAATAGGGGAGATAAACCCTAAATCCTTAAGACTGGAATCTACCAAAATAAATTTATCCAAATGTTCCACTCCTGCCTCCAAATATTTACTAAGTAAGGAACCCTCCTCAAAATCTACCAAGGAAGCCAGACTCAAAGGTTTAAGTGTCGAATCACAGATCACCTCAGCATTAGGTTCAAAAGTTTCAACACAGATATCAGTTTTCAAGGGCGAATTAACCTCTCGATCAGCTAAGTGGGATAAGGCTCAATCAATAGGAACTTCAGATTTCTTGACTTGCCAAACAAATTTGGACTTGGGTGCAGTGAACAACTGTTTTTTCAAAAAAGGTAAATGACAATGGGCTAGCAGATGTCCATAACAGTGACAACGATTGCACCGAAAGGGTAACCCTACATAATCTAAAGGCTGGGTAAATACTATCTCTCCTTTCTTAATGACAATGTCTTCAACAAGACCATTACGCATATCTAAAAGGACCAACACTTTCCCCATACAGCAAATACTAGTTTCTAAGAAAGACAAGTCAGCCTCAAGAAAAATCCCAAGTGCTTTACCAATCATCTTAAAAAATCCACAGAGCAAATACTAGTTTCTAAGAAAGACAAGTCAGCCTCAAGAAAAATCCCAAGTGCTTTACCAATCATCTTAAAAAAATCCACAGACCAGAACTCGAAAGGCAAATTGGGCAATTTTACCCATATGGGTATAGAGTCATACATCTCAATATGAGGATCAAATAAAGGCGTCCAGCACTTAAGAAAGAGTCCCGAGTTCTCCCATTTCCAGACACCTTTCAGTATGACGTCCAAATCAGCTGTATTCTAAAACTTGAATGCCAACCATCCCTTGGGAAGAATAAAATATTTTGGATAGAGGCTAACCATCCACAACCAAGATTCAGATACCCAACTATGTAAACCTTCAGCATCGATCTTTCTCCCTCCAAACTGACCCACGGGTGTGAGCGCATTGGTAAGAACAATCTCATTCAAAGGAACATCCTCACCCACCACCAAAAGCAAGGGTTTTTCCTGTTTACGCACACATTTACTGAATTTCTTACCAGAACCCTTCTTCGAGACAATGTGCTGAAGCAACACATCCCTGGTTTCATCCCCAAAAATTTCAGAAGCCTCGCAATCAACGAAACCATCAGATACCTCGACATTCAAGATATCCGTCAGAGGGGACACTCGCATGACAGAAGGGTTCAAAGATACTTCAAAAGCCGAAGTACCCAGCACAGATACATCCACCTGACCCATTAATGGAGAAACAACAGGTGAGAAACCAAAATTCGCAACATTCACAGATGATTCTCTCCCAACCCTGTCAAAAATCTCCCATCAATTGCCTCATCCAGTTGAAAGCCCGAATCCATCACATTCGCAACAGAAACCTTATCAAAAGTAAAATCTGAAAGCTTCTTCACAACAGACGACCTCTCCAACTCCAGTGGCTGCGAATTCAAACAAACCTCAGAAACCCTCTTAGGGATCACCCTCGAGGAGTTGAAAACCCAATTATTCTGAGGAGAGCGCGCTAAGGCTTTAACCTCTTGCAGAGACATATCAAGACCTCTCGCAGGGACAAAAACCCTGATGCCCAAGTAACTTCAGGAAGGAAAACGACCGCCAAAACACAGCAAATCCACACGATTCAGACAAAAAAACAGCCCGACACCAAATCAGTAGTGATGCAAATAGCACCTAGGAAATGTATGAAAATCGATCTCCACCTTAACGCCCAAGCAAAATAAAAAAGGAACATCGTCAAGAGTTTTAAATACGACCGCCAAATGATTCAGTAAAACCACACAGATCAAACGATAAACCAGCCCGACACCAAACCAATTGTGAGGCACACAGCACCAAGGAAATGAATGAGAATCAATCTCCAAAAAGATCGAAACAAGTTCCAAGATCTTCCAATCTGCGTATCTAACTCTAAAATCCTCCAAGTGTACACCCGTACCAATCAATAATACAAAACACAAAAGTCGAAATAAATGCAGTCCGACACCATGCCAAATGTCCAGCAATCATCGCCAAAGTATCTCCAGGTGTACGTTCTGAATTTACTCCATTAAAGTCGCAGTTGATAGCCAGAAAACAACAAATCCACACAATTCAGACAGAAAACAGGCCGACACCAAACCAGTAGTGATGGAACCAACGCCCAAGAAATGTATGAAAATCGATCACCACCTTAAACCCCAAATAAACTCAGAAAGGAACACCATCAAGAGTTTAAGATAGGACCGCCAAGTGATACAACAAAACCACACATCACAGACAATAAACCAATCTAAAACAAAAGCAGTTGTGAGGCACATATCACCGAGGAAATGAATGAGAAACAATCTCCAAAAAGATCGATACGAGTTCCAAGATCCGCCAATCTGCGTGTCTAACTCTAAAATCCCCCAAATGTAAACCCGTACCGATCAATACATCAAATCACAAAAGTCAAAATTCAAAACAAATGCAACCAAACACCATGCCAAATGTCCAGCAGATTGTCGCCAAAGTATCTCCAGGTGTACGTTGTGAATTTACTCCATTAAAGTCACAGCTGACCTCCAAGAAATCGTCGTTGGGTTCATATTCGCTTCAAGAAGTCCGCTATGGCAACAAGTGAAACAAAGTGGGAGCCCTCTTGTGAATAAATAAGAGCTATATGGTGGCATTGTCTTTGTGGAATTTATTGTGACATAAATACTTAAATATAAATATTTAAACAAAAGGCATATGGTGGCAACAGTATTAAGTGGAACAAGAATAGAGCAATGTAAACCATTTTTTTTTTTTTTTATAAAGCAATTTGCAGATACATAAGCTTTTTTTTATGTGTTAATAAATATTTTTTGAAAAGGAGCCATATGAAACGAATAAAAAAATGGCATATATCTTGGAAGTTTTTTTTAATGTGTTAATAAATATATTTGGAAAAAAAATATGAAACGAATAAAAGAATGATATATATTTTGAAACCCAAAAATTTGCAATGGTTATCTATCCATGTTTATCATTAACAAGTAATAACAAGTAGAAGCATCGAATGCTGCATTTTCAAAAAAAATATAGTTTTATGCCATATATGCAAATACTAGAACATAACATTTAATACAATAAAATACAATACAAAATTGGGGCATAACTTCGAGCGTGCAATATTGTCAATCCTCTCCTAGCCTAGCTTTTCTTCTAGCCCAATAATATGGTCCTATCCTCCAATGGGTTTTCACAAGTTGAATTCTAATGGAGCCTCAAAAGGCAATTTGGGTTAGGAGTAGTCTTCAAAAATAGCTGAGGAAATATCATGTCTTTATTATGGTAATCTTGGTCATGACAACAACAACGCGGTTGAATTAGCCGCACTCATTGCAAGACTTCAAATAGTCGTGTGTTGGTCTCTCTTTCCTCTGGAGGTTAAAGGAGACTCTGACTTAATAATCTCTCTTGCCAAGAAAAACCAATGTGGTGTGCCTATCAGTGAGCTCTCCCTTGAGCTAGAGACTCGATATTGGCCTCTCTAAACTTGCGCACTTTGCTCCCCTCCTGGGCTCAGTTACCTTCCAACACGTCAAAAGAAAAGCCAATGTTGTAGCAAATCATTTAGCAAAAGAAGATGTCTGCAACCCCTCCATTTTGCAAGATTTGGATTCTTCTATGCTTCCTAATGGTACTCTCAAAACTAATTGCTTCAATCTGGTCAAAGTAGATTGTCAATCCCCGGATGCAGGTGTCCTCGTGAGTGATACAACACGTGTGGATGTGATCTTGGAGCCCCCACTCCATCCACCACATGGGCAAAGCTTGATCCAAATGACAAGCTCATTAAATGTTTCTAGTTCACGAAGCCTAAGGATTCAATACTCCTCGTCGTCGTTGCTGTGATCAGTTTAGGTGTGGATACAACTCTAATCATGTCTTCCTGCTATGGATCTACAGCTTTCAAGGTGGAGTACTTCATGGATTTCAGTGCAAAAATCTTCCTTTGGCTCCATAATTCTCAAGACATCAAGCACAATCTTCATTCTCTGGCTGCAAATATGTCCAAAAGGCTTTGTGCCACCCCTCGTCGCGCTAGTAAGAGCCTTGGAAGCTCTAGGTGTAGAGGAAATAAAGAATCTTGTGAGAGTGGTTTCGACAGTTCGATTCCTGGACACTTAAGAAATCTGTTGGACGACTGGGAAGAAGAGATGGTGGTGCAACAATTGGTAGGTTAGTGAGATCGGGTTCGTTGCAGGCATTATTGGAGAGAAAAAACTATGTTGGCTCAAGTTCTCATGCATTCTTAGGATCATGGAAGGGACAACAACGCCCTGCCTTCTCCTTCTCCAGCTTCGGCTATCCATTCTTCTCCCTCACCAAGTATCTCAGGTCTCCAAACCAATGGAGACTTAAGAAGACAAAGCTGGTAAAGAGATCCCCATGGTTATGGACAGAACAAGCATTGCTTCCACGAGCGGCTATAAAAGGAAGAAGGTGAAGCGCAGCGGTCAAGTGCACCCCTCCTTCAAGAAAATAGAGGCTCTCCCGGTTAAAAAAGCTTTGGATAATACTTCAAGTTCGGAGGATTACAAATGTCCCATTATGGAAGAGAAGCCCAAGGATGTTGAAGCCGCCCGCAATTCCGAGTAACCTCTCTGTTTTTATCTTTTCCAATTTTCTTGCACCTGTTAGTTCTCAAGAAATTCATGCTTCTTGAGCTGCCAGTCTCTTTTGCTTAGCTTTTAATGCCCTTAGAGGCTATTTTGATAAGTTGCTATTTTGAATATGTACTGTACATAAGCCTTCTTAGTAGTTTTTTGATCTACCATGCATGGAAGGTAGACATTGATAGATTTAGGTTAGAAATCCATGCATAGGCAACTTGTTTAAGTTATAACAGTCATAGGTCTGTGAGAAATCCATGATGGGCTCGTGAACTACATAAACCTCTTATGCATGTACTCTTTATTTTTTGTATATTAATATAATTTTGCTATAAAACTTTAAAATGTACTTTGATTCCTTCTCGAAAATAAAAATACGATTTTTTTCTCTAAAAAATTAAAATCACATTTTCCATTGGACTTCCATCTAGAAGCACACAAACAATTGTGTTATGACCAACTTCCCTCCTGAATAATCAATTTAGACTATATTTGCAGTAGAACATCCAAAAGCCTAATGTACTAGCACTATAAACATACACAGCCCAATCAAAATATATAATGCTAAATACTAAAAAGGTTCCTTGATTTCGGCAGCAATGCCAACAAATTACTCAGATGCAACAGAACAGTTCCCAAAATTAATAATCTTCTGAAAATTAACATACCTCGTGAGAGATAACTGTGGCAATTTCAGCATCAGACGGAAATGCTTTCAGCAATCCAGTGAAAACCATTATTTTCCCACCGGGTAGGCAAAATGCATTGACAATTGGATCGTTGACCACCATAATTTCCCATTTAAATGCCTTCAGGTGCTGAGTCGATGCCTTGTCCCCACGCTCTTTTCCAGACTTACGACTCTTCTCAACCCATTTGTCATCTCGGATTTCATCATTGCCATACAACTGTTCATCTTTATATTCTTTTTCGCTCCTTAAGCCCCTGGGATCCTGACTGGTATGAGCATCAGATGGAATGGCTTTTGTATTACTATAAATAACATCACTCCTGCTTTCCTGGTGTCTTGTTCCCCTAAGTAATGCTTCTATGATATCCTTGGCTATTAGTCTCACTCGCACACTTTGTGGATGACTTGCTGGAAGAATCTTTGGTTTGAACATCATTTTCATCTGCAATTTAGAGAAAATTTATTAATTCAGAATTTCAGACTTCTTGCAGGTCCTTTCAACCAAAGTTCCAAAAGAGCAGCTTGGCAAGGTCAAAGAGTAAGAGTTGATTTGAACTGGAGAAGACTCAATAGCTGGCTCGGAAATACGAACTTCTTGCGGAGACTATCTGCTAATCTAGGCTGAAGCCACCTGTTGATCCTGGAGTATGAGCTAAACCTGGTACTGATTGGATAGGAGGTCGCCTTCCCTGGCAGTAAGAAAAGGAGTTAACAGCCCAAAACCAACCTGGAGGCATCTTGCAAGTCTGCCCCTTCTGAACCACCAGAGAGGGTGAAGGGCTAGTTCAGGCGGCCAGGTTTTGTGAGCCGATGATGTAGCTGCAAGTTGGGATCTTGAGCTTATGTCAAGAGAGAGGCTAGGCGAGTTGTTTAAACCGGAGATTTTTTTATCTTTGTTTTTGGTTGGTTTTTATTAGTTTTTTTTTCATAAATCTTTAAAACACTTATAAAAATATTGCTAAATCTTACGGAGTGTGAGTATTGGGTTTTTTTGTCACCAATTTCATTTCTAAACTTAAATCTTAACAAACAACAAAAATTATAAATTTTATGAATTAAATTCACCAAATTCAGACAAAAAAATCAACCTGAAAATTAGACAGCTCCGAGGCCAGGCCGGTCATCTACCTGAGTTCGTACACAAAGGAGGAAAGGATAATAGCACATCCCACAAAATGACATGGATTCTGGACAGTTGACGGGTTTGCCATCTGTCTGCAATGGAATCGAGTCAAAAATACAATCTTTTACAGAGACGGACCGGAAACGTGACGGCGAAACGTGAAGGGGTCTACGTTTTAGAGACAAAACGCTGTAGAAACGAAGACGGGACGGAAACTGCCGTTTTCTAGGGTCGTTGTTGGTTCTACAGCTAGAAAACTGTTTCTTCTGAAACACAATGTTTTTGTTCTTCTGAAACGCAACGTATTTTCCAGCAATTTATGCAAACAACGTTTTTCATTTCTTAGTGAACTTGTTCTGTATTTTATGGTTTACACGCTGAGTGTGATGACAGCGTAAGTGTTTACTGGCCAAAATTGAATGACTATTAAATGTTGTGCAGCTCTAGAAACTTGGAAAAGAAGTTTGCCATTGTAACATTGTTTCTACTTTTAATTAAATCCAAGTATATAGTCTCTTTCACTTCATAGCCAATTTCTACATTGAACTGAATAAGAAGTTTGCCATTGAACATTGTTTCTACTTTTAATTAAATCCAAGTATATACTCTCTTTCACTTCATAGCCAATTTCTACATTGAACTGAATAGAACTGGGTGGAGCTGGTTGTCTCGAGTTCGAGCCTGGAAGCCCAAATATTACCAGGTTTAACAGGTTTTCACATATATGTAGTATTTTTTTTTTAAATCATGTTTTTGCAATGATTCAATGTTTTTCCTCTATTTTTGAAATTATGTTATTACTAGGTTTTCACATATATGCAGTATTTATTTTTATTTTTTTTAAATTACGTTTTTGCAATATTCAATGTTTTTCCTTTATTTTTGAAATTATGTTTTACTGACAGTTTTTTTTGTAGTTGTTTGTTTTCAATGGCATGTTCATAAACTTTAAGCTGAGAAGTAAATAGATTAATCTAAGTTTTTTTATAAATTCAAAAAAATAAAGTTCTGTTTAACTTGGTAATGTTTGAATGTCATAGGCATAAGCTACTTGCCTAACATAGTTGATGCACAAGTGTAACTTACACCAGAAATCGATTAATCCACAGCTCTCTTTATGAATTCACAAAGATAAAGCTTTATTTAGCTTGATATATGTTTGACTGTCATAGACACAAGCTACTTGCCTAACATAGTTGATGCACAAGTCTTGCTTATGTAACTTACATGAGAAATGCTATGCATGAAGTATATGCCCTTTCACCTATTTGAACTTTGAAAACTTATGAAATTGGAGGACATACTTTCTCCCATTGGATATGGGATTGCTAAGTATTCTTATGATCTATCATGTTAGGTGATTGTGGTTTAAGTGATCTAGCTCATAACTATGATTTTTATTGAAACTATGCAGAGAACTTTAATCCATATGATATAACTCAAAGCTTCAACCTCATTCTGTATGATATAACTCAAAGCTTCAACCTCATTCTGTGTTGTAAATTTGTAATTTTGTACTCAACAATAAATTATTCTACACACTCTATATACAGTCTATATTAATTGGCATGAGATTATTGTTATTCTTCTTTATTTTCTAATTTTTTGTTTTTCTCTCTCCTCTGGAGACTTCGTTTCGAAACCTGAAAACTTCGTTTCGACTTCCGTTTTCTGTTTCTCGTTCCTGGTACCGAGCCTGATAGACAATCTGACTTGTACCGAATCGCATCGCGACGTGGCTCAGGGCCATGTCACCTCGGAATAGACCTGACTTGCCTCAGTTTCCTCAAGAGTCGACTCAGCCTCGGAGCAGTTTGGTAAAACAATAAATTAAAAGACCGGCTTAAAAACAAAAAGGAGTTACACTTGATAACCTAGAAAAACAATGCTTTCGAGTTTTAACCCATCCTACTCTATCATAACAGAGCACCAACAGTAATCAGCAGAAGCACTGGCTCACCTGCTGAAAGCGGTTTTCGCCGATCATTTTTTCCATCTCATAGGATATCAAGATGAAATGCTTGCGATGAGAATACGGAACGGTTTCCAAGTTCGAGAAATAAACAGAAAGAACCACACCTGAGCTGAGAACTACGATAACCAAAAGTTCCCGCGGATTGTCAATCCATCGCCGTGGCACTCTTAGTCTAAAGTCCGGTACGTCAAATCTTACATGGAAGAATCGCCTTCCCTGCCATATATTTTGAGTCCCGTATGGTCCAAAGGAGTGATTGATCGCTCTCCTTCCTTGAATCCCAGCCGACAAAAAAAAAGGCTTACAGAACTTACCCACCTCCTTACTTAACGTCTGCGTCAATGCACTGGAGGGATGTTCCCCATACTTCCAGCACTGCACTGGACCAGACCTTTCACCTTTATTTACATTGCTAGAATACCTGCAACCTAGCCTTTTCATATACTGTGAGGGACTTTCAAAATCTCCCGAATTTACACAATTACCACCCTTTGAGGACTCAATAGAACGGCCATGAGTGGATCTGGCATTCAAACCGAAAGGCGAGCGGCTAATGGTGGAAACACTCTTGTACATGAAATCAAAAACCCGTTTCAGATCTTTCCTGTAATGAGGCACGGCCATTGATAAAGACGCGCATCAAGACTATATCCACTAAAAATACAAAGCCTGCCACTTCCTCTTTAGGCTTCAACTTCTTTCGTTCTCTTACAAAAGCGAATGTTGTAATCCTCCAAAATTCTTTTCTTCTTTCATTGACACCCAATTCCGAACAAGCAATTAAAACCTTGCAAATGATTCAAATATTCCGTTTCTCCTCGATCGGAAACCCTGGTTGCTAACAAATTGTCTCAAATTCTTCAACGAAAACCGTTGCTTCAAAAGATCGAAAGTCGTTAATGAAATTTACTATTTAGGATATCTACACAGAAAAATTGATCCCTCTATGGCCAATTGTGTGTTGTTAATAATTGGAGAAGTTCTTCAATTCAAACTCTGCAATGTAAATCATCAAACGATCAACCCAAATTCCTAGGGCATTATGCAGGTGCTGCATTGGGTGCTGCCATGCTGTACCCGAAACAACCTGAAACCGTTGTAGATGCCGAGATGAAACTTCAAATGTGGAAATATTGCGATCTCACCACGACGCGTGCGTTATCTCGTGCGCCATTTTCTCTTCAAAAGGCTTTTTGTAACCGTTCTGGTGTTTTTTTGTAATTTTAAATAATGGTCAATAATTTGATATTGTTTGCATTTCAATGATTCTGATTTTTCATAATTTTCATTAATTTGATTTTGTTTGCATTATAAGGATTCTGATTTTTCTATTAATGTGTTAGTTTAAAATTTAGTTCTTTAACTTAATTTATTGTTGCTTCGAGAGGCGGGAAGAGGCACATTCGTACATCCATAGTTCTTTTAGGGCAATCATCCCTCCCACAGCTCTTAGGGTAGTTATAACTTATCCAGGCATCAGTTTATAACGAAAATCCTTGCTTCTCAACCTCATACTCATACCTTATTCATTGTTCAATTTCGAAAGTGGGCGATGGATTATGAAGTTATTACATATCTTTTTATTATTATGGATGAGTATATTATACACATGTTTCATTGAGAGTTTGTTTATATTTAGAATAAATTGATTTTTGGTTCTCTTAAAACTTATTTGGATTTTTATGACTATATTGTTAATTTTCTGCTAAGTATGATGTTTGGAGTATTTTTTCTGTTTTCTTTTTATTATACTGAAGAACTTGACATAATATGTGTGATTTGTTAACATAATCTTTGTAAACTTTCAGTTTTTCTTATTTAGATAAACTTTATCAATATAAAGTAAAATTGTGATTTCTGTGAAAAAAGAAAAAATTACCAGGTAGAAAAACTTTTCAAAAATCCATTTTCTTTAGTTATACCCACAAAAGAACTCCATCCGTGAACCCAATAATGCCTATGGTACTCCATTCTTCCAGTAATTTGTCCACCACATCTCCTGTTGGAAGATTGTTGAAATCATTGTTTGTAAGACACATCATGTAACATCCGTAGGGATGCAAAGATGACCACAGAACAATACCCTTCATGGCCTGGTGAGAAAATGCTTCACTCAATACCTGTTCCAAGTACTCGCCTTGTTGCATTAAACTTCATCAGTCCATGGCGGTTTTAAGTTCTAATTTATCATAGATTATGAATAAAAAACTTTGTGTAGAGATTAAAGGATGCTTCTCCATAATTATGCATGGCCTTCTATTAAATCAATCTCTCTTCATAAGAATTTAAATTAGAAGCTGCAAAACAAACACAAACTAGTATTCAAATTCCTCGCAACAACAATTGAAACTAGTAAAATACTCAAAACTTACTTACCTATTTGGTTTGGTTGCCTGTATTTGTAATATCGACTTCTGTAAGCCAGATTGGTAAACCCATAAAGCCCAATTTCTCCAGTACAGAGCGCATGAATGGTATATTGGGTTATGAAAAATGGGATTCCAACCCTATTCCTTCCATGAGCAATGGCCGACTTATGTCACTGAGCTTCTTCAGATATGCATCAGGTGTGGCCTTCAGGTCGTTGCAGTTCTCAATTGTTACCAAAAGCTACATGTGGTCCTTGTATTATTTTTTACTTATTAAACAATTTTAAAGTATTTAAGCTAGCCATTGTTGTTATTGAAAACAATCCAGATGAATTGCTTCTTTCAACTAGTGCGTTTTATCTACTTGTAAAAAATCATATACGTTTATAACCCACATTTTTATATGCATAATTCAGATCTTAAAAATGATTTTGTGCTTGATGTATTGATCACAATATTAGAGCATTGAATTATATCTTGAAGTGTTTTTTAGATATCTTTTCAGATCTACAATTTTCAAAATGATTAAACATTTTTCCAAATTTACTTAGAATTGGTTTGAATTTATCAAAACTATTGACATAAGCAAGGTGATTGGAAAATAATATATTTATATATACATCTTTATGATTCACATGGTTTATGTACATAATTTAGACCTTAAAATAATTTTGTGCTTGAATTATTCATGAACATGGGGTGCATGGATCCAATTGTTGAGCGGCTTGAAAGAAATTAGTGGAGGGTTTGCAACTCGGAAGATTTGATCCCTCTCGGCCCTTAATAGAGCCTAGGATTTGGATCTAGGCTGGTGAATAAATAAGAGCTATAGGGTGGCATTTTCTTTGTGGAATTTATTGTGACATAATACTTAAATATAAATATTTAAACAAAAAGCCACATGGTGGTAACAACATCAAGTGGGAACAGATTCATGATGTTGTGGGGGTTATTCAGGAAGGTTTGCATACAATTCACAATAAACGTTTGAAGTTAGTGGTTTTAAAAATTGATCTTTCAAAAGCCTATGATCGTGTTAATTGGACTTATCTTCGAGTCCTTCTCTCACAAATGGGGTTTCTAGTGCCTTTTATTACTTGGGTTATGGGCAGTCTTACTTCAGTTTCTTTTGCCTTACTGATTAATGGGGTGGCTTCATCTTTCTTTAGACCTGCTCATGGGCTTAGGCAAGGTTTCCCTGTAGCTCTTTTGTTTTTTCTTATTGTTGTTGAAGGGCTGGAAAGGGCTTTACTTAATGCTAAGGATCGCGGTGTTTTTCATGGAATTTCTTTTGGTAAGGGATTACTTTAACCCATGTTCTTTTCATTGATGACATTGTCATGGTTTCTTATGGTTCTGAACAGTTTTTATTGACTTTGCATGAGGTTTTG
This sequence comes from Pseudotsuga menziesii, assembly GCA_001517045.1. Taxonomy (NCBI): domain Eukaryota; kingdom Viridiplantae; phylum Streptophyta; class Pinopsida; order Pinales; family Pinaceae; genus Pseudotsuga; species Pseudotsuga menziesii. Next base: position 151,521 of record LPNX011216646.1, read on the forward strand.
AGTTATTTCTGTAAGGCATTTGGGATGCAGATTAATGAAGATAAATCTTCTTTACTTCACTCTGGTTTAGAAGATTCTGAGTTAACTTCTTTAAGGAATGTTTTCTCTTTTCCTTTGGTTAAATCTGAGAATGGTTTGAAGCATCTTGGTTTTAATCTCAAACCTTGCAGATACTTCATTAAGGATTGGGATTGGATGGTTGCAAAAGTGGAAAAAAGGATTAAAAATTGGAGCTTTCGTTGGTTGTCTAAGGGTGGTAAGCTAACTTTGGTAAAATCTGTTCTTGAGGCTAACCCGGTTTACTAGATACACTTTTGGATTCCGTTGGGCATTATTGAAAAGATCAAAAAATTATGCTTCAAATTTTTGTGGTGTGGGAAAAATGATTCTACTGGATTACCTTGGACTTCTTGGAAGACTTTGGCTTGTCCAAAGTTTTTGGGGGGTTGGGGTCTGAAAATTCCTGCATACTTTTCTAAAGCTCTTGTTGCTAAGAGTGTTTGGAATCTTATTCATGGATTTGGTCTTTGGGTTCAGATTGCCATTCAGATGTATGTTCATCCTTTATCCTTACTTGATTGGATCAGAGTTTCTTCTAAACAAAAAAGGAGAATTTCAATTAGCTGGCAAGTAATTTTATGGCCTTTTGATTTAATTGGCAATAGTCTTGTGTGGAAGGTTGGTAAGGGTGTTGAGGTTCGTCTTGGTTTGGGCCCTTGGGATGGTTGCAAATGGAGACATCTTTTACCTTCTTTCTTAATTGATAAATTACACTCTCTTGGTTTTTATTTTCTCAAAGCTATTGGTTGTCCTGGTGTGTCTTTTTTGCTGGAGTGGGGTTGGATTTCTGCTAAAAACATTGGTTTAGTGGATCTTCGGGATGTTGTTTTCTGGAATGTTTTTCTTGCTATTCTAAAAGCTAGTCATATAAGGTTATCAAATGCAGTGGATGAGCTGGTTTGGATTCAGTCAAAATCTGGGAAGTATTCTCCTAAAGATGGATATTTATAGTTGATTAAGGATAGGAATGAAGTGGAGAACTCCTGGTGGTGGAAGGTGATATGGAAGTTTAAGTGTCACCTTAATTATAAAATCTTTTGTTGGTTTTTATTCTCTAATAAGGCTTTAACATGGGGATGTCCTTTGTAGAAAAGGTAGGGAAGGACCTAGCAGAGGCTATTTATGTAAGGAGGATGATGAGTCTAATTCTCATTTAGGTGTGGATTGCCCTTTACTAAAAGTGTTTGGTTTGAACTTGAATCTAAGTTACAGATTAAGAATTTATGGATAGGTGAATCGATGAATTCATGTCTTAAGACTTGGTGTCTTAAAGAGGAATTGAAGTTTATCAGATCTTTACCAGTTATAGTCCTTTGGTTCATTTGGAAGGCAATAAATCAGAGTTGTTTTGAGGATTTTCTACCTTTGCATATTCAGGTTTCCTCTCAATGTTTGGGTATGCTGAGGTCTTTTCCTCGGGACAATATTGTTGTAAAAATCAGAACAGTGGTTGAGGAAAATATTGATAAAACCTTTCCATGTGGTTTTTTTGATGGTTCAACAATTTGAGATCCTTAAGTTTGTGGAGCTGGTGGTTTTTTTTTTTTTTTTTTTATATTTTCTGAAGATCATTATTGATAAAAACCTTTCCATGCGGTTTTTTTGATGGTTCGACAATTGGAGATCCTAAAGTTTGTGGAGCTGGTGGTTGTTTTTTTTTCTTTTTCTTTTTCTGAAGATCATTATTTTCCTTTAAAGCGGGATTGGGTTATGGTACCAATAACTTTGTTGAACTTAATAGTATTAACGTGCTGCTTACCTTGGCTTTGGAAAAACATCTAACAAAGTTGCAGGTTTTTGGAGACTCTCAGCTGGTTATTAACTGGGTTATTGGTCAGTTCATAATACATAATTTACATCTTTCCCTGTTGCTTCATGAAGTTCTCATATTTTCTGATATGTTAGATTTTGTGGATTACAAGCATATTTATCGAGAAAGAAACTCTTTTGCAGATGAACTAGCAAAAGCAAGTACCCTTGTTCAAGTTGGGTTCTGGCATATTACGGAGCATCGTGCCTCTGAACATTTTAAGACTATTTTTTCCTTTTTAGTTCTCTTTGGGATAATATTTTGGTTTTTTTGACAGAATGATTACCTTTTTGGTAATTGTTATCGTTCTTGCGGAGATTTTTTTTGACAATTTTTCATCCAGACTTTGCGATATTTGTGATGCCTTGTTGAAGGTTCTGGTTAGGATAACCTGCTCCCTCGTGCCTCGTCATATTTCTCCTTGAGTATGAGGTTACTTGAAATAGTCTTGACTATGGAAAATTACATTTTTATAAGGATTCACTTGATGAATTATATGTTGAAGTCTTAAAAACTTCTTGACAATATTTTTTGATAGTGGTTCATCTAAAGAGTGTAGCTTTTTATATATATAAAAGATTACAATTTTTTTCTCAAAAAAACAACAAATAGAAACCGGAATAAATCAATGTAAACAATTTTTTTTCTTTTTTATAAAGCAATTTTCATATTCATAAATCTTTTTTATGGGTTAATAAACATATTTGGAAAAAAAAATATGAAACAAATAAAAAAATGACATATATCTTGGAAGTTATTTTTGTGTTAATAAATATATTTAAAAAAAAAATAGGAAACGAATAAAATAATGATATATATTTTGAAATGCAAAAATTTGCAACCGTTGTCTATCCATGTTTATCACTAACAAGTAACAACTAGAAGCATCGAATGTTGCATATTAAAAAAAATATATAGTTTTATGTCATATATGCAAATACTAGAACATAACATTTAATGTTTTTGCCTAAAACAAAATCCACCAAATCCAAAAAAAATAATATGGATAAAACAAAATCTATTTGTTTGATTATGTAATTATGATATAACTTTCTAATATATAAAGTTGTTTATATATATATATATTATAGAAATTTGTTCGTTTATGTTTATTATACCTGCCTGAGGCAGGTATATTGTAATCGATCAGCTTTGACTTTGCTTTGACTTTGCTATTACTTGTTGCCTTTTGAGGCAGTTTAAAAAAATTAAAACCTGTTTTGCAAAGTGAGACTTAGGGGTTTGTAAAATATTTTTTTTTATTTTGTTAAAAAGCAATTTTTGTCAACAACTGATTGGTGGATAGGAGGTGATGTTAGCCTTGGGATTTGGTATCTGGATTTGGGTTGACATGTGTCCACCTGACGTCATAATAATAAAATTTAAAAAATAAAAATTATATTCCTTCCAGCGTCGCCCGGTGCCGTTCGCTCTGGCATCTCCGAATGCAAGATAACAGGTTCCCAGACTATAAATTGCATCGAATCCAGTGACCTGCTATGAGATTGCATCGACTGAATCTCATCGACTGCAGTCATGGTGGATTTGCTGTGTAGTTGCATGGGCTGCAATTTTTTTTATGCGTGTCTTCCATATGCCCTTGGAATGTCGGTTGGTTTTTTCTATTTGGTGGACTCTCCTCATCGTCTTTACTGGCCAGACTACAAATTGCATCTACTTCAGTGACCTGCTATGAGATTGCATTGACTGCAATCACCCTGGATCTGCCATGTAGTTGCATGGAATGTAGTTATCTTCTATATAGTCTTCCTTTAATTTACACCACATTAGGAAAGGTCTACACCACTTATCATCAGTAAAATATGCCACCACAGTTGTCATCCCTCTTCAATCAAAGGATATCACCTTGCTCACGCGACATCCACTCTTCCTGTGCTGTATGAATTTAGCCTGGGTAACTGGACCAGGAGAAACTTTGGTGAAAGTGAGACACAAAGCACGTTGAAAACATCTTTAAGTGGGTATTTGTTCTGCATCCATTAATGTGTCCTTCCTGAAACGATTAGAAGAAAGCTAACAGAGCCATGGAAGAAACTATTGAGGGACTATGATCAAGAAACTAGTGAGATCAAGAAACTAGTGAAAGCACTACGATAGGGGATTCTTTGGTATCCATCGTAGAAATGAAAGATAATAAATGGGTCAGATCCCATGCTTTGATGTACTGTAAGGACACAAAATATATGCAAATATCAAGAATATTGAGAGGATTATACGCTTTCCTCTGCGAGTGATGTGTCCACTGTCCTCTATCGTGCCTAAACAGTTGACTGAGTCGAGTATTCAGGCTTGGAGAATTTGATTGGAAGGAAGGGGGTTGAGGAAGAGCAGGGAGCATCAATCCTTATTAAATTCATAATCGGATGCCTCCTTCCATGACCTTTTACACAGTTATTCGCTGGTATCAAAAAAATATCTCACTGTCTAACGAAACAAAGACGAGGAGAGGCGGTGCTTCATCCAATCCCCCAAGCGTTCTCGATATCCAAACGAATTCACTTTGGGCCTTCGATTAAGGGAGAGGAACTGAGAGGGAGGGTGAAAAACCTTTAATCTAGAAAGGGGACAATTGTATAAGAAGCACGAGCATGAGTACATTTAGAGGTTTAGACATATCTGCAATAAATTTGAATGTTGAGAAGAAAATAACTGGGGACAACTGTACAAGAAGCACGAGCATGATTACATTTAGAGGTTTATAAATATCTTCAATAAATTTGAATGTTGAGAAGAAAATAACTGCAGGGATGTGCAAGCGATGAACTTTATAAGCGTTTGGTGCTGGGATTTTTTCCTTTGAAATCTAGCTTGATTTTGAAGCTTTTGCTCACTAGGTCCAAATGGGTTGGGTGCTCAGTAGAAATGACTAAATATACCATATATGCATATTCGTAGATGATATCAAATTCAACTTTTACAGTGCAGAGACATTTCCAACAGAGTGGAGACCTTTCGTCAAAAGCACTTCAAAATCAAGGTAATCCTAACGACATTTCAATGAAAAGAATTCTATTAAAATTCTTTTCAGACATCGTTGTTTTCTGTGTAATTTTGTAAAATGTTTCGAGTGAGGAAGTCACCTTGGCGAGAGTTACGCCTTGGGCGTCCTTGGCCTCGCCTCCTAGAGGTCCCTAACACTAATTTTGTGGCCAATATTGACGCATGCCTCTCCATCCACTTCTCCACCTTAGTTTTTCTGATCCACAGATTCCCCTCTCTGTTCATGATGGCAATGTCCTCCAGGAGGTGGGATAGCATCTTCTTTTACTACTCCACACAGTCTTTTTCCACCTAATGCCAGTTATGGAGATTGGTTCCATCCAGCCTCATCGATCGACGTCTCTGTAGACAAGCGCACTTCAAAATCCAAAAGAAGAGAAGTTTGGAATGGACTAAAGAATAACGCGATGGTTTGGGGATATCAATATATATATATATACACATATTCATGCTGATAGATGCATGCATTCGAGGCTTCAAACACCTGCATGCATTCGAGAATTCAAACACCTGTTCACTTATAATGTTCTTCACGTCATACCTCGTACACATCACACTACAATATGGTATTTGCATCCTCTTTATAGCCTGCAACTGGTTAACATGGAAAGGTTGACCAGCATGGTAACTGAGATGTCTAAATTAGTTACCATGCAAAAGCTAAGATTGAAACGTGGTAGAACTATCTGCTTCAATTACGTCGTGTCAATTGTAGGCCCAGGATTTACATGTTTGGTAGAAATGTGAAATTAGCACTTTTATAAATTATTTTCATGTTAAACATAGTTATTAAATTGGGGTTGATTCGTTTAGTTCTTCCCAATTATCAGTTCAGATTCGATTTGTGGGGAGGTTCGTTCGGAGAATAGTAAGCACAGTTTGTAAGATCACTCTGCAATATTTTTTTTGACAGCAGAAATTCATGATAGCTCGTTAGGAAATATCGCATTAAGAATTTTAAAAGTATTTGATTAATTTAGAATGTGCGTGAGAGAAGGCTCTAACAGCTTTGTATGAATTCGGTAATAATTTATTAACAACTTTTTATGTTCAGTAATTTTAGAAGGTGCATAAAAATAACAGTCTCTAACCGCTTGTATGAATTAGAAGAATGGTCTCTAACGGCTTGTATGAATTCGGTGGCTATGGAGTTTAACGGCTTGTATGAATTCGGTGGCTATAGATTTTATAAGGGGAAGGCTGTCAGCTGAAAGCCTTTCCAGTTGTCAATCAATACTTTTTCCTCTATTAAGATCTTACAGAAAAAGTATAGCTTTTTAATGAATTTTATGACATATATTTAAATTTATTTCCAATCATGAATTTTTGAGAAAATTTATGACATATATTTAAATTTATTTCCAACCATGAATTTTTGAGCATACTGTATTGGTTGTTGGGATTAGCATGCTCTTGAATTTTGTCCCCTTTCCAGAATAAAGGTTTTAAATATAAATAGTTAAATATAACCTATTCTCCCTCGGGTCGGGTGGCACTAAAGAAGAAACAAAACAGCTGTGTTGATCTCTGATGATCACTTGTCTCAGGTGGCACTAAAGAAGAAATAGAACTTATGGTTGTGTTGATCTCTGATGATCACTTGTCTTGGAGTTCAAATGGATAAATTCCACATCCATCTCTATGAGAGTTTTTACCAAGGGGAAATTCAATATCGTTTCCTCGTCATAGTTAAGATACTTAGCATAAATTTTCCCACCAAGAGTAGAGGGATTAATATTACATTGCATTAATGAGACATGTTAAGGAAACTACTCAAATCCACAAGCAGTAGAAGCAACTTTATTTGCTTCACTCTCAAAAATATCAAAATTCGTTCTGCCCACGGACTGCTTAAAATGTTAGTGGATGCAAAATACTTCTAGTTCTGAAAGGCAAGTGGGAGCTTTGAATGCCATGCAATTCGAACAATGTTCTCTTTAGAACCTTAATTAATTGCACCACGGTTTGAAAATTTTATTAAAATATCTTCTAGTATTTATACATACGGATGAGAAATTAAGGCCATAATGTCTCCCATCCATATACATATTTCAGCTAAATAAAAGATGGCAATAGCATAAATTCTCAAATATGAGATCATAACCTTCATACTTTGTTCGATTGGGTTTTCATTTGCGGAATGCTTTATATGGCTGTGAGAATCTTGCGGGTACTATTTTCAGAATGCTTATCATTATAAGAATTATTTGCACAATTCTTATAGTTATAAGATTTTTCAATACTCAAGGGAACTAAATGATGTTATAATCGTATATTTTTAGCTTTTCAATTTAAAAAATAGATATAATAAAAAGTTGAAACATACCTTTAAAATAATATATTAATCTGCAATATTTATGGTTTCACTGTATTTAGTAAGTAATATGTTATTAAAATAATATAATAATAAAAATTGATATATATAAATAAAAAAGAAGGTAAATAAAAGGTATTTAATGTTTATTTATAAAATATTAAATTTAATAAAAATATTTAATAATTTTTGAATTTGAATTTTTAAATGAAAAATGTTAAATACAAGTAAGTTGGTAAGTTAGTTATATTTTTAATAATTTATTC
>LPNX011216655.1:0-74161 GCA_001517045.1 Pseudotsuga menziesii
GAGACGGAAATAATAAACAGCTCCAACAATCACCCAAAAACAGTGCTGCAACAATGGCAAGTGTGAAGAAAATCTCGTTAAGGTCTTCATTTTTATAGAACGCTATAGCGACGGAAAACATTGACTTTTGCCCCCTAAGTTAAATTGACCGTTGTAAAAAGCCAAAAAAATCTAAATGCGGGTCAACTTGACAGTGCTGTCGCTATAGCGACGGATAAGATTGGAAGCGTCGATATATCCATGGATAAGATTGGAAGCGTCGATATAGCGACGGATAGGCGTCGATATAGCGACGGATCGTTCCTATTACTTCCGATTTGACACCAAAAAGTATGAAACGTGGAAAACCTCCGTGGAAAAATCCACGCTTTTGTATTAGTAATCTTTTATCCAGCCGATATTGTGAGGCTGAGGAAGTGGAGTGGTGAGAAGACCTAATTTCTTCACAAGATATTTAGAAATGAATTTCTTCTCGCTACCATTATCCACAATCAGATGTAATGGATTTTTTTGAGCCCATATCTGTGTATGGAATAGGAACTCTCATTCCTCCTAATTACCAATGATGGTGGAGGCTGCTAGAGTGGTCAAGGTCAAAGAAAAAAGGGTTGATGCATCTGGATCAGATTCTACCAGGGTATTGTCGGACAAGTCAAATGTCAACAATTTTTCCAAAAAATTCTTACAATATTTTCATTTTGATGTATCATGCCATGCTGAACTGTGATAATCACACCATTTCCCAGTAAGAGTTTGTTTGCTGCGATACCTCTTGTCTTTATGAAATTTATTCTTTTGATGATCGGCCTTTGGCGGAGTCAGATGAGAATGGTTCTTGAACTTGTTAGACTCGGCTGGTGACTTCTTGTCAGATGTTCAACCTCTTGGCTTGTTCATGAAACGTTCTTTTCCTTTTATTTAGATTCAAGCTTGATGGCATAATGCAATGCATCCGCAAGCATACTGATAGGCAGAAACTCCATCTCTTGCTGAATGTATGGGAAATGTCACTTACGTACTTCAGGACAAGCAATAGAACTCGTCGGTGTAACTTTGTACGGATTGGTCTTTCCACCGCCTTAGTTGCTGCCACTTCTTATACTACTGTTCAAGATACTTGGGTGGGTAGAATCACTTTTGGAAATATTCAACAAATTTTACCCATGTGTCGATGGGGTCTTCTTATTTTTCCATCTTTGTCAATAGATTCTCCCACCAGCAGTGTACGAAGGTTGACATATTTAAGGATGCAATGGTGATCTTTTTCGATTCAGAGAGTTGATTCATTGCGTAGTAAGATTCTAGTTGTTGTACCCAATTGTCGATGGATTCTGTGTCAATATTTTCTTCAAGGTTTGGTGTGTCCAAATTCATTTTCACTTTGAAGGGGATGATTTTATTGAAGTGAGGTCATGTCGAGGATTACCCACAGTTCACAGTGACTCTCATGAGAATCTCACTGAAATGGGTAAACATTTTGGTTTGCTGGAGATCTAGTTCTTTTTCTATGAGTTGTTATATCTCGTTAGTTTCATGTCTATTGTCTACTTCTTCGACCATCTTTTTTGAAGTCGAAGGAAGTGTTTTCTTGTGTTGCTGAGTTTGTGAGCATGTTTGAACATGCATAAGTTAAATAACTTCGATGGAAGTGCTTATGTAAATTAAGCTATGAACAAGATTTTTCTCTGAGACCAATGATCCAGGTTTTTCCTAGGTGCACGCTGGGGACAACAGTTGAATGACCGAGTCGAGTACTATTATGGAGGAAGCATATAAGAAGAATTAGCAAAGAAGGAAACACACTAGGTCGACAAGAAATATACACATAGACAATATGCAATAATTCAAACCAATTTATTACTTCTTCTCCATGAAAGATGGAGGAATCAAATTATTTCTATATTATATTAATGTACATGCTTATATAGGCTGCTGAGATGCTTGGGTGACTACCTATTACATTCAGTTACAAAATAAGTTATAACGGTTCAGAAGTTCAACCGTCACATAGCATGTTGGTATGTTGTATGTCGAGGAGGACCTGTCAAAGGAGAACCTATTGAATGAACATCTCGAGGCAGACCTGTCAAAGGTGAAACTATCGAGTGAACATTTCAAGGCCTACCTGTCAAAGGTGAACTTGTTGACTGCTGGTTGAATCAATGAGAAATATTGTTCACGTCTGGGCATGACTACTGAGGTTTGGAGTTGTTTGGAGGATGTTCCTTCACTACTTGTGGGACAAAGGGAAGGGATACTCTCACATCTCAAAGTACCTTTAAGATAAGTTAAAAATTTAGTTAGACCTAACACTGGTATAAACAAACTGCTGCAACTATTGCGGATGGTTCTACCAATGGATCAACTTAGTTAGATTGCTCAGATTCTTCTCTTGCTTCATAAGTAACTAGTGGATCACAATCATAATAAGGAACTCCACAATATTCCTCACTATCCCTTTCACAAACACTAGGTAAGCTACGGAGAGAGATGAACCATTTGATGAATCATTCTTGATGTTGTGACTCCTAAATTGTGTAGCTTAGCTAGAACATTATATATCAAAACCTTCAAGATTTTGATTTAATATAGGTCTTCCTTCCAGGAGGACTCAATTGGGAAGTTAATAGAATATATCATATAAGTGATTTCAATTTATGGACTTGATATCTTGTTAAAATCCACAAGAGGATACGTGGTAGAGGCAACTTTAGTTGATTTGGGCTCCTTTTATATACCAAATGTTTAAGTAAAATAGGTGCAATTTATATCATATTTTGTTTGGTATGTAACCGTAGTGTTGAACATGATATCAAGCTTTGTCAATACTGTACATTACCCAAGCTTTTCCAAAATTATGTTTATATCTAAATACCATGTCATCACATTGCTTTGATTTCTAACTCCTCGTTAACCCTTTTGTAACATAAATTGAATTATAATTGAGATGCATATTGGATAATTTAATTACATAGTTGAGACACATATTGGATTCTTTCAACCATGGCCATATTAACATCACAATGCTTTGATTTCTAACTTCTAAATAATCCTTGTCAAAATTAATGAGGTATACCCTAGATTCTTTTGTTATCTCTCTTTCTACTTCTTGATAGTTATGTCCAAACTAAATACTCTAAAGTAGTATGACTTGTAATAGCTATAATATGTTTTTTTCACATAGCAATGCTTATATAATCCTATTTTATCTTTGCTTGGATGGGATATTATTTACAACTTGTAATATCTATAGTATGTTTTTTTGCACATAACAATGCTTACATAATACTCATTTATCTTTCCTTGGTTGAGCTCTTATTTACAAGAGCACAACACTAAATTTTGATTGCCCATTTAAAAATGATATGGAGTTGTGTACAACACAGTGCAATCCATATTCTAGCCATTGTCCTCACACTAAAGATAAGAATCAATAGTTCCTTGGGTATGAATTATATACCCACTAGAGAGCAACGAAAATATCTAGCATTCACCCATTAGTAAGGTTAGTTGCATTGCTAAGATTATTGGAGGCCATGAAATCATGAGCCAACCCCATATGAATTATGATACTCTGTTCTTTTTTACCTTTCAACATTACTGTAGGTGCTCAAAATGTTGTTACAAGTCTTCAAATGATGACTTTTCAAGGCTCATAACACTTATTTATTATGATTTCTTATTATATGGAGAAGTATTGTTTTGGGGCTGAATAGTGCCCATAATCGTTGTTGCTTGGGGAACATAGTTTGTCTGGGGAATTCCCATATTTGAAGGTTTGAAACTCTTATTTATTTGAGATGCCTCTTGGTGGTATTGTTTAAAGGATGGAGATTGCTTCTTTTTAATACTTTTTTCAATAGATATATTCCCAGAAGTGAAGTTTGACCTATTGTTTCTCATAGCAATTCCCTCTTGATCTTAGAGTTTAGCCCAGAATGTTGACTATATGCTTTTACAACCTCAAAAAGACAACCAAGATTTGCTACTTCAGGTTGTTTATGCCTGACAATACCTCTTATTAGTGCCCATATTTATTTATCTCTCTTTTTGGTTTTCACTTGTTGCGATAATTTTACAGTTTTGAAATCCTAACTTTTACTTGAATTGCTTGCATTCTGTACAGGTTTATTTATAAAGGAAGTTGTCTTGTCTATGTACTTGCTAGCATTAGTGATAAAGATGATATTAACAACCAACAATAGTTTCACTACATCTATTGTGATATGCAAATAATATTCACATAAGATGTTGTAAACATGAACAAAGCCCCTAACAAACATGTCTCATCAACAAACACATGTTAACATTTATGATTATAACTATTGTTTAAAGGAATCATTGAATGCCCATTTCATGATGTAAATGCATGAAGTTGATAGGGTAGAAAAACAGAACTCCAGAAAGGACAGTAGAGGTTAATGATAGAGATGGAGATATAGTGTTGAACTATTCATTTATCCTGGGACATGCCACTGACAAGGAGGATGAGTTAACATCCCCATTTAAAATGTAGAGGTTAGTAAATAGAGAATCATGGGTACTAACATGTTCCTTTATAAAAGGAAGCTATTAGTTCTATTTACTAACATTGTTGCTAAAGATGATGTTGAAAACTAATGGTAGTAATCACTATGTCTGTCATGCTCTCCAAATATTGTGAAAATAATAAATTAATATGTTGCAAATATCAAAAAATCCCCTAACAAATATATTTCACCAATATAATGAATGAGTATACTCATTATACTCATTAGCAACACAATCTCCACTTTTAAGCAACTGTTGTTTTAAGCTAATCTTAAGTGCTTTGTTGGGAACCTTATACATGCATTCTTATTGTTGTTTAAGAAAGACAGGTGCAACTTTTTTAGACATTTATCTTGACTTATTTTGAGCCTAAACTGTGTGCTTTTCCTAGATTACTTGATCATGTTTTGGTGGATTATTTTGGACGTCTTTTGATGCTATATTGAGGTCTATTTTTGAATGAGGATACAGATAATTCCTCGGGAGGTTATTTATTGATTTTATAGATCTATTATTGGATAATTAGTGCACCTTTATTGGAAGGAGTTTCATTTATTTTGTTGTGATATATTTGTGATATCTAAAGTGCCTTGATGGGGTCTCCTTCCAGTGCTTTTGGTATGCTATCTTTAGAAAAATCTCTTTTCCCGATGATTTTCATGAGACATGTGATTTTTTGAATATTTGATCATAACTTTTTGGGAAGGATTATTATTTTCATGCCTCGTGCTTTTCATTTGAGACATTTCATGTAATGATTTGAACATATTATTGCTTCTAAGTTAGCAGATGCTATATTTAAATTTTGAGGCATTTATTTTAGTTTTATGGAAGAGGGTACTCTTAGCAGGTTCTGGTAATTTTACTTGGAGGATTTCCTTTCATACTATGTGTTCTTATGGGTCTAAGCTATGCACTTTTGTGAAATATATTTTTGGTTACGAGGAATAATATTAAAATCAAGTAAGGAACTTATATTGATGGTTTTAGTTTTCTTTTTCAAGCCATAAATGGATAGATGGGCACTATCCTTTTCCATATTTGGATCTTCTTTTTGAAGTATGTGTCTTCTATTGTTGATGAATGAAGGTGCATTGTTGGATATTTATGCCAGCTTTTGGAGCACTTCTTGTGTGTCACTCTGCTCAATGGAATGCACTATTTTCAAGAATGTTGTTTGCTTGATTTGGAAACATTATGTCTCAGCCTTGGGTTCTTTTCTCTTGGAGTTTTCTCTCATGATTGAGTGAGCATTAGACCACCCATAACTAAATGATTTCCTTGGACTAATTTTTGCATGAATTTTTAGGTTTGATCAACTTTCCTTACATGTAAGCCCTATCTAATTAGGGTTTTATGTCAGAAAATAGACCGGATCTTAATTCTAAGGGATGCAACAAGAAGGACATACCATAATTTCCATTATTCACTCTTCTTCAACATATAAAGTTTATTTTCTTCTTCTTCTCCAAGTGTCTGAGTCTATAATAGCATATTGGTAGTTTCTAAAGTTAACAAGACCTTGAGTAGTGATTTTGACCAACCTATTCAACTGGACATGCATCATTAATAAGGTTGAGCTGACAACACTATGTAGTTTGGAAATAGGTATATACATGAAGGTTAGTAAACTATGGAATTCAATTAGAATGGAGGCTTTCAAAGAGTGACATAACATATTGATTTCTAGTTTATCACCACATAAATTTCTTTTCACCCATGCATTTCAAGTGAAATATTCACTGAGCATCAGGGCCAGCACACAGAACTGATAGTCACGAGTAACTCAATGTTAAAGATTAAGTTCATGACAAGGAATCAATCAATAGAAACTGGAGACTGTAGGATTTTATGGAAAAAGGTAAAGAAATGGTCGGTAAGTTAATTGAAAACAATTAATTTCATGTAGGGTGAAAACCCGAAGTTGAGAAACAATTTTATGACAACGGAGTGAAAAAAAATAGGGCGTGCAGATGAACACGTGAAAAAAAATTCAACCTCAAAATATAGGTTGAGAGTTTAAAAAACTCTAGGCCAAGATTTTGTGAGAGTTCAAATTCTCGACCGAGATTTTGATAAAACTCTAGGCTGAGAGTTTGAACCAATCACCGCATTGTATTTTAAAAAAATATTGAATGAGAGTTTGAACTAAACTCTCGGCTGAGAGTTTGGTTGATATTTTTTTGAACAAGAATTCATGGTCAACAAAACCTACGAAAATATCTGGCATCTTTCTGGAACCTACGACTTTAGCAAGCCCAAACCCCTGCAAATTTTAAATATTATTTATCGGACTTGGTAGCAATGGATTCATCACTGAATTTTATTTCCAATGATATAATAAATGTTTCACTTCGATTTTAATTTCTATTTATTAGTAATTTTTTCCTAAACCTTATCCCTTAATAATTTTATTACTCTAAAAATCACCCAAAATAAAAGTTCAAAATCATAACAAAGAAAACACTAAAAAATTTGAAATCTTCATAGAGATCATAACTGTCTTGTCCTCTTCAAAAGGGTACTTTTAGTTTTTCCAATAAGAGTCACACTAATAAGAAAATTGAAGCTCACCAACGTGTGTCGATAATACACCATTTTCTGAACTTATGTTGTTTCGATAAATAATAAAAAATGTTAGAATAATCAACCCATATTTACCTACCTTAGACATTAATAAATCCATTTTTGTCTTATTTGCCTAGTTTCCTATATTCCACTCTATGGAAGTTGTCTTCCACATGTCCTAGAAGTCAAAATTTCTAAAACTAAGTCATGGAGTGCTTGGGAAACCTCCTGGAAACCATATTTAGCATGTCTACTTTATTCCAGATCCTCCAAAGTGCATCTCTGCTTTTTCTGCTAAGTTGCATGTTTTATTGAGAAATAAGGCAAAATAGAAAGTAAGACTTGGTGTAGTTGACTTGTTTTTTTCCCTCATCATCCTCCAACCTTTTCTCCTAATAAAAGCATGTATGAGTTGTCTTTCCACCCCTTATTATCTTTCCTACTTGACTTTTCCAATTCGTGAGCCTCTAAGTGGATTTGGAAACTACTTTATGCACCTATGGGGGATTTGACTAGATTTAGTAAGCCTACTTTTTGACTATTTTGAATGACATCCTTATGCATTTGAATATCTTATGTAATTATATATTACAGTAGCCTATAAATTCATAAGGTTGGATATTGTACACTTATTCAATACATATTAGTGTTATGCTCCAATTTCAGTCTCCTTTGTTTGTAATTTTGCATGTTTGATTAGCAATTTTGTGAGTGCAATTGTTCTATCACTTGGGTTAAATTTCCACATGGTATCAGAGCCTTTATAGATTGATTTATCTCCTTCCATATTGCTATTTCAGGTTCAAAATATTGACTGGGAGCATATTCTGCTGACTGAAGGGAACAGTTTCTGAGCTATGGATCAATCTCAGAAGATCATATTGACTCCATTTAATTTCGTTGAATGGAAAGCAGAGATGGAGATACTGTTGAGAGAAAAAGGTCTCTAGAGGGTGACTATGTTAACTGAGGCAGAGCCCAATGCAGCTGTAGAGAAAATTAAATGGCACAACAGGAGGGATGAGGCCTATGGTCTTTTGTGTCTGAGCATTTCAAGATACCTCCTCTTCCATCTTGATGGATTGAAATCACCTAATGAAGTGTGGGAGAAGCTTGTAGATATTTTTGGTAATATAGATGAGATGAGAGGACATCAAATCGAGAATGAATTGATCTCTTTGAGTCCTAGCAGCTTCGAATCCCTGCAACTCTACTTTTCCAAGTTTAAAGCCCTTGTTTTGCAGCTAAAACAGTGTGGAATTGAAAAGAAGGAAGAGAAGCTAGTTTTGGCCATACTCTTGAAGCTTGGCCCTAACTATTCTATGTTTTTTTTGACCTTCCATGCCAAAAATTTGACAGCTTGATCCTGGAAGATGCCTAAGCTTGCAGAGTTCATGGAATCCCTCACACAAGAACAAGATAAACTGGTGATGATGGGAACCATCAATCCTCCCAAAGACCAAGCTTTGGTTTATGGATATTCAAGGGTGGATTCAAAAGGAAAGAAGAAAGCTAAGAAGCCACCTCAGTAAAAGAGCGACAAGAACAATTCTCAAGAGGAGCCCCAAGGCTCCAAGAAGAATTTCCAGAAGAAGAAGAACAAAGGAGAAATGAGCAAGTGTGCATACTGCAATAAGGGCTATCATCCTGAGAGATCCTGCATGAAGAAGAAAATTGACATGTTGATCCAACTCCTGGAGAAGAATAATATCTCCCTTCCTGATTGCTGAAAGAAGAGGGAAGGAGAATCAAATTCATAGGACAAAGAGAGAGTACATGCTTTGGTTGCTGGCACGTTAAGCTCACCTAGCTTCATCATAGACTCTGGAGCTTCTAGACATATGGTTTCGACCAAGGAGGAATTCTCCTCTCTTGACAGGTCAAAAGGTCCACCAATAGTGCTGGGAGATCACTCTCTCACTGAACGTTTTGGGAAAGGAAGGATTGATCTTGACCATGGTAAGTTCAATAATGTGTTGTATGTTCCAGGTCTTGCCTCTGACCTCTTGTCAGTGTACCAGATGAATCACATAGGGTCTCCAAAGAAGGTCATATTCTCCCCTGATGATGTTGAGATCACAGAGATATCGAATGGTAAATTCATTGAAAAAGGTGTTGTAGATCACACTTCGAAGGTATACATGTTTTCACATTTTCTACCCTACTCAAACCCCTCTGCTTTTCTGATTCATGCTAATGAGGCAAGCAAGCTTTGGCATGAAATATTTTCCCATCTTAACTATAAGTATATTTTTGATCTGAGTGAAAAATATATGGTCATAGGGTTACCAAAGGTTAAGTTTTCCAAGGGAGTTTGTCAAGGTTGTATCCTAGGAAAACACCCATAGCACAAATTTGAG
The DNA here is from genome assembly GCA_001517045.1 of Pseudotsuga menziesii. Classification (NCBI taxonomy): domain Eukaryota; kingdom Viridiplantae; phylum Streptophyta; class Pinopsida; order Pinales; family Pinaceae; genus Pseudotsuga; species Pseudotsuga menziesii. Next base: position 9,459 of record LPNX011216655.1, read on the forward strand.
AAAGCTAGTCATGAGAGAACCTCTGCACCTCTTGAGTTGATCCACAATGATGTTGCTGGTCCATTTCCTCATATGTCCATGAGTCAAGACAAATATGCATTGACCTTCATAGATGACTTTTCCAGGTATTGTTGGGTTTACTTCCTAAAGCATAAGTCTGAAGTTTTTGACCTCTTCAAAGTCTTTAAGGCCTTGGTTGAAAATCAGTCTGGGAGGAGACTCAAGATCCTTAGATCTGAAAATGGTGGTGAGTATGTCAATTTTGCATTCATTCAATATTGTAAAGATGCAGGTATTCAGATGTAGCATTCATTCCCTTACACACCACAACAAAATGGGGTTGCTGAGAGAAAGAACAGTTCACTGAAAGAGATGGCAACCTGTATGATGGAGGCTAATACTTTGGCACCAAAGTTTTGGGCCGAGGCTATAAATTGTGCATCCTATATCTAGAATAGGGTGCTCATAAACAACTTAATGGTATGACTCATTTCGAAGCTTGGAGTGGGCACAAGCCAGATGTGACCCATTTCAGGATTTTTGGCTCATTAGAGGAAATTTGGGGTCTAAAATGGGCCTTATAAGAAAACGTGCCAACAATAATTTTTTTGAGTTATAATTCAAGAACCAATAGAATTTCAATAAAATGAGTCAACCATAATGGTTGAATTGACATATTTGTCATAAAAGAAAACTACTTTTTTTTGTTCGCATTTTTGACATATCTCCCTATGTTTTTACTCAAATTTCAAGCAGGAGAGCTCGTTGGATGTAGAATTTAATTCTGCATCCAATGAGTACCCACACTGCATACTTTTGATGGACCTTTCTACCCCAAAAACAAGAAATACCTGAAAAGGCATGATGATGATGTTAGGTATTTCTTGTTTTTGGGGTAGCGGGGTCTGTCAAAAGTATGCAGTGTGGGTACTCATTGGATGCGGAATTAAATTTTGCATCCATCGAGCTCTCCTGCTCATAATTTGAGTAAAAACATAGGGAGATATGTCGAAAATATGAACAAAAAAAGTAGTTTTTTTCATTCTTCCTCCATAATTAATAATAATTATTTTATCATTTTAACTATTATTTTATTATTTTAACTATTACTTTATTATTTTCCTTAGGAGGCCCATTTTATACCTCAAATTTCCTCTAATGCAAAGGCTTGGGCTAGAATTCCAACTGAAAAGAGAAAGGATTTGCAGCCCCAAAGCCAAGAGTGCCTATTTGTTGGGTATTCTGAAGATTCAAAAGGGTACAAGCTAATCAACTTGAGCACAAACAAAGCCTTCATTGAAAGGAGTGTTCAGTTCCAAGAAGAGCCTTTAGCAACAGTTGAAGTTGGAGAGTCTTCTTCACCACCAAAACCATTGAATGTAAGTGGAGAGACAAATGAGTTTGCTGATTATAATATGTCTGATAATGAAAATTTAATTGCAGATCTTGATATTCCTACAAGACCAAAATGGGTAGCAAAGACCATTCATGTAGCCGGGGAACTAGCTGGAAATCCTAGTGACCCTAGGAGGACTAGATCTCAGTTTGAGAGTGCCCTGTGTATGAAATACCCTTTGTTTGCAGAGAAGTGATATCTGATGGTTGAATCAAAACCACATACATATGAAGATGCAGCACATGATCCAAGATGGAAAACAACCATGAAAGAATAATTCAGCTCGCTCCAGAAGAACAACACTTGGGAACTGGTTGATCTTCCCCCGGGGAGGAAGGTAGTTCAATGTAAGTGGGTTTTCAAAACTAAGTTTGCTACTGAAACCTTTTCTAAGGGATACTCATAGGTACATGGTATTGAATAAAATGAAACCTTTGCACTAGTGGCAAAGATGGACTCCATAAGGCTAGCCTTAGCCATTGCAGCCTCGAAGCAATGGGAGGTACATCACATGGATGTGAAGTGTGCTTTCCTAAATGGAGATCTTACTGAAGATATTTACATGCAGCAACTTCAAGGGCTTGTTTCTAATCCATCTTTTGTGTGCAGGCTAAATAAATCATTGTATGGGCTCAAGCAATCCCCCAGGGCTTGGTATACCAAGATTGATGGCTTTCTACTGTCATTGAGTTTTGTTCAATGAAATTTTGATCCTAATGTTTATTTGAATCTGATTCATGGTTCTTTGATGATTATTGTCTTGTATGTGGATGACCTTCTGATTATAGGAAGTTCAAAGAAAGAGATTACCTCCTTGTAGGATGCAATGAACCATGCATTTTCTATGACTGATTTGGGGTTGTTGAGCCAATTCTTGGGTCTCAAAATTGCTCAATCCCAACATGGAATAAAAGTACATCAGTCCAAGTATGCTTTAGATTTTCTGAACAAGTTCAACATGAAAGATTGCAAGCCAAGCAAGACTCCCTTCCTTTCAAGAGTTAAGCTTGAAGAAGCAGGTTCTTTTCCTATGATAAATAATACACTGTATAGGCATTTGATTGGGTGTTTGCTTTACCTTACACACACTCAACCTGATATTTCTTATGCAGTAAGTGTGGCTTCAAGATACATGGATCAACCTCATGAGATCCATTGGAGAGCAGCCAAAATGATCCTTAACTTTGTTCAAGGAACAAGAACTCACGGGATCTTCTATAAAGCTAAATTTGATCTTGATTTGATTGGGTTTACTGACAGTGATTGGGCAGTTGAAAACATAGATCGAAAGTCAAAATCAAGATATGTGTTCATGCTTGTAGAAGGACCAATCAGCTGGTCAAGCAAGAAACAGAGTGCCATAGCACTCTCATCTACAGAAGTAGAGTACAGAGGAGTTGTAAATGCAACAAATCAATGTTTATGGTTGCAGGGGATACTTGGTGAGTGTGGCTTCAAATCAGAGTTTTCAGCTATTATCTATTGTCATAATCAGATCCAGTTCAGAGACAGAGAACCAAACACATTGAGATCCATATGCACTACATCAGACAGCTTATGCATGATGGCACCATTCCTACTCTTTTGTGCATCTTCAGAACAAGTAGCAGACATCTTCACCAAAGTTTTTTGTGAGAAGACATTCAACAATATCAAATCACTGCTGGGGATTGCTGATCATGTTGTGAAGCATGATTGATGACAATATTTTTAAATTTTGTTTTACTGTCCATGTTTAAGGGAGGATTTTCCCACTGAGTCTTTGCCTCTTTCCTTGGTTAAATGGAAATGCAGTATGTAAAGGGTGACTAAGCCTTGTTTCTAGGACCTAAATTTTTCTGATATTTACTCATAAAGTTAGGCTTAAGGGGTAGTGTTAGAATAATCAACCCATAGTTACCTACCTTAGACATTAATTAATCCATTTTTGTCTTATTTGCCTAGTTTCCTATATTCCACTCTATGCAAGTTGTCTTCCACATGTCCTAGAAGTCAAACTTGCTAAAACTGAGTCACAGAGCACTTGGGAAACCTCCTGGAAACCATATTTAGCATGTCTTCTTTATTCCAGATCCTCCAAAGTGCATATCTTCTTTTTCTTCTAAGTTGCCTATTTTATTGAGAAATAAGGCAAAAGGGAAAGTAAGACTAGGTGTAGTTGACTTGCTTTTTGCCCTCATCATCCTCCATCCTTTTCTCCTAATAAAAACATGTATGAGTTTTCTTTCCATCCCTTATTAGCTTTCCTACTTGACTTTTCCAATTCATGAGCCTCTAAGTGGACTTGGAAACTGCTTTATGCACCTATGGGGGATTTGACTAGATTTAGTAAGCCTACTTTTTGACTATTTCAAATGGCATCCTTATGCATTCAAATATCTCATGTAATTATATATTGCAGCAGCCTATGACTTCATAATGTTGGCTATTGTACATTTATTCAATACAAATTAGTGTTATGCTCCAATTTCAGTCTCCTTTGTTTGTAATTTTGCATGTTTGATTAGCAATTTTTTGAGTGCAATTGTTCTATCACTTGGGTTCAATTTCCACAAAAAATAGTTCTCAAGTCCGAAAAAACTCAAAATATAGTTCATGCACAAGTGCAGTGCATGTAGATTATGATCATACATTGTTTTATGTAAAATGAATAACCATCTATAAAACAACTAGTGCTCACACTGGTCACTCATTATCCATACCTAAAAGTTTCAATTTATGTCGTTGGTGAGCACCAAATTTTTCCTACAATATGTCCACAAAAAAAATTAAAAAAAATACGAGTAGAAAGATAATTCAATTCTCTAAAACATTTGCGTTTACTTCAAGTTGAAATTTGTCAGGGAGATATGGGTTTGAAGAGGTCTAATTTGAAAAACATAAAATTTAGTAGTTTTGTTTGTAAAAAACAAGACAAAAGTGTTACCCAACTTCACGTTTTCACCCGTAGAAATATTTCTTAATACTTTATTATCAATAGACTAATTTAGGTCCAATAATTGTTATATTAAGCCATTTTCTCCAAGTGTTCTCAAGAATTTTAGTACCCCAAGACCCATTCTTCATTTTTTATCTTTTTGTAAAGCTTCAAACCACTTCAAGCTGTTATTTCAAGGGCAAGACATACATTACTGGGACTGCAACTTCATTTCATGTAAATGTTTCTCTAGTAAATTCAGGTTTTTTCTTTGTTTCATTTTCATGCCCTGTCACATACTTCGTCAATGATGTTGAACTCAATTTTGGGTTTATTTACATCATCATTGTTATTTTCATCATCCCATTCCATTTATTTCTCCTCTTTTGCGGTATGGGGCATTGCTTACCTCTTCATCATTACTAATATATCAGTTTTCCAACAACACCATTGTTTTAAAAATGGAACCCAGAAAATAAACCACATACTCGTTATTCTTATTGAGAGTAACTTGCTACTGACTGCACCTCTTATTATAGTATATCTAGGCCTATTACATCTAACCATATAGGTCCTACAAAAAATGTTGAGTGACAAAATTGTTTTGTAAAACATATTTGAAACAAGATTAAGGACGAGCATATATTTTCATGGCATTATCTTGGGCTTGTTTCGAAGTAAAGGAATGTTGCTTGTCAATATCCATTATTTCTTGAAGGTGATGTACAATTTATTCCTCTTTAAATCTATTGATGATGAGACCACTTAAGTATTTTTGTTGGTTGTAGTAGAAGCTGAATATTTTCTTAAAGAAATAGTCAGGGCCCTTAGTTTGGCACAATATTCTTCTAGGTCCCGTGGTTGCCTCTTTTTATTACCAACAAATTCATCATTGTAGAATTTTGTGAAGTAAATTGTGGAACAATATTATAAGACTCACAAAAAAATCCATACTTGTATACAAATTGATGGAAATAGATATGGATATCTATAACTATTTCATTTGTGTCTAGAAAATTATTGTGGATGCAATCGAGAGAATGATTTAAAGAAAAATTTTCCATTATACATATTTCATGTGCTAAAAGAAAACCTATATTCATAGAGGATATGTAGGACAAGGGGGGACAAGTTGGTTGGCCTTGATAGTAAGTTCTTTGTTGAGGTTTCTCATGAGGCCATTTCCGGTTCTTCTAAATAGGTGCATGAGGATATATATTTAGGTCAAACAAACAATTATTTATTATCCTCTAACAAATTGTAGTAAAAGTTGCTTGCTTGATGCTCTTAAGAATTTGATACTGATTAACATGTCTCTGGGATAACCACTTACCTGCCACTTTGTTACACAAAATCTAGCCACGTATGAAACCCTTTCTTTAATTTGGTCTTGATTTTTGTGCATTAATTAAGACGCATTTGATGTGAATGTGGATGTAATTTTTGTCTTTCAAAATAGGCATTCTTATTTCACTTAAATGCACTCAGAATAGTGGATCTTTAACTCTCAGGATTTAGAACAATATTTAAGCAAACAAATTAGTTAGAAATATTAGTAAGGCATGTTGCATCTTGAAGTCTAAGAAATTTCACATATTAATCTACATGTAACTTGGTTCTTTTGAATTTTTTTATTAGCATTTGATGTTTTTGGACCTATTTTCATTTTGTGCAACAAGAATTTGGTGCCAATAAAGAATTAAATATATATACTAGAAAATGAAATCATGTTGAACAAAATCATATTTCAATACCATTGATGATTCTGTTAAAGTGTGATTGTGGTCTTTTGGTTGACAAGTGGAAATCAATAAAATCTATCTGTAGACTCTAGAGTATGATTTGTTGTATGTAACTAGAGACACATATTTTGTAATGCACTTGAACAAGTTTTTCTTTAGATTTTGCTTGATACCTATTAATTTATTTTCCCTAGGTCGTGTCAACAAGTTTTACTTGTCACCGTTGATGGGAAACACTGTTATGTAATCACGCCCATGCTCCACCTTAGTGACACATTTCTCTACCTCACATAAATTTTTCTTCATAACATGTAGTACATATGTAGTGGACCACTGTTGAATCTCATTCATATACTTTTTTATCTTTTATCATAGGTGGAAACCAACAAAATGGTTGTCCACTTGAAATTTTCCACTATAAATCGAAGGATCCGAGTGAGATGAAATTTGATTTTTTTCTTCTAAATGTTGCTTCAATTATTGAAACACCCTTACTACATTATCTTGGATGGATTTAGAATAGGATCACATTAGTATGGTTCTAGCATATCCACAATATAGCTTGGTAGTGAATAAAGTCATGCCTAAGTTGTTTTAATTGTGCCATGATAGATAAACTATTAAGTGATGAATTTGGAAGAGGAGGGATACTGGGTATGTTATCTTGCATCTCCTCGCCATAAAATTCATCCATATCCATGTCCTCTTATTTATCAATATCATGAAAACATTCATTACAACCATAGCATACACACGATGGTTCACTACCACTTATATTCAATGAGAGCTTTGTATGCATCTGTACATATAACTTGGGAGCAAGAAACCTTGTTGACCAATATTTTTCATTCACTTCAAATTTCTAATGATGAGAATTATTTTGACTTGAGATGCTTGCACACAACTCAAACTGTATAAGTTCACCTTTCCACGATATTTTGTCAATCATAGGTCTACTATATTTCTTAAGGGTTGCCTTTTGTATAGTTGCTCCTATGATCACTATTTTTTGCAGAAAAATAATAGATCAAGTAGAACAGTTCGTCTTAACTCATAGCTTCCTATGATGCATATTTGAGAAAATTGTAGGCATAGGTATCTAATCAATGTACTTATGAATTTTTGTACCGTAGTTTCTCATTCATTGAGTAAGTATTGAATGAAATGTCTTTAGTCATAGCTTTGTGTTATGTATATTTGAGATAATGGCTAGTATAGGAAACCAATAAATGTACTTATGATTTTTTTTACCATAGACTCATTTATTAATTGAATAGTTGTCCTTAATAGCATTGACATGGCCAGGGATGACAACAACATTTTTTCCCATGATTTTGAAACATTTGCGATGTGAGAAGTGATGACTATAGCTGTCTGAGGAGAAAAGACAGGGGTTTAAAGTTCAAATATGTTTTCATGTTATTTGAGAACATAATCCATCTATCATTTAATATCAATATGTTTAATGTTGAATTTGATTGCAATTATATCTTAACATGATATTGAAAATGTCATATGCTTTTGTTAGACTATTTATCTTTTAATTTTTTTTTTGTAATTAATCGAAGGAATTATTTAGATGGGTTTATTTCAATTTCATTGTTATGCATTATATTTTTGTGTTATCAAGATGTTGAGATCATGGAAAATTTTAGGGGCTATATATAGCCCATGGGCTATATTAAGGGGGTTACAAAAATTAGTGGGCTATTTTCTTATATGGAAAAGGTTTTTTTCAGCTAAAATATATTCGCCCAATATTTATTAGGAAAAAAATAAATCCAAAATGAATAACCTCCCGTATATTAATTAGGAAAATGAAAAAAAACTATTTCCGCCTTATCGAAGTCTCCCTAAAATCCATCTTTCGTCCCCAATTTTTAGAGACAATATAGTGAAATCACTCATTCACCCCCAATTTTTGGAAATGGAGGCTCCCAAGGGTTATTTCTCCCTCCATTTTCCTTGTCATTTAGGCACATGGTTGCATTTTCCTATATTTTTTTGTCAATTTCATGTGATACCTTCTTTCAACCCTTGATTTTTTAGTATTGAAGGAAATCAAGGGCTATCATTTTCTATTTAAAGGCTATAATGATTCATGGTTCACCCACATCAGATTGCACTTGTAGGGTGAAGGTTTTGGTTGATGTGATTACACTTTTCATTCTTATTTTTCTTGACATTTTAATCTTTGCATATGATCTCCATTGTCGAAATCTCAGGTCTTAAAGGAGCATGCCACACATGCAAATTACTAGAGAATACAAACTCGCATCACGATTTTCATCCAATAATTAACATGGTATGCTTTTTATCAGACTTCTTATGTTTTTTATCCACACTTACAATAGATTATTGCGCTGAGAGGTGCTCTACAACCTAGTACGGTGGAGATCTTGTAACGTTATGTAACGTTACATAATGTTACAAAAATGTCGACCATAAAAAATAAAATTTTAATTATCCTCCAAAATAAATGTTGGTAAGAAAAACGACACAATATGGGGGACTGTTGTAATGTTCCTACTTAAAAAAATAATAAAAAATTAAAAATTGAACTATCCGCAAAAAAAATGTTGGTCGTGCACATGGTTTTAAAACCATGTGCAATGCCTTCTAAACAACCCATGGTTTTATTGTACATGGTTTAGGAGGGCCTTGCAAATGGGTTTAAAACCATGTGCAAGGCCTCCTAAACAACACATGGTTTTATTGTACATGGATTAGGAGGTCATTGCAAATGGTTTTAAGACCATGTGCAAGGCCTCCTAAAAAACCCATGGTTTTAGGAGGGTCTTGCACATGGTTTTAAAACCACTTATGGGGGAGATGTTGTACTGTTCTTTCCTAACAAAATAAAAAATAAAAAATAAATAGTATTAAATATTAATAATAAAAATATTATATGTGGACCTTAAATAAAAAGATGTGTCTTTTGGTTTGAATCACACTAAAGTTGATAGTTGAGTGCAATACTTAAGAAGAGGTTTCCACCTCCAAATACTTGATCCCTCTCGGCACTTGATAGAGCCTAGGATTTGGATCTATGCTGGTTATATTTTAAATTTACCTTTTATCATGTTTTTTTTATCATGGATGTTTTTTAAGGCTTGTTGAATTATGGGGAACTTTTGATTCTTAGGGATCATTCTGTGTTATGAGGGTTTTATTCTATCCTAGGAGTATTGGTTCAGTGAAAGTGTTATAGAGCTAAAAATATATTATTTATTTTATTCCTTGTCATGTTTAAATGATCAATTGCCACTTATATGTTGTTAGTGGATGCCACTCTTGATGGAGAGACATAAGATGGTTTTTATATATTCAAACTAAATTTAACCCAATTGTTTAAAATGTGTTTTTATTAGGATCTTGCTCTGCAATTATTATTGGATATAAGGCATTAATGAGAGTGTATATATTTATATTTGATGTTTGTTATTGTTGATGTTTGGGATGTTTGTAATATAAATGAACGCACACTTGTTATAATTTTTACAGTGGAATGGTCATATTTCGGTTGTCTTCTTATAGAGTTGTCCAAAGCGTACTTGTAGATTCTTTTATTTGTATTGAGAAGTTCATGACTAGTAGATTTTTTTATTCGTATTTCAAAGTTCGTCAATTTTATTTGTGACCTACATTTGTTGGTTTTAGTACTTGTTTTACGATATATTTTTTTTGTAAGGGTCATTTGGAAGTAAAATGTTTTTCAATGATTTGTTTTGATGTGTAATTGCTATCATCATCCATAAATGGATCTAGTTATGTATGATGAATATATGAATTAGCTGGAAGACAATACTTCATTTCCATCATGATTGTATATAATATGTACAACACATGTTTGACCTAAGATGTAGACATTATGTTATTTGATATCTAGTCTTTTGCATTCAATGAGGGTGATAAAACAATTTTACCACATTTTCCATGCTTTCAAAAAATTCAAGGACATTGATAGAAACACCTCCTTAGTTTACCTAAGAAAAAGTAGTATTTAACAGAGTAGTTCTAATGATATGAGTGACGATGCATTAATGTGATTTATATTCTTGTTAGCATATGTTCTTATTTCTAATAACTATTGAAAGTATCTAACTAACTCTAAAAATTCTAAATCAAGTGACATAATTCATATTTTGATTGTCAACAAAAGAAAGGAAAAAGTGGCATTCGTATCTATAAACATATAAGAATGTTATTTTTTCTTAAAGGGTAGCTTAAGAATGAGATATTTGGAAAATAAGCTCATTGAGAATTCATACACTATATTAAGGTTGCGAGTCTCGATAATACTCCACATTGTAATAATGGTTCACGGGTGCCATAATCACTCCACCATGTAAAGTGTTCAATTCTATCAATTTGTCAATATGTCAATATTTGGGTCCCCACATGTCCGTTGGATCATTAAGGGACGAGATAAAAAATGGAGTCCCCACTTTACCTAAATCTAGTTAGTGTAGTTGTGTTTCACCAACACCTCCAGTTGTGAGTGACCCAATACTGTTTATGAAATGTATAAATAAATCCCTCCTCTCATCATTTATACATTTGTTTATTTGAGGGACTAGGAGTTTAGAGATTTGAGTTATGGTATATGCTCTTCTATTGCACTACCTTAGTAATATGTAAAATCAATAGATGAGTCTTCCTAGAAAAATATTCACCAAGACATTACAAGATTTTATAATTTCATGAAACATTTGTCAAGTTTTTACAATAGTTTATAATTCCGTGAAATATTCACCAAGATTTTACAATATCTTATAATTTAGTGAAAGATTCACCAAGATTTTACAATATTATATAATATAATAAAAGGTTAGCAAAAAAAATATATATACATATTTTATTATTGATAAAATAGCCTTCAATTTTTCCTATATATTTGAGAGATTCACCTATTTATTATACATATAAATTTCAGGGGTGCTCTTAAAATAATCCTTGGTTGAGACATCATTATAGCATCCTACTTCATTATGAATTCTTCCAAAAGTATATTGTTTTTATCATGGGTATTGACTACAGATAGTGGGAGTAGAATGTTTTCACTTTCATGGTTTTATGTTACCATGCATCTCCTCTTTGCTTGTTCCCTTTCTTCTCTATATATTTATATAGTATTTTATAGTATCCTTTTTCTAGTGGCACATTATCCACTTTGGATCTTCTCCTTATACAGTGATGATACAAATATATAGTACACGCATGAAAATATACCTTGAGAGAGAAAATATTAAAGTCCCTTGTCCTATTGGTCCTGTAGGTAAAAGGGGTTGTCTCCCCACATTTATGGTACACCTTAGTCTTGTGGGTATAGGGGTTTCCTTACCACCTTGTTGTGACCCTTAGTTAACTTATGGTACTTTTGGTCCTAGCACCCTTATTGTTTGTTGTACGATGACCTCTTTGATATGATGACCTAACCTTATTGTTTTTATTGTTGTTATTTATGTGACCACTTTGACCTTTGGTACCCTATATTGAGTCAACCTATTTTTATTTTATTGGTAACCATCCTAAAAGTTGGGTTTGAAGAAAGACCCCTCTAGAATTCCTTTAAAGTTATAAAAAAAAGTATTATCCTTCATTGTGGATCCATCCAAGAATAGACATCTCAATTCTAATCTTTTTGTTTGGCATCAAGGAGTATGTTGCTAGGGTTTTGTTGCTTCATCCCTGGGTTACCAGATATGAGTTTAAGGGATTGTTTGTGCTCCCTTGTTTGCTGAGTTCTGGCCTTATGCATATGACGTATGGACTGTGTGGTGTCTCTCTTGCTGAGTCGTGAACTTATGCATCTGACTCATGGAATGTGTGTTGTCTCTACTACAGGGCCGTGACTTTATGAATCTGACCTGTGACTGTATTTGCTTGATCCAATGCCATTTTTTGTTGATAATATAGGTAATGTTCATTTATATGGGCTGCTCTTGGACTGTTATCTTGGGAATCATCCCTATGGGCATGCTAAACATTATTTGTGACTGTGTAAGGTCTATCCTAAAGGGTTGTGACTGTGTATGATCTCTCCTATCTGGGCCATGGACTGTGATGACCTCCCTCAGACTTAATGTGGACTGTGGTAACCTCTCCTAGCTAGGTCGTGGCTAATTTGACCTTACCTTTTCGGGCATGACTTGTTTGGTGTTAATTATTCTAGAGGGGGATGTGAGATTTTAAGGTTGATTAGCTGTGTTTTGGGCTAAATATCACTGCTACTATCCTACTAGGCTCTTCACACATGGTGACTGAGATATCTTGCTTACTACTGTATGTGTCTAAAATCAAAATACAACACTCTAAACTACTCTCTGTCAAGGTACGCCATCTATTCCTTTCGTGACTTGTCCTTTCAGTGACAAGATCTAAACCTAAAAGTATCCGAGTATAATGTTGATCCAAATAGTTCTAGACCAGTTTTATTACTGTTCTTTGTTAACTGGTTATTAAATTGACTAGTATTGCTATTACTTCTTTATTTCTTGTACATTTCTATTGTTATTTTCATTAGTTATAATATTGTTATTGTTTATGTTTTATACATGGTAATTGGTAAATCATAGAAGGACCAACTTTAACACAATGACCGTTGGAGTGCTAAAGTTGAAAGAGATAAAAAATATGTTTTGAATTTATTACAGTAGTAATGGTTTGGATCTAGTTATGTTTTAGTTTTGTTTTAGGTGTTATAAAATTTTAATCTATTTATATCAAACCCTAACTTAACCCTAAACTTTAACATACCCATACCATATTTCTTTGATTAGTGCCTCATATCTTATGTCCATCTTGTCCAATTTATGTAGAATAGTGTGGTGCTTCATGCCCTTTTCATCCATGTCATGGGCATTGAAAGATTTGTTATGCTAATATATCGGTATCATCTTCATGGATTTTTTCTCCTTGCTTCTTGTTACCTCTGGTATTAAGTATCTAGTGCATGAGCTCAGGTGGCATCTCCTCAACATTGGATTCCTACCTCTTATCTCTAATTGGATTTTTATTTCTCTCAAAATCATTTTATTTTGCTGCAAATTACTAGTGATAACTCAGTTATTTCCATGGATTCCAATATAGAGACATATCCGCTAAAGAAAACTAGTATAGAGGGATTTTTTCCAGAAGTTACCACGAGATAACCACCCGTAACACCAATCTAAACTTTGTCTTGTTATCTTCTTTATAGCCAGATCCAATACGAGAAATTTTAGCTCTTTCACTTCAAACAAGAACCCATATATTTAATTCCTTAAATTAATGGGGATGAATAAGGAATGATTTGTTGTATTTGGTTCTTCAGATTATCATCCACCTTGTTAGAAACTATGGAAGATATAGGTTGAATTAACACAATGTAACTAAGTTAGATATAGGTTGTATTAACACAACCAAAAATCTTGGAGGCTATGAAGGATAGCCTAATGACTCTATAGGCTGTACATAAAAATACAATCTAAAATCAGTCTCTTTCCTCTTCTTTTTCATCTCTACTTTGATCACTACTTTCTTGGTCAACAGATTGCAAGAGGGGAAAAAGACTTAAAGAAATATATAAGTGACCCCTATCATCATAGGGATCTTGTTGACTTATAACCATGAACAATATTCCTTATCTATATGTCCTCAATTAAGTATAAAGGATGTGCAAAATTTTTGAACTCATTGGAATCTGACCTTCACAAATGCACCCAAGTATTAACATGTGACAGGTTGAAACATATCTTTCCTGCATGCACATTAAACTATGTTTGTGCAATCCTCATGAATTGATTGATGTCATTGATCATTTGATCATGCCATCTGGTGAATGATCCATCATTGAAAGAATTTTTTTTGAGACCTTGCACCTCCATGAATCACTTATAGGGAAATTTTGGTTTTATCTACTTTTTAATACAACTGAGGAACCTATGGTGGAATTCACGTTTGCATGGTGAACGCTAATAATTGGGTGTATTTGTGGAATAAAGTTAATACTTGGGCATATCCAAGGTTTTCTCCACCTTGGAAGACTTGAACATGGTATTATAACTAATAATATGGAACCTAAATTTCACTTATACATCCTTAATATGGTTGATGATTATCATGTGACCCCATCTTCTTTTCTTGTAGTGATGATACATACTAGGATCTCCTTTGTCATAGCCATGCTTCCTAGCACCCTAAAATGCATCCATAACATCCTCACCTTCCATGGAAAGGCTAGTTAAAGTATGAATATCTTGGACATGGATAGGATATTCTCTATCCAACTAGATATCATTCATGTACAACCAATTGATCAAAAACTTGGTGCACTTTGCCACTTTCCCCTAACTTCCAAAAGTTGGAAGGTCTAGAAAAATTATGAGATGAAATTCTTCAAGGGATTGAACAAAGGAAACCAAATTATAGCAATTTGTGTATAATCAAATAGAAAATGCTCCATGTATATTGTTGGATTCAAGAATTTAACATTATTTTAGAAGGAATAACCCCACATTTAAGTGAATAAGGGTTATTCCTTGATCCGAACTTGTAATTGAAATGAACCATACATATGCAAAGAAGAAGAACTATTGCAATAATCACAACGTTGGGAAGCCATTGTGAAAAAGAATTGCTATAAATTTCATCCACCGAGCCTAAGAAATTGATCTGGTACAAGATGAGAGAAACCTATTGCAATAAATAATGAAAATGCACAATATAATAGAAATAACAAAATACAGAAGGAATTAATTGATCGCAGGACACTTTGAGGGGGAAACCTCCTTTGAGCAAACTCAATACAAATAACTCATGGATTCCTTCATTGTCCTCAACACGTACTTATATACTAAGTCTAATCTAAACAACTATTACTCCCCATTAATTTGGGATAATACAATATACTCATGGGACGACTTAAAAATCATATGCATTCAACAACATTATACTAACAAAGTAAAGAGAAGGGTTGACACTGGGTCCTAACATTAATATACATTTATATAAATGTGTTTTATGATTTAGTTCATTTAAATTTGGATCTGACATTTTCTTGATTTTATATTTTTTCTTTATAATATTTTTTTGAGAGAAATATGTGATAGACATGACACATCTCACTCACTTGGGCTGGAAAAAAGGCCTCCCAATCCATTTAATATATATATATTTTGTTATTATGAACCAGTATAGATCCATCTTAACTATGGCTCTACCAAGTGCCGAGAGGGATCAATTTCTCTAGGTGAAAACTTGAGAGGGAAATGGCCAACTTGCTTAAGTAATTTCAAATTAGGGTAAATATCAGTAGATGAATGAGCCAAGTAACATTAATAATCATATATTCAAATAGTTTTCAAAAAGTTGCTTTACTTGTCTTTCTTTAAAACTAATAATGAATATTAAGAGTAGTTAATGAGTAAAATCATCCATATAAAATTTTAAAATATAGATTTCTAGAATAAATTGGAATTTGAAAAACATTTTACCATCAAATGAAGATTTTAAACATTTATCCAAATGTTTTTGAGAAACTACTTATTTTTCTCTATAATTAAAAATGAACATTTACATGTTAGGGTTAACCTTGACGTGGGAAAGAGCAAGGATGCAGGTGGTTTAAGGAACATGGTTTTAGTGGCTCGTGGTTTATTTCTAGTTGTATTTTCATTTAAATAACCTTATAAATATGGTTGTAATATTCCGTTGTAATGTGCCAAAGTGAGCAGGAGAGATGCTCTTGGCAACCTTCTTCAACCAATAATAAATCTATTATTGAATGTTGGTTTTTCCTTACTGGGTTTTCTAAGGTAAATCTAGTGTTTCTATTTTAATCACTATTATTTTGTAATTCATTTTCTGTAATGTGCCCATTCAAATAATTGCATAGCAAGACAATCCCATCAATCCTACTAGTTCCCTAGGTTGGATGGATACATTTGGAATTTTAATAATGGAGCTAATAAATGATGTTCAAACATAAGAATGGAATAAATATTTAATAATGGAGATGGTTAAATAAATACAAGAGAAAATTTAAGTGGCAATTGAGCATGGAGACACATGGAGATTATGGGGCCCACACAAGCTAGAATTTCTGTGCCACTTGGCATCCTCCTCTTGCAATTTTGAATCCATGGGAATGTTGATGTTTTTGTAACTTTGGAATGTGTTCAATTGTATATTTATATTGTATTTCATTGTACCCATATGGATATGTTTGTTCCTTCGATAGAGAGGGTCATTAATATAATAAAATCATGTAAAGTCATTGAGGTTAACCCTCCGTTGTAAGTCAGGGCAATAGTCCCCATAGTTGAGGGGTATTAGGGTTACTAGACTCTCCTAGTGAGGTTGGACGTATAGAGTAATTGTCAAGTTGAAAATAAGTATAAATAGAGAGAGAGATTCTCTATTTTTCACAAACACTCACTCAACTATAGCGCATGAGTGAGAGAAGAAGAGCTCACACAAGTGAGAGAGAGAGAACAGTTGTCAAAGATCATTTTTGTGTTTTTGGGTTTTACTTTTTCTATTGGTGCTCATTATATCTCTGAGGAAGTTGCAGGGTTTTCTCCTTTATGGTTTCCCTGAGGAAAACTCTTTGTGTCTCTTGTCTCTTGTGATTATTGTTTTGCATGCTATTCTCTTAGATAAGATCCTAGATCATATTGATTAAATGATAAAAATCTAACATGGTATCAGAGCTAACCTGAGAAGAAGAAAATATGTAGCTGCAGAAGATAGGGATTCTTAATTTTTGGGTCTCTCTCCACATATCATCAGGAAAAGGAGGCTAGGATAACTCTCCATTGAAGGGCACATCTTTCTGTCGAAGTAGAATATGATTCCGGGCATTTTTCAATTTTTGACATGTTACTACTGCGGGAAATTAGGGATTTTCACAGAATAGGAATTTTTGAGGGAGCCCAGCATAGGATTTCTCTCCTCGTCAAAATCAAAATTTAGAGACCAAGATCGAAATTTTTGGTTGGGTAAAACTCAGGGAAAGTCAAACCTGAATTTGACCACGGACCAGAAAACCCTAAAATACCAAAAACTAGTAGTTTTGGTGCATTCACTATATCTCAGGATTGGAGAAGGATCAGGAGCCAAAAATTTTACAGGACAAAGATAAATTCTTGATATGTTTCATCCTTAGATTTTCTATATTATGGGAGATATAATTTCTCCAAATCAGGGTTCTGGTCTCTCCCAGGATTCATCCCTAAACATGACATATTGGGAGAATTTATATATATCGGGATACGAAGGTCCAAATTAAATTTTGCAAGATGTTACATATAGGGAACGGACTTTAATTTCTGTGGTAAAATATTCAGACCTTGAAGATGATATAGTGACACGTGGTAGTCTGTACAAGTTCTCTATGCTGAATAGTCCTAAAATAAGTCACCTTGGGAAAATTTTCATAAGTCCCAATTGGTGAAACCAATTCTGCACAAACCTATGGTGTTGGAAAATTAATAGACAAGGCTACCTTAGTACAAAGTTTTAGACACATAGGAGAAGAAATTTTAGAGATACCGCAGAAACAATATCATGAAATTCTACAGAAGAAATTGAACAAAACTAGGGCATCAGATATTTTGTAGTTCTGATCACAGTTTTGGGAAAATGAGTATGCTGCTCAGATCACCTTCAAGAGGCACATATTTCTATCCAATCATATCTGAAATATTCCAGGTTTTGAAAATTAGGTTTCCTCTGACAAACCCTAGATTAGCCAGCTCTGGAACCAAGATGGACACCTCAAATCGGTAAAATCTACTATTTTACTATTTACATTTGAGGTTCTCATTTCAAAATGACCTATCATATCACCTTGATGACAAGCTTGGTGAAGTTGACAAATTCAGAATATGGAAGTATAGGACCTACATGATCCTTGAAGAAATTGACTTGGATCAGTATTTCAGTATGGAAGTTCTAAGAGCTAGAGGGAGTTGAGACTAAGGCTAGAGCCAATAGAATCATTGTAGATTCTATTAAAGATCATCTCATCCCTCATAAAGACACCAAAATGAAGTGTTCGATGCTATGCGATGGAAATCGAATAAGATCAAGATATTGTTATAACCACCTTGAATGGCCTCCCAGGATCATGGGATTCATTCATTTAAGGAATGTGTGCCAAAAGGAAGTGATTACCTTCAACAGACTCTGGGAAGAGTGCACACAAGAAGAAGCCCGCCTCATAATAAGAGAAGAAAATATGGGAGCAACTAAAGATCAAGCTCTCACGATTCAAAGAAGATCCCTCAAGCGATGAGGAATATGAAGAACTCAATTCTTGAAGAACTTCTTATCCATCTTAGCATTTGGATAAGAAATGATGATGTTATGAATGAAGAAGATGATGAAGCTAAAGGCTCAAGAAGGAGTCTACCCATGAAATGAATAAAGATAAGTATTCAATTTTCATTTCATGATATTATTTGGTTATGCATTTGTTTATATTCAGTTGATATGTTATGCATGATAGAATGTTTGCATTAATACTACTAATATGCATGTGATGGGTAAGTAGCCCATGGTGCTACACATATCTCCATTGCTACTTATCTAGAATGAAACCTCTTTGCTAACATATTGGATGAGTGCACAATATCAATGATGTCTTGGTAGAGATGGAAGGCATATAGAAAGTTTCCTTGAGATATGGATGAATGTTGTATTGGATAAAATAGTTGCATGATTATATCTTTATGCATAATAATTTTCCATTGTGAATATTCCTTATGAAATGTTTCTAACCATACAACTAGTACATTTGACTTGTAGGAAAGATCACGTACAATTGCCTACAAGAAAAGAAGGATGAGACTTGTTCTGAAGAACAAGTGACGACAGTTCAAGATTCAATCTAATAATCCAAAATGAAGAAAGATGACTAGAATGCGATGTCGAGACTTGAAGGGAAGTCTATAGTATATTCCATATGGATCTACAAGATCCAGCATGCAGTAGACAACAACATCATGGGATACAAGACGTTAAGGTTCTACATGTTGGGTCTAACTAACTATCGGAAGGGTGTAATCCAGTCCTGCCTCTAAGAGAAGGGTAGTAGTCTCGACTCACTCACTATCGGCCTCAGTCAACTCACCTCTGGTAATGAATCTAAATTTGTAAACCAAGATAGGCAAGTTAACTTGACCTAAAAGAAATAAATGGCATATCCTGCCTCTCATAGGTAAACACTTCATGGAAAGGCATGTTCCAGGAATCTCTGGCAGCCTTACCTTCCTTATTAAGAGAAGACGTAGTCCATGATTAATATGCATGGAGGGCTTCCCTGTTGTAGTGAAAAAATTTCATATAATGACTATATAATGAACACCCCTTACCTACTAACCTCACTCACCTTCCTAGGCACAAACCTAAATAGCTGTTATTCCCCTTAGGTTTGGGTTTCTTATGTCGAGGTACTATGACTGGTATAAAATATAGATTTATTTTTTATTTGTGGCAATGGGAAAATTCATGCAAGTATTATATATTAATTGATTTCTATGGTTTTTCCACTATGGCGAGAGTATTTCTTACTCTACAACTAAGAAATCAAAATATCTATGGAAGTTGTGATCTAATGTGGGTGATACAAAAGCTATTGGACCGGCTAGAAGCCTACCTAGATGGTTAATAAAAAAATAGAACATATAAAAACTCCTCCTATCTCAAGATGTTGACATACTGCCAAATGGTACCACACGAACAACCTAACCACCTTTAGGGCATAGGATATCTATGGCTTATCACGTCCAAGTATGGTTAGCAGTAATCCCATAAATATAAAGAGGTAAACACGGATATGCAAGAAATATTATTTGGATTATTATTTCCCCTATTGATTCCCCATTGGATCTACTATAGAAGCAGTAAACCCCATACCCGAGGTAGGTGCACTTTTGCTGGAATGGGGATTCACTCCTGAATTATCTATTTGGAAAGGACTCTAGATATCTGTACGTTTAAAATTGATCGATATATTATGTTTTACTAGGGACTATTCCCAACGCCATATACATTTATTATTGTTCAACCCTGGCTCCTTACTTAAAACCCTTCCTTATTCCCACCAATAGAAACTAGTGGTCTCGTCTGTGGGACTTACAGACTACATGATCTACTAGTAGTGATAGTGGCTTTGTGGAGAAGTTGCACTCAACAATTAACAATTAGACGTCTTATTTATTTTGGAACTACACGGAAAACACAATATATTGCTAAATCTATTTATTTATTTGAGATAGATTTCACATAACATTGGAGGAAATGATGTCGAGACAGATGTCAAAGTTAAATGTAGATAGATTTTGTTATATACGTAATTATTAAAAACCATGCATAAGAAACTTATAGTGTGCTTACTTAACTCTCCTCCTTTCAGAATTCTATTTGTATTGAAAATGAACCCACCTATGTAAAAATTATTCCAGCCAACAAGCAAGCGAGAGAATCCTGAAATATAGTAGGCCAGGAAGCCCCACGTAATTAAGCAAACTACCTAGAAATAAAAAAATATAAGCTAAGTGGCAAGCATAAAGTAGAGATTCATTCTCCCAGCGAGAAACAAGCCCTCTAGTAATGACCAACGAGCAAGCATATCTAGTGAAAATTTAATATCCTTCTAAGTGACTATCGGTAAGAACAACAAACATTGAGACTAAGGAAGTAAACAAATCCAATCTCCTTGAAGTCAAACTGGTTGGTTGACCGAACACAAAACATCCAAGGAAAAGAAAGTCTCTATGGTGTACACATTACTACCTGGACACAGCAACAAAACATTTAATATCAGCCCCTAAACAAATCGAAAGTGACTCATTCATGGATGGTTATGCTTACTGAAAAAAAGAAAAACATTTATAGGCAACCCCAAGTGCTAGATATCACATTCATCAGGAGTGATGGTCACAGTCATCGGCTAGTTATGCTTATTGGAAACAAACATTGATCGTTCTCGCTGGTTATGCTTACTCCAACTACCCAAAAAAATCAAGTAAGTTATTTGTTGAAAATTCGTCCATTGTATCGGCAACAAGCAGTGTGGTGACACTATGTGGTGTGATGAAGCCCTGGTCCAACATAAAAGCAACATTAGCTAAGTGTTTTAATCTCCTTGAGGTGTGGTTCAGAAACAAAGCTAGCGCAAATAGAATAGCATAGTGAGTGATTGATTCGATTCATGGCATAGATAGTAGTTGGTTGGGGTAACCTGGTGATCGAGTTATTCGATTGATGGATAACATTATGACCTATTTGGCTGCATTCAGTCCGCCATTTAACTCTACAACACTCTACCTCGACCTCACTCACCGCTACGGAAAAATGGAATGTTCCTACCTATACTAGAGGTAAGGACTGAGACGAAGCATTACATACATTAATTCAATTTTAGATTATATGCCAGACATATAATCCCATAAGAAATAGTAATAACTAATTTCCATTGCCTGCCTAAAGGCATCAATCATTGATAGGAGGCCTTTTCCACTCATAGTCTGTTCTCATTTTCGATAGCCGCTAGTACTCGTCTGAAGGTCCTTTCTAGGCATATCCATATCAATTATGACCAAGGTTGTGCTATATACGAGAGAAGATAAGCACACATCACCGGATACCCATTCATCTTACATACCCAAGTAGAGAAGATGTATTCCTCTTTCACACTACATATAGAGGTATGCATAGAGCATGTTAGGAAAGGAAAGTGGATTCT
The DNA here is from genome assembly GCA_001517045.1 of Pseudotsuga menziesii. NCBI lineage: Eukaryota > Viridiplantae > Streptophyta > Pinopsida > Pinales > Pinaceae > Pseudotsuga > Pseudotsuga menziesii. Next base: position 31,247 of record LPNX011216655.1, read on the forward strand.
ATAAACCGATGATTATTCTGGGGAGGAAAGTTACAAGTGATACATATTACGAGGGAGAGAGAAAGTTACAACTAATCACATGTCCTGATAATTCCACATTTCACGTACACATCATTCCCGTACCCATCAACTCCCCTAATAGATCAATAAAACCACACAGATCACGTATCTTTCGAGGGAGGGATAAGGTCATTCCCCATCGAGGTTCAATCTCAACCCATTGATATGGATTATTCTTGGATTTTTGGGAACTGATGCATTATCTTACTTACGAGTCACCTGTTTTGAAAATGAAGGTGCTGAGCAAATTGTGTTGTATAATCACATATATAATGAATGCTGAAAAACTGTTACATATTACACTATAGGCGTTACCACCAAATACTGCCACATATTCTAGGAGAGGCTTTGATTGAGTGAACTAAATTATTTAATTCTCTCAATTGATGAGCCTTACAAAAATCCCATATGAAGAGTCTTATGAAGAAGGTGGTCCCACCAAGCAATGATCCATATTCTAATCTAATAGCGTACCTATTTCAACTTATGTCAAGAAAGATGTTCCCATATTCCCCAATCTGCATTCACGCATACCCAATATGACATACCCAACTTTCAATTCAATTTACACCTGCCATATTAGGGGGGCGCTACTATGAACACAACTGAAAACACATACAAGAGGGAGGCTGCTTCGCTAGAAACTTATTAGTCTTACCCTGAGGATTGAGTTACAACTGACGCAATATAACGTACCCTTCATTCCCCAGATCACGACCCATTACATGATATGAGTGTGACACTCATGTGCTAGGATAGCTATATAGTGAATATGAGGTAAGTGGTAGCAATAGTAAGTGATGTTAAGTGATGATAGCAGTATTAGAAGGAGAGGTATCGCTATGGGGTAGGAGTGCACACTCTTATAACTAAGAGAAAAGTGATTGGGAAAAGGATAGATAGACGGTCACCACACCAGAGGGATAGTGTTTGGTGTGTCAATTGAGAGGATTTTGAGCTGGAAGAAGGAATATTGAAACACCTTTGAGTAAATACCCTAACCTTGTAGATTGGTGGGATTAGTGAACATGGACTTGGAAAGTTCCTTACATGTACTGGGTGGACATCCTTTCCTTGTCGAGTCCCTCATGTGGACTACGCGTATTGGGTGACCGGCCTTGGTGGGATGTTCGTCATCGCACTATCCGTAGTTCCTTTTTTCCTTCCACCATCCAAAAATAGTAAAAGAGATAGTTTTTCCTATTTCAAACAAAATAAAGTCGACACTAGAATATATATGTAAACCGACCCCTCTTTAATGAATTCGGTAGGGCAATGATCAGTCATTCAAGGGTAGCAAGAAAGGGGAATGCATTTTTGGTGGGCATATGGGAGGGAGCACACTTATACTGTTGACCTACTTGATGGTAGGTTTATTTAATTTCTATACTCATGCCATAAGGCATAAGGAGATCAGCTATGTCCTAATTACCGCTAGTTGATAGCTTCTAGTCAGTTTGTGAACCGAACTTAAAATATGAGATGTGTACCCTATGGGGCTATACATATGAAACAATGGTGTTACTACCTGCTCACACTTAACAATATGGAACACATGGTTAATACAACTACTCAATGGTGAATAATAACCAGGAAGGGGCCTTATCACTAGGGCTACTCAATGGGGCCTAAGAAACAAAGGGAGCTCCTAAAGCTACCACATAGAGCTACACTGAGTAAATATGCATAATTGCATATATAATACATGAGCTAAATAGTGCATGCAGAGTGCCTTATTTTTTATTCTCACCTACTGCTCTATTTTACTTTATTCATGGTTGATTGCTTTATATACTTGCACCATGGAGGACTAGTGAACCGGGGTTGGACAATGGATCTTATTAGGCTCGCCCTCAATGCCGATAGGAGTTTTCTTCAATCCACTCCCATAGCATGATTCCTACCCATCCCTAGTAGAGTCCCATTCCCCCTAGAAAAATGAACATAGCACAATCCCTTGGTGATCTCGATTCCCATACACGTAGAGGATGTGAGTGCACCGATGATGAGTAATTGATTTGATTGACAACCAAAATAAGTCATTCATAGAAGAGAATTAACAAGGGGTAGTTCCTTGGTTCTTTGATGTCAATTCCCTTACTACCTCCAAGTTTAGCCCAATTACTTCTTTAGCCTGATTACTTGAGATAGATTCCCATCTTGAGCCCAATTTCCTAGTTGCAGCCAATTGCCCAGTTGTGACCAATTGATTACCTTTATCTTATCAATTCACTTGTTGAGACCAATGAATTCATACCAATTACATAGTTGAGCCCCATTTCCTACCCTTCATATGCCTACCCTCAATGCTAATGACTACATTCGGCGGGCTTCTTTAGCTAGTTGAGCTATGATTATGAGTAATTTAGTTAGTTAGCTAGCTGATCTATGGTGAGCAATGGTTAGTGAGCATAGGGTAGGGTTCCTTAGTTACGGTTATTGAAGGAGTGCTACCAAGGTAGTTAATTAGGACATTTATGTGCTCGACCAATACGTAGAGGCCCCGACCAGTAGTTCATTAGGGGTAATCATATACAATAGTAGTGTGACGTACTATTACTGATCCAGGAAAAAAATAAGTTAATCAGGAAGAAGGAATTGAATGAGGCCACAGGGGCTGTTCCCATCCCTACCAAAGAAAAATATTTAACTTGTAAATGAGGACGGAGAATGGATAATTTCCACTAGTTAACGAATATAGGAAAATATATCTGGAAAAGATTGTTGACACTTTCATAGTGCCAATAGGTAAAAACCAGGAAACCAAATACATGAAACCAAATACAAATAAATCACACAACATAAAACTAATGAGATTCATATATGTTTTTATTACTAACTAAGCGCATAAAATAAAAAAGCAGCTACAAGCGCTTCCCTTTCCTAATGAGATATTGTTGTACTAATCAAATATTGTTGGCATGCTATGAATGATAATTTTATTGGATACTTCATATTATATACATAATTAGCTGATCCAATATGCTCATCATGACCAATTGTGATGAGGGATATCGGGTTTGTCTTGGCGATTGTGAATTCCCAACTCACTCTTGCTCACTCCCCTTTTCGTAAGCCCTTAACCTTCAACCTCATTCCTCCTAGCGCAATATGACAACAGGGTACACCCCATGCTATTGACTTAAAATAAACTTTACGATATATGCATTTGAAAAGGGAAATCTTAATTTCGACCTAAAATTGATCTCACTCATGGTGAAACAATGCGCTATTAATATAACTAACCTACTAGGGTCCCCTCACCCTCATTGTGTTTTAGACCATTTGATCAAAGTGAATCCTCATTCAAGGAAGTTGCAAGCATATCCATTCCTGGTTGTGTTGATCTAGCCATTTTTGAGTTATCCATGACGACAATGAAAGATGCAGCTTTCCCAAGAACTGTGAAAATGTAAGGCCTGCATCTGGATTTGAATTTGTCTCTAAGCAAGGTGTAATGGAACGAATGCCAGAATATGGATATAAATATTTAGGCTATGGATCTCTATCTAGAAAGGAAATTACGCCAGGTTGTGCTGCAGCAAACCCAAGTGGTGTAGGTGGTTCTGGATAAATGGCCAACTGCCTGTACGTGTGGCTGTTGCTTCCTATGTAACTAATGCTGCTGGGTCTACTTCTTTTGGATTTGTTGTGGCTGGATATGCTACTGTAGCGTAAGCCCCTGTATTTTCCATTGTCTCTTCTCTAGCCATCCCTTCCTCCACTGTTGGTGTCTCTATTGCTTCTTCAATGACTACACCACATACTGAGCTAAAGGGATATACCTTGTAGGACCCACCGCTACGGAGATGAAAGTATGGAGGATGCCAATAAAGTACAAAAATACGAGATCCCAAATATAGCTAGCTGAGCTAACAGTTTTCCTGAGGTTCCAATTTTAAGTAAGGTTCCATAATGGTTGGTTTTTTATGGAACGAGTGGATATAAGGATATAATAAAGAAATATATGCACAACTAATATTGCTTCAGTAGACTAGTTATAGCTTATATAAGTTGGCTAGGCTTATTTCCTATTGCCAATATCAACCAATGTATGGGAGGTCTTAAGGATCTGATCCCACCCAATATTGTAGGATTTGTTGTGTATCTGTCACGAACTACAGGTACGGGGAGCCTACCCGGTCAGGAACTAAAATTATGGGGAGCTATTTAGGGGTCAGGAACTCTTATGATACATGGAAGCTATGATGCAGCCAACAACAACTCGTATAGGTTTATATTTATCTTAACTACCTATACTCCTACTCTTAGTCTTACTCCTACTGAGTGTGTTTAAAAATCCCTAGTAAAACCCAGGAACTGTAATTTTTTCTCTAAGGAAGCATGGATCTGTAGTAGACTCGAGCTATTTGGCAACTTACATTAGTAAATAAGTAACTTTCTCTTAAGGTAGGGTAGTAGTCTTGGCTCTGGGACTCAATATGTAGTAGGGTCTAGTCTGTTCTGGTCTGGATCTGGAAATTCCCAAACTCGATATTTATCTCAAAATTTTCATCTTTGGCTTTCTAAATAATTAGGAATGTACTCATTGGAACAAGCTTTAAAAGGTACGTTGGACAAGATGGTAGTGTTGCTAGCTTAGAGAATGGTGGTTATGGGTTTTTATCTGGTCAAGGTGGTTTTCCCTAGCTCTTTAATTTGTATCTCGATCTGGTCCTGCATCATATATAACTAAATTCACTGTTGGATTGGCTGCTGCTGGCTACGAGTCTACTTTTTTTGCCAGTTCTACTGCTACTGGTTCAATAGAAAGGACTTACTATGGATCCAGAACATCAAGTGAAATATTACCATTTAAGAGATCAGGTGAGTCTCTTCCTACCGGACATTCGGATCTTCATCCCTAAATTCATAATCTTAACCCCTATCACAAACATATTCATCTCGATAAGTAGCATCAAGAACATCTGGAACCATCTAGGTATCTACCTCACTCACGAATTAGATCTTGTTCTATATATATGTCTCTCAATATGAAACATACAAATATGGCTCTCGATATGGAACCGTAGCTATTGGCTCTACAGGATATATGTAGGTAGTGGTTGCTGTAGGCTATGCTACCGTGCTACTAATTGTGGTGCTATATTAAGTGTTGGTGCTATATAGGATCTACTAACTACTACTATATTAGGATCTACTACCTTAACTGCTCTAGTGATTGCTAGTGTTGGTTTATGTGTCTTCATCGCTGCACTTATGGTGGTGGTAAGAGAAGTCAACAAATTCCATTTCGTAAGTTATTTCACACATTGTTGATTAACTAAATAAAGATAATAGCATGGATCCCAACCTAGACAGTGTAGGGCCAATTGGAAAATATAGTGGTAGTGAGTGAAAAGTCAATCATCTGGTCAGTGAGTCCAAAAATGGAGCTTTGTTCTATAAATGCATCATCGACATGAGAATCAACAACATTAGCTGGATCGACTACTACTTAATATGGACCTTTAACCAAATATGAATCTAGACCGAGAATTGCACATGTTGTCTTAGGAGCTGGAGCAGGAAAGAATGTTAGTCGAGGTGCTACTACCCTTGCTTCTTCTGGCCTAGCCTCCTTTTCTTTTATTATGAATTAATCTGCTTCTTAACCTGGGGGTTAATTTGGGTGTGCTCATGCTTACTCCGATGCACTCGATGTTACAAAAGTGTATTCCCTAAAATCCTCCATTAGTAACATGTTAAGAGGGTTGCATTATATATGAATATGAGATTATTATTTTGTTCTTACCACCCACGTCTTTCCTCAATTAGTGCCTTCCTAACATCCTCACTTCAACTAGGGCTTTGGGTTATTGATTTATGAGGGCATGGATAATCTCATCTATAATAAACATGAGATTAAATTGAGGTATAGAGCCATGAAAGGTAAGTTCAATCCTATGAGACCGGACCGAATGTCCTGATTTTATTAAGATGTCCTTAGGTTCCAATGCAGGCCAGCAATTTTTTGCATTCTTCACCCCAGTAAAAGTAAAATATAAGAAGTCTAGATGGTTTTACTGTATATGTATGAATTGGAGTATGTCTGAATCAAAACAAAGCACCTTTTGATAATAGTTGTGAGAAATTTGAACCAGCAAGTGAGTAATTCGAACCACAGGAGAATCTAGGAGCATTAGTGAGGTTCACAAATCAAATTTGGGTGCAATATTCAACAAAAACCATCAAATTACAGATAAATTACACACAATGATAGCTGGAAACAAGATAATTTTGGAATTTCTAACTATGAAATTGTTATTAACATGTTTATAAATACATCATAAGGGTTTTTAATGGATTTGAAATCCAATTGTGAGCAAACAACCTAAAATTTCCAAATTGGCATCAACCCCCCCTAGGTAGGCTAATCACGTCCCAAATCTCTCCAAATGGCCACGAATTGCTGAAGTGGCATGGATGATGTGTTGTGGATCAATGATTACACCTTGTACAATGTGGCTATGGAAAAATGGGTGGTTTATAGTCTCAATGCTTTGTAAATTGAGCCCAAGAGATAGAACAATTACACTCACAAAATTGCTAATCAAACATGCAAAATTAACACGAAAGGAGACTAAAATTGGAGCATAACACTAATATTTATTGAGTAAGTGTATAATATCCAACCTTATTAATTAATAGGCTAATGTAATATATAATTACATGAGAGAATAGAATGCATAAAGATGCCATTCGAAATAGTCAAAAGTAGGCTTACCAAATCTAGTCAAATCCCCCATAGGTGCATAAAGTAGTTTCCAAATCAAGGTAGATGCTCACGGATTCGGTAAGTCAAGTGGGAAAGGTAAATAGGGATGGAAATACAACTCATACATGCTTTTATTTGGAGAAAAGGAGGGAGGATGATGTGGGAAAAAAACAAGTCAACTACACCTAATCTAGCTTTTCCTTTTGCCTTAGATCAGAAATAAAACAAGGAAGCCTTTTAGAAAAAGCAGATTTTCACTTTAGAGAATCTGGAATAAAGAATACATGCTAAATTGGGTTTCCAGGATGTTTCCCAAGTGCTCCATGACTCAGTTTTAGCATGTGTTGACTTCTAGGACATGTAGAAGGCAACTAGCATAGAATGGAATCTACGAAACTAGGTAATAAGAAAAAAATAATTAAATTAATGTCTAATGTAGGTAAATATGGGTTAATTATTCTAAAAACCCTCCTTAATCCTGAATTTATGAGTGAATATCAGAAAAATATAGGGCCTGGAAACAAGGCTTAGTCACCCTTTACATACCGCTTGTCCATACAACCAAGGAAAGAGGAAAAAACCCAGTGGGAAAATCCTCCCTTAAACATGGACATGAAAAACAAAATTTGGAAATCTTGTCATCAATCATGCTTCACAGCATGATCATCAATCCCTAGTAGTGATTTGATATTTCTGAAGGTCTTCTCACAAACAAATTTGGTGAATATGTTTGCTACTTGTTTTGAAGATGCACAGAAGAGTAGATCAATGGTGCCACCATGCACAAGCTATCTGATGTAGTACATATGGATCTCAATGTGTTTGGTTTCCTGTCTCTGAATTAGATCATTGCACATTCAAATGGTGCTCTGATTATCACAGTAGATAATAGTTGAAAACTCTGATTCGAAGCCACATTCTCCAAGTATCCCCTGCAACCACAAACGTTGAGTTGTTGCATTTACAACTCCTCTATACTGTGCTTCTATAGATGAGAGTGCTATGGAACTTTGCTTCTTGCTTGACCAGATGATTGGCCCTTCTGTAAGAATGAACACATATCCTGATGTAGACTTTCGATCTGTGTTGTCACCTGCCCAATAACTGTTAGTAAACCTAATCAAATCAAGATCATATTTTGCTTTGTAGAGGATCTCATGAGTTCTTGTTCCTTGAACAAAGTTTAGGATCCTTTTGGTTTCTCTCCAGTGGATCTCATGAGGCTGATCCATGTATCTCAAAGCCACACTAACTGCATAAGATAAATCAGGTTGAGTGTGTGTAATATAAAGAAAACACCCAATCAACTGCCTATACAATGTATTATTTACCATAGGAGAAGAACCTGCTTCTTCAAGCTTAACTCCTGAAAGGAAGGGAGTCTTTCTTGGACTGCAATATTTCATGTTGAACTTGTTGAGAAAATATAGAGCATACTTGAACTGATGTACTTTTATTCCATGTTGGGATTGGGTAATTTTGAGACCCAATAATTGGATCAACAATCCTAAATATGTCATAGAAAATGCATGGTTCATTGCATCCTTCAAGGAGGAAATCTCTTTCTTTGAACTTCCTATAATTAGTAGGTCATCCACATACAAGAAAATAATCATCAAATAACCATGAATCAGCTTCAAATAGACATTAGGATCAGACTTGTATCAAACAACACTCAGTGATAGCAAAAAGCCATCAATCTTGGCATACCAAGCCATGGGGGCTTGCTTGAGCCCATACAATGATTTCTTTAACATGCACACTAAATATGGATTAGAAACAAAAAATTCAGGTTGATGCATGTAAATTTCCTCAGTGAGATCTCCATTTATGAAAGCACACTTCACATCCATGTGATGTACCTTCCACTGCTTCGAAGCTGCGATAGCTAGAGCTAGCCTTACGAAGTCCATCTTTGCCACTAGTGCAAAGGTTTAATTGTAGTCAATACCATGTACTTGTGAGTAGCCCTTGGCTACCAATATTTCATTATATTTCAAATTTGAACCATTAGCATCAAACGTAGTCTTGAAAACCCACTTACATTGAACTAGCTTCCTCCCTGAGGGAAGATCAACCAGTTCCCAAGTGTTGTTCTTCTGGAGCGAGCTGAATTATTATTTCATGGTTGTTTTACATGTTGGATCATGTGCTGCATATTCATATGTATTTGGATCTGATTCAACCATCATATATCACTTCTCATCAAATAGAGGATCTTTCACACAAAGGGCACTCTCATATTGAGATCTAGTCCTCCTAGTGTCATTAGGATTTCCAGCTAGTTCCCTAGCTACATGAATGGTATTTGATACCCATTTTGGTCTTGTAGGACTGTTAAGATCTGCAATAAAATCATCATTATCAGACATATCAGAATCATCAAACTCATTAGTCTCTCCACTTACAATCAATGGTTCTGGTGGTGAAGAAGACTCTCCAACTTGAACTACTACTAAAGGCTCTTCTTGGAATTGAACACTTATTTCAATGAAATATTTGTTAATGCTTAAGTTTCTCATTTTTTACCCTTTTGAATCTTCAAAATACCCAACAAATAGGCACTCTTGGCTTTGGGGTTGCAAATACTTCCTCTTTTTAGTTAGAATTCTAGCCCAAGCCTTTGAGCCAAAAATTCTGAAATGGGTCACATCTGGCTTGTGCCCACTCCAAGCTTCGAAAGGAGTCATACCATAAAGATACTTATGAGGCACCCTATTCTAGATGTAGGATGCATATTTTATAGCCTCGGCCTAAAAATTTTGTGGCAAAGTCTTAGCCTCCATCATGCAGGTTGCCATCTCCTTCAGTGATCTGTTCTTTCTCTTAGCAACACCATTTTGCTGTGGTGTGTAAGGGATTGAATGCTGCATCTGAATACCTGCATATTTACAATGCTGAATGAACTCAAACTTGACATACTCACCACCATTGTCATATATGAATATCTTGAGTTTCCTCCCAGACTAGTTTTCAACCAAGGCTCTAAAGACTTTGAAGAGGTAAAAAACTTCAGACTTATGCTTTAGGAAGTGAACCCAACAATACCTGGAAAATTCATCTATGAAGCTTAGTGCATATTTGTATAGACTCATGGACATATGAGGGAATGGAGCAGAAATGTCACTTTGGATCAGCTCGTGTGAAAAGGTTCTCTCATGGCTAGCTTTCTCATACTTGTGCTCTAGATGTTTTCCTAGGATACAACCTTGACAGACTCCCTTAGAAAACTTGATATTTGGTGACCCTATGACCATATATTTTTCACTCAAATTAGAAAGATACTTATAGTTAATATGGCCAAATATTTCTTTATTCATTAGCATGAATCAGAAGAGCATAGGAGTTTGAGTAGGGTAGAAAATGGAAAAATTGGTATACCTTCGAAGTGTGATCAACAACACCTTTTGCTATGACTTTACCATTCGAAATCTCAGTGATTTCCACATCATCAGGGGAGAATATGACCTTCTTTGGAGACCCAGTATGAGTCATTTGATACGCTAACAAGATATTGGAGGCAAGACTTGGAACATACAACACATTATTGAAACTACCATGGTCAAGATCAATCCTACCCTTCCCCAAACTGTCAGTGAGAGAGTCATCTCCCAAAACTATTGGTGAACCCTTCAACATGTCAAGAGAGGAGAATGTCTCTTTTGTCAAAACCATATGTCTAGAAGCTCCAGATTCTATGATGAAGCTAGGTGAGCTTGATGTGCCAGCAACCAAGGCATGTACTCTCTCTCTGTCTTCTGAATTTGATCCTCCTTCCTTCTTGTTTGAGCAATCAGGATGGGAGATGTTATTCTTCTCCAAGATTTGGGTCAACATGTCAATTTTCTTCTTCATACAAGAGCTCTCAGGATGATAGCCCTTACTGCAGTATGCACACTTTCTCATTTCTCCTTTTTTCTTCTTCTTTTGGGAGTTCTTCTTGGAACCTTGGGGCTCCTCTTGAGACTTAGACTTGTCTCTCTTTTTCTCAGGTGGCTTTTTAGAATTTTTCTTTCTTTTTGAATCTACCCTTGGATCTCCAGCAACCAAATCTTGGTCTTTGGAAGGTTTGATGGTGCCCATCATCACCAACTTATCTTGCTCCTGTGTGATGGATTCCATGAACTCTGTAAGCTTAGGCATATTCCAGGCTCGAGCTATCAACTTGGTGGCATGGAAGGTCGAAACAAACACTAAATATTGAGGAAAAAACTTAGAGAGTATGGCCAAGACTAGTTTCTCTTCCTTCTTTTCGATCCCACACTGTTTCAACGACAAAATAAGGCCTTAAACTTGGAAAAGTAGAGTTGCAATGATTCGAAGATACTGGGAATCAAGGAAATTAGCTCATTCTCAATTTGATGTCCTCTCATCTCATATGAATTTCCAAAAATATCTTCTATATTCTCCCACACTTCATTAGGTGATGTCAATCCATCAATATGGAAGAGGAGGTCTCTTGAAATGCTCAGACACAAAAGACCATAGGCCTCATCCCTCTTGTTGTGCCATTTAATTTTCTCTGCAGCTGCATTGGGATCTGCCTCAGCTACCATAGTCACCTTGTAGAGACTTTTCACTCTCAACAATATCTCCATCTCAAATTTCCACTCAAATAAAATGAATGGAGTCAAGATGATCTTCTGAGATTGGTCCATAGCTCAGAAATTGTGCCCTCTGGTCAGCAGAATGTGCTCCCAGTCAATGATGTCAAACCTACAATAAAAATTTTGAAGGAGAGAAATTGATCTACAAAGGCTCTGATACCATGTGGAAATTGAACCCAAGAGATAGAATAATGACACTCACAAAATTGCTAATCAAACATGCAAAATTAACACCAAAGGAGACTGAAATTGGAGCATAACACTAATCTTTATTGAGTAAGTGTACAATAGCCAAACTTATGAAGTAATAGGATGGTATAATATATAATTACATGAGAGAATTGAATGCATAAATATTCCATTCGAAATAGTCAAAAAGCAGGCTTACCAAATCTAGTCAAATCCCCCATAGGTGCATAAAGCAGTTTTCAAATCTAGGTAGATGCTCACGAATTTGCTAATTCAAGTGGGAAAGATAAATAGGGATGGAAATACAACTCATACATGGTTTTATTTCAAGAAAAGGAGGGAGGATGATGTGGGAAAAAAACAAGTCAACTACACCTAGTCTAGCTTTTACTTTTTCCTTAAATAAAAAATAAAACAAGGCATATTTTTAGAAAAAGTAGATATTTGCTTTAGAGAATATGGAATAAAGCAGACATGCTAAATTGGGTTTCCAGGATGTTTCCCAAGCACTCCATGGCTCAGTTTTAGCATGTGTGGATTTCTAGGACATGTAGAAGGAAACTAACATAAAATGGAATCTAGGAAACTAGGTAATAAGACAAAAATAATTAAATTAATGTCTGATGTAACTATGGGTTGATTATTCTAACAAATGCAACATTAATTGCACCAAATCAAGCCAAATTTGGGCAAAATCCCACTCTAGCGCTACAAGTCAACTTGCATGTCTACATTCAATGAATGTGAGTGCACCAGTAATGATGGATGTGCATATGTGGCTGGTTGACTAAGCTGGAGTACCCTTGTGGGTCATAGAACCTCAAATTGACATGGAATATGTCCACCTAAGCACCCCTAGTCCACCTCATAGTGTATTAAAGCTTTAAAAGCAATAAAATTGACTAATTAGTGTAACTAAGGTACTAATGATGGATTAGTGTTCTAACACCCTCCCTTAATCCAAAAACTAAGTATTCTTACAAAATGATGAAGTCCTTGGCAAAAATGGCTCAATTCACCTCAAGTACATAATTCAGAAATTACAATTTTTATTTGTCCATGTGAACCAAGGAAAGAAGGAAAACCTCATGGGAAAAACATTCCCTCAAGAATGGACATGGGGTTGGACCTACAATAATATAATAGAAAATTACCATCCCTCACTCACCCCAATCAAAGATCTCAGGTAAATCAAGGTCTTGTCAGTGAAAGCCTTGGTAAAAATGTCAACAGTTTGCTCAGTGGATGGGCAATACAGGGCAATACATTTGTGAGATCACCTTGTCATGCACTATACCATGAATTTAATGCATGTGTATCTCTATGTGCTTTGTCGTTTGACTATGTACTAGATCAATAGATATATTCATGGCACTTTGATTATCCACCCAAATGTTGGTTGGAGAATCAATTGTGACACCAAACTCCTAGAGAATTCCCTGCAACCAAACACACTGTGTTGCAGCAGTGACTGCTGCCCTGTATTCAGCCTCTGTTGATGAAAGTGAAATGGTGTGTTTTTTCTTACTTGAATAGAAAATGGGACTTGAAGAAAACATGAAGAAAAAACCTGATGTTGACATTCTGTCAGTTGGATCACCGGCCAAATCTGAATCAAAAAATCCAGCTATTTGAAGTGAGGAACTAGCTATGTAGTGCACCCCAAATTTCTTAGTTCCCTGAAGAATTATTTTTGCATCCCTCAAATGGAGCTCATGTGTCTGGTGCATATTTATTTCTACAACACTCACAACATAAGACAAATCAGGTCTTGTATGAGTGAGGTAGAGAAAGCTTCCCACTAGTTTCCTGTAGAGTGTGATATCCACCATTGGGGAGTTGCCAAATTCATGCATTTTAATACCAGAAATAAGCATACCATGGCTGACTCAGATTGATGTCCTTACCATTTTTCTCAATTTCTAAGCCCAAAAATTGCCTTAGCAATCCTAGGTCTGTCATAGCAAATTCACTGTGCAAAGAGTTCTTAATTTGGCCAATTAAATTGGTGAAGCTTCATGTAATAAGAATATCATCAACATAAAGAACAATTACCAGAAAATTAACATAATTTTTTGTCAAGTACACATTAGGGTCTGATTTGCATCTTGTGAAGGCAATTGAAAGCAGGAAAGCATCCATTTTTGCATACCAATCCCATGGGGGCTTGCTTGAGTCCATACAGTGATTTTTTCAGCTACATACCAATGAAGGATCCTCTCAGAATCCTTCAGGCTGCTGCATATATATCTCCTCTTGTAGCTCACCATGCAAGAATTCAGTCTTTACATCCATGTGGTGAACTTCCCAGCACTTACTAGCTGCCAGTGCAAGAACTAGTCTAATTGAGTCCATCTTTGCAACCAGTGCAAAGGTCTCTGTGTAATCAACTCCATAAACTTGAGAATCTCCCTTAGCCACTAATATAGCCTTGTGTTTTATATCAGAACCATCAGCAGAAATTTTTGTCCAAAAAACCCATTTTCATTGAACAACTTTCCTCTTGCGAGGAAGGGGAACCAATTCCCATTTATTGTTCTCTTGGAGGGACTAAAGCTCATCCTCCATTGCTGAATTCCATATTGGGTCTGTACAATATTTCCAACATGTCTGAGGATAAGAACTAATCAGCATTTAATAGTGCTCAGCAAGAGCACTATCACTTGCAAAAGAATCCTTACTAGTTTGTGATCTAGTTTTCCTAGGCACTTGGGGATTGCCTGCCAATTCCCCAGCTGTTTGCACAATTGTTTCAGCCCATTTGGGCATATATGGTGAGTCATATACAGAAATATAATCTTCAAAAAAATTTATATCAGAATTAAAAAAAAAAATAGAGCATGTGTCATCACTTACATCTTCGAATGGTTGAGGAGAGGAGCAATCCCCCGGTGCAAGTTCGAAATCAGGAATTAGCTCTTCTTCGAATTTGACACTTCTTTCAACAAAGTTTTTGCAAGTGGATGTGTCAAAGAGATTGTACCCTTTAGTGTCCTCACTATTTCCAACCATGATACACTCCTTTGTTTGTGGTTTCAAGGCTTTCCTTTTCTCTGAAGGGATTCTTGCCCATGCTTTTGTCCCAAATGTCCTGAAATTTGAGACATCTGGTTTTTCACCAAACCATGCCTCGTAGGGTGTCAATCGTTTCATTGATTTGTGGAAGGATCTATTTTAAATGTGAGCATCAAAGCTGATGGCTTCATCCCATATCTCGGGATTAAGTTCCCTCACTTCTATCATGCAATTTTCCATCTCTTTGAGAGATCTATTTTTCCTCTCTGCCACACCATTTTGTTGTGGTGTGTAGGGAGTTGAGTGTTGCATTTGGATGCCACACTCGTCACAAAGTTTCTGTAGATTATTGTTCACATATTACTTTCCATTATAATTCCTAAGGACTTTGATCTTCTTCCCACTCTAATTCTCTACTAGTGCTTTCCAAACCTTGAGTTGCTCAAACACCTCTGATTTCAATTTCAGAAAATACACCCAGCAAAATCGAGAGTAGTCATCAATGAATGTAAGAACATACCTAGATCCACCATATGAGGGAGTGGGTAGTGGACCAATCAAATCAAAATGCACCAACCCAAGTGGTTTTGTTTCTCTCATTTCCTTCCCCTTCTTGTAGCTATGCTCAGGATGCTTCCCAATCACACATCCAATACATGCTCCAGTAGATGGATGAATTTGTGGAAGACCTTCCACCATCCATTCTTTGTGCAATGTTTGGAGATATCTATAATTCATGTGGCCAAACCTCTCATGCCATAGTTTGTAAACCTCATTGGCATGTGAGTGAAGTGCTTGATCACTGGAAGTAGGGAGGAAATTAGAGAATTTCTACATTATCTCATGATGATCAGCATACCCAACTGTAACAACTTGGTCTGTTGAGATTTCAAAAATATCTAGAGAGTCAGGAGTAAATATTACTCTCTTTGGCTCTCCTATATGGGTCATCTGGTAGAATGATAACACATTTGCTGCAAGGTCTGCTACATACAGTACATCACTAAAGAACCCATGGTCTAAATAAATTCTCCTAATCCCTTTGGTCTGGAGTTCAGAATCATCTCCCATTTGAACTGCTGGGCCAACATTGGAACTCATGGAGGAGAAAAATTCTCTCCTAGATACAATATGCCTAGAAGCACCTGAATCAATAATAAAGGATGAAGAGTTAGAATTACCTTCCACCAATGCATGACATTTCTCCTTGCCTTCACTTGAACTGGAGTTGCCATCTTTCTTCCTTGTGCTATGAGGGACTGGAATGTTGTTCATCTCCAGCAGCTACGCCATGGTGTTTATGGTTTTTTTCATGCATGAGCTCTCTAGATGCCATCCCTTGTGGCAGTAAGTGCATTTGGCCTTCTCTTTCCCTTCTTCTCCTTTTCTTTGGGTGGATTCGTAGCTCCCTCACTGGATTTTCTTTTTTATGATTTATTTTTGTCCGGCAAATTCGAATTCTTGGACTTGGGATTTCTCTTTGCTGAATTCAAAACCCCCACTACTAGTGCTTAATATTTGGTCTTGATGGAACCCATTTGGACCAATTTTTCCTTCTCTTGAGTGAGTAAATCCATGAATTTTTTCATACTTGGCATTTTCTAGTTTCGAAGGGTGAGTTTGCTTGAGTGAAATGTGCTCAAAAAGACTGAGAACTCTGGCCCCAACTTTGAAAGTATAGACAATATTAGTTGATCTTCTCTCTTCTCAATCCCACATTATTTTAACTACAATACAAGTGATTTGAACTTGGTGAACAAGTCCTATATTGTATCATAGTGCACTGGGCTCAAGCTTATTAGCTCATTCTCAAGATGGTGACCACGTAGCTCATCAGTTTTTCCAAGTAGAGACTCAAGATTATCCCAAACCTCCTTTGGTGATGTCAAACTATCAAGGTGGAACAACAACTCTATTGAGATGCTCAGAAATAATAAACCATATGCTTCATCCAATTTGTTAAAATACTTGGCTTTCTCTACAGCAGAATTTGGTTCCACTTCAGTTCCCATGGTAACTCTAAAAAGCTCCTTGGCTCTCAATTGAATCACCATCTCTGCCTTCCATTCAAAGAAGTTGAAAGATGTTATCATGATGTGGGTATCCTCCATTACTTTCTACACTGATGGTGGTGAATTTGATAACTAGTTTACACACAACAATTCGATTTTATTTGGAATTCACTAACAAAGCAGCTCAAATCCACTAAGAATTTGGTCTACAACTCAAAAATCTCCAGCCAGCTCTGATACCATGTGAGAAATTTGAACCAGTAAGTGAGTAATTCGAACCACATGAGAATCTAGGATCATTATTGAGGTTCACAAATCAAATTTGGGTGCAATATTCAACAAAAACCATCAAATTACAAATAAATTACACATAATAATAGCTGAAAACAAGATAATTTTGGACTGTCAAACTATGAAATTGTTATTAATAGGTTTATAAATACATCATAATAATTTATAAAGGATTTGGAAGCCAATTGTGAGAAAATAACCGAAAATTGCCAAATTGGCATCAACCCCCCCTAGGTGGGCCAATCACGTCCCAAATATCTCCAAATGGACATGAATTGCTGAAGTGGCATGGATGATGTGTTGTGGGTCAATTATTACACCTTGGAAAACATGGTTTTGGAAAAAAGGGTGGTTTAGAGTCTCAATGCAACATTAATTGCACCAAATAAAGCCAAATTTGGGTAAAATCCCACTCTAGCGCTCCAAGTCAACTTGCCTGTCCACATTCAATGAATCAAAGTGCACAAAAAATGATGGATGTGCATATGTGGCTGGTTGAATAAGTTTGATTACCCATGTGGGTCATAGATCCTCAAATTGACATGGCATATGTCCACCTAAGCACCCCTAGTCCACCTCATAGTGTAATAAAATTGACTAATTAGTGTAACTAAGCTACTAAAGATGGATTACTGTTCTAACAATAGTGATAGATGTATAAATTCCATATTAATTGCTCCCGATCCTATTTTTGTGGGGAAATTTCTACGTTAATAAGAGAGGCCAAGGTATATCCTACAACCTTACACGGGGGACTACAACATCTGCATATTTTGATTACAAATCCTACTTTTCAATATTTTGGTATGGAAGAACTTATTCTCTAGAGAAATCCTGACTGACACTGAAGATTCATCTCTCTATCTATAAGTGTAATCTAAATTAACTAGATGGTAGTTATATATGATATGGCTTTTAGTATCACTATTTTGTTTGGTACCTTCTTATGGAACTTACCTTACCCTATGGAGGAGAGGGAGACCTACCTCCCAGGAAACTGACTTACTTACTATACCTACTATACTGACTATTGGTAGAATTGTCTTGTGTATGGCAGCAACATGGCTCCATAAGGTGGAAAATAACACAGGAAAATAAGTGAGGCCAAGGTACTAGCCATCATATGGAAACTAGCACGCTGTAGTATAGTTATAATTAGCAAAAATTTTATTTAAACTATTCAAACTAATTAACACTTGGAAAATAAGAGCCCTAGAAGTGCATTGAAACCTGTTCAGATTATTTACATGGGATTTTATATTCAAGTGGTGTACTTAGATAATTGTGCTAAATCCACCTCAACAATGGGAAAGTTAAACATATATATGCGAGTCCTGAAATGGCCATGTTTGGAATGACCACCCTTACTAACACACTAACTAACCTTACTCATGAACTTACTGGGCACGCAGGAAAGAAAATTTGGGTTAACTTCACACTATTCTCTCCATTTGCTAGTGGGGGAACTTGGCTCAACAACCAACAGACTACCCTTCCTGAAGAGAGCTCTAATCCCTTCTCCCTTATTCTTTCTCCCTGAGGTCTGGTGAGCTATTCATTGTTGCCTTGGTGGACTTTTGCACATGGGGACTTGGTAGAAGACATTTACTTTGCAGGTTCCTTATACAGGATTGGGTGCACTTATCCTTTCTCTCTTATGGTGGGGAACAAGTAATAATGGGTGGAGTATTTAGGGAATAGATGCCTATCGCCTATTGGGAACAGTATAACCTTACTTTAACTCCCCTCCTAGTGTGAATTCAAGAGTGCATCTGTGCGATGAACGTCAAGTGCATAGTAAGTAAAGCATACTTGTTACTTACATTGTTTTGAACCGAGCATCCCAAATGAGATTCTAAACCATGCAGTTCATTCCACCAAGGTAGGGGGGATAATTCCTGATGTTTTGTATTAGTGGAGGTTTATAGGTCTATGGTTTCGCATAGATCAAGGGTTGAGGGCCCATTGTTCCCCCCATATTGTGGAGTAATATTTTGAGGATTTCGATGTCGAGGTAGATTTAAGGATATGCCTTTTATTTTGATTTTGTTGGGAGGGTTCTTTCATTAACCCTATGTTTTTTCTATTGAATAGCTCATAGGTTATTTTTTTCAGGCCCTAAAAGCAAGCACCAAGGTGCTCAACTTCAAATCCATGCTACCTTTACTTCCTGAATATACCATATCGATAGACTAGGCTCATGCTCGTGACTAGATATATAGGATACCTTTATGTATTGAATTGACCATCTCGATAGGTCTGATAGGTATTTCCCTTCATACCCTCCCTTTCCTTTCATAGGCCACCTTTCCACTACTCAATTTACCCCTTTTTGTCAGGGTTCGGCAGGGAAGCTCCACTTCAAATGTAGTCGAGGGGATCTTATTCTTCCTCTTCCTATGGCTTTGACTTTCTAACCATTCGGCTCTTGCTTTCCTTTCCCTCCCTATCTGGATTCTCGTCCTTTATTTCTGGCATGCTGTTGTAGTCATTCTAGTTGTAGTAGTAGATGGGTGAGTGGTTAGGTGTAGGTGTGAGGAAGTCCGACGACACCAGGGTCACTATCTAGGCCTCGAGACAGAAAGGGGAAGAATGATCGTGTGAGTCACACCTTCTTTGAGCAATACCTGAACACCATGAAGGTTATACAAAATATTTTCATATACATTTATATATCTTGAGAGGAGCTTAGTCCATGCTATGAGGAGTTATAGATTTCCTCCATTACCTTAACTTAGAGCATTGGATGAGTGTTCCACAACAAACAAACACTTGCTGAATGAATCTTACTTTGTAAGCCCATTATATTACCTTTTGCTGGAAGGATTATTGAAGTGTAACCTACAACAACAACTGAATCACACCTAGCATGGCGTCTTAACAACCCTTTATAGATTGGCTCCATGAATTTAATTTTAAGCATTGCATGGGCGTTTTAAAACACTTTCTTGAGGGAAGGGCCTGGCAAATCGTATTTTTTTTGCTTGATTAGAGTTTTTCCCTAAGTTACTTATTGGTTGGGTGGGGGCCTTCTCTATAAAACTCATATTTGGAGTGTAAGCAAACATATTCATTCATCCTTATTCTAGGAAGCCATACTAGTAATCCCCACCATCCAGTCGTCCGACCAACCTCTATCTATTGGACAACCTCCTTACGCCCATTGAACCACCTACCTACCCCACATCTATCTATTAGTCGTCCATCAAGAAATAAATAAATAAATAAAAATCAGTGGTTTTGTCTATCTGAGCACTAAACCATGATCTAAGTGGTTCGTGAGGTGCTAAGGTCTTGGAGGTATAGATAAAATAAATCGTGATAGAAGTAATTGGGCAATGAAAAATGTATAAGATATCCAACTGAATAAATTTTATCCTTTAGTCTCCTTCCTACCCTGCTCCCCCTTATAGGGGGCATATAATGTAAAATAAGTGAAAAGTCCCATCGTTTTCTTAATTTAGTTGAACTAGTTCCGACGGTGCTTCTTTGGTAGCAAGATTAAAGATCGAAGGTGGAAGGTAGGCTACATTGTAGGTTTTCGATGAAGTCCGTCATTCTTGGTGAAATGGCTCGTGAGGTGGAGCAAGGAGAGATAAGATATTAGTTTCAAAGTATCAATAGAGAAAAGGAAGGATCTGTAAGTTACTCATAGTTGTTCAATACGATTTTGCGTTCCATTCCAACATTTTAGCATTACTTTCCCTATACCCATTCTACAAAATACTCACATTATGTTCTATTTGTATTACCCATTCAGCATTCACCAATCCATTTGCATTCAATGCATATTTTATGAAGATGAATGTGCTTATTCAATTTGGATGAGGATTCAATGACATGCATCGAATTTATTGGATTCGTGATTTCTTTGCATCCCATTTTGAGGATTTTCATTGCATCGAAAGATAGAGTAATCAGAAAAAAACACCCTTGCTGGGGATATCTATGTTAGCCCTCGATGGGTATTTTAAATTATCCCTTGCTCAATGGGGAGTGATAAGACCTCATATTTTAAGTGATATAACTTTCAATTAGAAAGAAATATAAGCATCAACATCAACACTAGGATCAAACCTACCTGGCATCAACACATGGATCACCACCTAGCTTGACTACCAACAACATCGAACATGCACCTTGGATAATTAGACCAAGAAAGTAACCTAAGGCAAAGGTAACCCTTCATAGATAGATTCATTTTTCATTTATTTATTTAATTTTTCAATGATATGGAATAGATTGGTGAGAAGAGTAGTAGGTGGGTCGATTCTACACCAAGGAAAGAGGTTAAATTAAGTATTTCAAGGTGGCCGCCCGATCTACTAAACCGACTTCATTATAAGATTCCTCCAAAATATTAGGCACTAGGTGGGGGGATTCCTGGAAACAAGTTTGGAAGGGTGGGGAAGAAATCATAGTCATAAGAAATAAAGCAAATTATCAAGAAGAGTCCTCGTTATAACACTAAATGTGAGGTGGCAAAGCTAGAATATTACACCAAAGATTCCGGGTGCTGAAGAAGAAACAAAGGGTGAGGATTGAAGAGGAGAATAAGAAATAATGAGGAGCATGGGGATCCTACCTATAGCTTGTTATGTTGCATGCCTACTAACCCAACTAAATAGGAAAGACTAACTCGTTAGCCAGGAAGAACCAGAAAATAGTAGTGATTGAACCCCTATCTAATAGAGCCCTTGTTTCCGGGTTTCCTTTTAAAATTCCCCTCTCTTCACGTTTCTAAAAAGTGTGTGATTGGAATGTTGTTGGGTATAGTTTCAGGCCAGGCTATAGTAGGAATATATTAGTTAGCAGGGTAGTGATAAGCTTATGCGGGATAGAGAGAGTAGAGGCAGGAAGGCATGCGGTGGAGGCATTTATGTTAGAGACTTAGGCGGAACAAAAGACTTGGTAGACATGGTAAGCAAGGAAGTGTGGTGTATCTATATCACACTCCTACTCCTTGAAAGGAAGGATCATTTAATATAGCTTTATTTTCCCCACCCCTTCCAAAATTTATTATTTATGCGATCAATGGTAAAGCCTTTATCCGATTGCTAATGATGGCATCTCCTCCTACCCAAGTGAAATGTTTTTCCTTCTCAGATTGCGTGGGGCAAAAGAGACTAATTCTGAGGTGAGTTAACAACAACACTCTGAAGCATGAATAGAAGTTTCCACTTCTTATATAAGAAGCAGTTTAAACAATAGTTTCTCAATTGATCCTTAGCTTGATGCAACTGCACTACCGCGCTTTGTACCTGCACATATAGTGTAGAGGGTTTTTGCATATTCCTTCCAAGTGCGCTTAGGAATCCTTCACTAGGTTTATTTGGATCTTTCTTGACACTTGGATTTGCTGTTGTACGAGGCTTTGCACTAGGTTTCGTTGACCCATACCATAAAGGACACGTGCATCCATCTATAAGCAATAATCCATAAGCAAGGGTAGATTCAATAGTAAAGGTAGAAGCAATTGTTTAATTACTAGTTTCTACATAAGAGGCAAAGGAAGAACCAAGGAAGAAGGGTAGCAGATCTAGTTCCTTATGATCCAGGTGAAAAGAGTCTAATGTCCCAATTTGATAACCATAGGCCATCACTTAAGACCTAGTCCATCAACAGAGACAAAATATATAGAGCCAAATGCAAAACTTACAAGGGAAGGAGCAACAATGAGGGTGGTTACCAATGAGAGGTTACACGATGATGTGAGTGAGATGAGGTTCCTCGACGAAAGGGAACGTTATTTTTGTTAGCGCCCCAAAACCCTATAGGGAAGGTGGTGCCTAATGATTGTTCACATAAGTCTTACTTGCTTCTAGGAGGACCATATCTAAAAAAACTCCAATCCAAGTTGATCCAGGTTGCTAACAAATCTAGATCTTCAATAAGTGAGTTTGGAAAGGGAAAGTACGGATTTCATAACATACCATACCCTACTAATGATAAGATTCTTGGCATAAGATAAGTTTTATTGGGTAAAAGGGAAGGGCATGTAGCACTCCATACTCCTAGGGTTTTGGTCTAAAGAGGGTAAGGGAAAAAGGCCCTATAAGAAAAGGAATATGGTAGACAGTGATGAGGGTTCTAGAGCAAAGGTAAAGGATCATAGTTGTCTTTCCTAAGATTCCTAAAAAGGAATAAGAAGGGATATGTAAAAATTAAATTGAATTCAGAATATGTATAGGGAGAACAGGTGCTAGGCCTTCCTTCTATAGGTGGGTAAAGGCACTTCGTAACCACTTGGATTTATCAAAGGGTTGGGACTCAATCAACTAGGATGAATGAAGTAAGTGAAAGTATGGTAGAACAGGTGGGTAAATACAAGGTTCAAGCATTAAAAGAAAGGGTAGGTTTATTTCTAACCAGTCTAGTGGATTCTAATTACTTAATTGTTGATCGACAAGGCTCAGCCGGACCAGCTTAGCCATACCAAAATAGTCATAGTGAGTGGTACAAAATAAAAGCAAGTGTGATTTCATAAATTACATATATAAAAGTTAATAACCAAAACTAATAACTAAGTTTGGTGAGGCAGTTCACGTAAAGAAAACAAGGGGGTTCTCGACCCACTTGGTAACACATAAGTTCAGGAAAGTAAAATGAGTAAGGTGCTCAGCCTCTAGTGTAGATAACACATTTAATTCCTCTCCGCCAATGATTTTAGGGAGGACCTGAATGGGAAAGCTGCATTAATGGAAGGAAGTGTTACAGTAACAGTTTTTTAATTGTTGAAACTAATGCCTTTTAAACTACTACCAGACTTCATATATTTATGGTTGGAACTTAGAGCCAGTATTCGTATTGACCAGCTTATATAAATACTTTTGGTTTTATCTTACCAATCACTTTTCCTTTTTACCCTACTTCATTCCTCACTTAACTTAGGGTTTTGGATGTCCTCTGAAACCACTTGCCCTCAAAATTCTTAATGGGAAGGCACTATTATTATGAACCTTATGCCTTCCCTTAGTAATTATTATTAGTATCACTAGTACCTTCTAGGTAGGGTACCGCTATTATTACTATCACTAGTACCTTATGGGTAAGGTACCACTATGAACTCTATTTTACCACCGAGGAATATGATTCATCAATTAAAACCCACTGCAGAGACCTTATAACCTGCATTCCACCTAGTCATGTTTTCTAGAAGAGATTCTTGATTACTGCACTATCCCTTCTCTTTTCAGGAAACATGATTCAACCGAAAAACCTAACCCCTTTCTTTTATTACTCCCTTTTTACCCTATTTTATGGAGTTCTGGCCCTTACTCACCACTTGTTGAAGCCAGGAATAATTCATGGGGGAGTCATGCTTGTCATTCACCCCTTTATCCTACAAACCAGTGTTATCATACCGGGCACCATGTTCGTTCTCTTTAGTAACTTAAATCTCTGCTACTCACTTATCCCCCTACTTTGTTACTCCCCAATTAGAATTTATTGCATCGGATTCAAATAGAGAGAATTTGGTGCATGGAATTCAATAGATATAGTAGCACCAACGTTCGATTACAAACACTTACAAACCAAAATAATGCCTACTTTGTATAGCACTATCATGCCTCTTTTCGGGTTGGGATGAACCCCAATACGATTGATTATTGAATACTTCGAGCATTTCTAAGAAAATAATGGCACTTTAGATGCTTAATTGCTTTACATTTTCCCCTACCTACCTACCTACCAAACCAGGTTGGGGCTTGGATTGGAAGGAGGAAGGTATGAAGTGCTTATCTACATCAGGAAAGGTAAGCCTTAGAACAAAGTCTCTCTGAGAATAATTCTTAGAACAAAGTCTTTTTGAAGGTTGGTAAATGTTATCCCTCACTACCAAACGTTCTCAGGTGAGTAGTAATTTTAGGAGGATGGAGGAGGAGGTATGCCAATTGGATTGGACTGAAGGTGTGGGATCATAGGGGATTCCTTTGATCAAACTTGTTGGAATAGGAGTAAGGAATTCTTGAGTGACAGAAAATAGGGGGTACATTATTAATAGAAACAGAGATGAGTAGCAGGTAGATAAATTAATTAAATAAAGGCACGGTTGAATGGGGTGGTTGATTCAACGAGGGGTTTGTTACTGCAAACTGGCTAGAACATGTGGTGAGATGTTAGACTTGACGGAAGGGACTAAAATGGGGCTTGAAGAAATCAACCGACGAAGAAGATTGGCTTTAAGGTTGGGAAATTCTTACCTTTACTGAACTGTTACTATAGAGCTTATCACCTGAAGAGCTAGACATGTTGGCTCTAAACCAAAAACTTCATGAATCGCTTCTTAGTGAGTCGGGATAGTGAATATTTCTCTCTTATTAGGAATGGATTTATAGATTAAGTGATGTTCAATGAGAGAGCCTTATTGGTTGGATGAGAAGACATTGATTTCTAAGAGGGAAATTCTTTTAGAACACTTGATTAATAAATGCACTAGTAACTCAGGACTTCTTGTGCACCTCTTCTCAGGACCAGATCTTACAACCGAACCCTTCTTGACTTCCACCCATATGTTGTTCATTTGGAATATTTTGAAATGAAGTTGAGATCCCAAGTTAGCGACCTTTACATCTTTATTCATTATGAGAGTAGTGAAGGATGGAGCACGAAGGAGTCGAAGAACAAAATAAAAAGGATAAGGCATACCATACCAAAACCCCATCGAAGTGTTTGGCCCGATATTCAAAGTGCATTGAAAACCCCTAGGATTTCCACATCAAACTTGTTGCCGACAGATGGAGGTATTAAACTTGCACAGTGATCTAGGGACTAAACACAAGTCTCATCAAAGATTAATAACAATAAGTCATGAAAATGGTGTAATAGGGCTACATAATGAGTATCCACTCTGTATATTCACACAAAGAATGAGTAATACAATAGCATGAATGACAAAGCAATTCGAATTCCCAAGGAGGTCATTTGAATTGAATGAGTGAGTCTAGCTTAACTTAATGTAAGCCATAGTCAACACTCAAGTTAACCACTGATCAAAACCCTAACTGACTCAAATGATCCCTAACTGAAGTCGAAGTGCAATAAATGACTGAGTCTAACTGAAAGAGATCAGACACATGTCACAACAAGCCAACCATCAAGTGGTAGCACTTCAATGACTCCAATGAGCCCCGATGAAGTTAACTGAAGTGTACCTAAACATCAAAAGTGGTTGGAGGCGCCCCTGTTGACTCCAGTTCATTAAATAATCATTAAATAATCAATTTAATGAAGGAAGGCACTTTCACTACTCTGTTTAACTGATTGTAACCATTAGTTAGAAATATGGGGCATTAATGGCACTCAGATCGCCTCCGGAGTGCTCCAGTTAGCCTCCCCAAATGTAGGAGAAGGCTAAGTTAGCCTCCTTTCCTGAAGGTAGGCATGGATGTGATCTAGCTAATGTCATCAAGTGCTCCTCTGATGTTAATTAATTCAATAATACTTAGGATAGTGGTTTAACTAGGCCAAATTGACCAAAATGAGTGTGTAAGGTGGTAAATGTCTCTAACACCCCCCCTTAAGCTATACTAAGGAGGAGTTAGAAAACATAAATGCATAAAAATTCTAGGGCCCTGGCAACTAAGTCCATAGGTCACCCTGTACAATGTTGAAAATGAAACAATGATAAAAAATAAACTAAGTGAGGAAAAGAGGGAAAACCCAGTGGGAACCCCCCCCCCCCTCTCAAGTTGAACACTGAAAGTAGTCTGAATCACCCTAATGAACTCACCCCCAACAGTGAACGGAGGTATGTGAACTTCTTTTCTGAAAATTTCTTGGTGAAGATGTCTACAATCTGCTCATCAGTCGGGCAGTATTGTAGAATGATGGTCATGTCATGCACTAGCTCCCTGATATAGTGCATCTGGATCTCTACATGCTTGGTCCTCTTCCTGGTAACTGGATCTGTGGATATCTTAATATCACTTTTATTGTCACAAAAGAGGACAGTGGACAAAGTACTACCAAGATCAAATTCTAAAAGAATACCTTGCAACCAAACTGCTTGGATGCAAGCATTCATCGCTCCTCGATACTTGGCCTCTGCTGAAGATAGTGCTATGCCAACCTGTTTTTTGCTAGACCAAAAAATGCCCCCCCCCCCCAAACATGAAGACATATCTGGAAGTATACTTCCAATCAATAGAATCACCTGCCCAATCAGAATCTGTGTATCCAACCAGCTCTAGCTTGGAGTCTGCAGCATAGTGAATGTCGTAGGTCCTGGTTCCCTATATACTGGAGGATCCTCTTTGCTGCCTTCCAATGAAATTCATGAGGATTCTACATGTATCTTGATACAACATTCATGTCATAACATATATCATTCTGAGAATGCGTCAATTACAACAAGCTACCAATCAGCTGTCGATAGATAGTGCAGTCCATGGGAGGTGTGCTTTTTCCTTCTTCAAGGCTGATCCCTGAAAGGAAAGGGAATGTTGCAGGCCTAAATTCAGCCATGTTAAAATTTACTAACAGCTATGATATGTATTTGGATTGAGTGACCATAATCCCATCACAATTTTGCTCAATTTCGAGCCCCAAAAATTGTTTTAGGAGCCCCAAATCACTCATTTCAAAGGCATTGTGGAGAGCAGTTTTGATGGCTGAAATGGAAACAACTGTGCTACCTTTGATCAGTAAGTCATCAACATATAAAAAAATAATAATTAAATTATCATTATACTACTGTAAATACAAATTTGGATCTGTTCTACACCTTTGGAAGTTTTGCGAGAGAAGGAAGGCATCCATCTTGGAATACCACTCTCATGGGGCATGTTTTAACCCGTATAGTGACTTCTTTAGCTTGAAAAATAAATATGGATCAGAGATGTATCCCTCAAGCTGCTTCATTTATATCTCATCATGAATATCTCCATCAGAAAGGCTGACTTAACATCCATATGAAGCACTTCCCAGTGCTTAGATGTCGAAATTGCCAAAACTAGGCGGATGGAGTCCATTTTTGCAACCGGTGCAAAGGTCTCATGGTAGTCCACACCTTGGACCTAAGAGAAACCTTTTTCCACCAGCCTTGCCTTATATTTTTAGTTTCTACCATCAGCAGCAACCTTGGTCCAAAACACCCACTTGCATTGAACCAATTTCCTTCCCGGAGGAAGAGAAGCTAGCTCCCAAGTAGTGTTTTTCTGAAGAGAATTCATCTCTTCATCCATGGAAACTTGCCATCTCAGATCCTTCCGAGCATGGTAGTAGGATTTTGGGTTTCAAATAATCATAAAATAGTAAGTTTTTAATAGCAAATTATCAGGACAAGAGAGCGCAATACCTTCTCTTTGGAAATCAGACCGGGTTCTCCTTGGATCATCCAAATTTCCAATGTTATCTTCTGCGGAGGAGAGTGTCTGTTGGGCCCATGTGGGAAGATGATTTTGCACTTAAGGTTATAATTCAGAATCTGATGTTTGCTGCATACTGATATCAAAAATTAGAGGATCCAATTCAGGGTCATCACCCCCAATTTCATCATCCAAATATTCAGTAGAATAGGAAGGAAAATCAACAGTTTTCTCCTTCACTAGTTCCACCTACTGAAGAGGCTCATCGAACTTGACACTTCTCTCGATGATGATCTGTTTTTTATTGATATCCAGGAGATTGAAACCTTTTGATTCATAAATATATCTAATAAATAGACATTCTATGCTTTTCGGTTGCAAAGCCCTTCTTTTATCAAGTGGAATCCGGGCCCATGCAATGGACCCAAACACCCGCAGGTTCGACACATCTGGATTGTGTCTGAAGTATGATTTGAAAGGGGTATTCCCTTTCATGGATAAGTGTGTCACCTTGTTCTAAATTTATTCTGTAGTATGTATGGATTCAGCCCACAAATTTTCATCCAACTTCTTTGATTCCAACATACAGGGGGTCATCTCCTTGAGAGACCGAGTCTTCCTTTCCGCTACTCCGTTCTGCTGGGGAGTGTAGGGAATTGAATGTTGGACCTGAATACCACTTTGGGAGAATATGTGCAGAAAATAATTACTGACATACTCCCCACCATTATCATATCTCAAGATCTTGATCTTAAGCCCAGAGACATTCTCGATCAAGGCCTTCAGTTCATAAAATTTTTCACATACTTCAGACTTCTTTTTGAGAAAGAAGACCCATGTGTACCTTGAAAAATCATCAATAAAAGTCAAACTATACCTTGATCCATTCATGGATGTGACAGGCATCGAACCACTAATATCAGAATGTATCAGCCCCAATATGCATGTATCTCGGTTTTCCTTCCCCCGATCAAACTTGTGCTCAGGGTGTTTTCCAATCACATAGCCCTTGCAATTTCCAATGGTTGCCTTGATGACCGGATGGCCTTCAACCATGGATTTTTTTTGTAATTGCTGCAAATATTTGAAATTTATATGGCAAAACCTTTCATTCCACAGCCTACTAACTTCATTTCCATGAGTTAGCAGAGCGATGAGCTTTGCATCCACAACAAAGTGAGAGAACTCATAGGATTTTGCATGATGGTTTGCAAGGCCTTTAGCAATGAGTTTCCCGGATGCAAGCTTTGTTATCTCAACATAATTTTGGATGAAAGAAACTCTCTTAGGCATTCCTGTATGTGTCATATTATAGACACTAAGGATATTTGATGCCAGAGATGGTACATACAAAACATTTGAAAAATATCCATTCTCAAGATCAACCGTACCTTGTCCTTCTGAAATGATGGTGGAGTCATCTCCCATGTGGATGGGGATGGATTTTCTGGTCTCCAAGGATGAAAATTAGTCCCTTTCAGCCATCATGTGGTTCAAAGCTCCATATTCAATCAAGAGTGCTTTGGACTTCGAAGTGCTTGCCATGAGGGCATGACCTTTTTCATGCTGTGGTTCCCGATCTTGCTGATCTCTCCTCCGAAAGCTTTCCGAAAGATTGATGTGATTTCTCGAGAGAGAGGTACTTTATCAAGCTTCTTCTTCATGCATGCATGTTTAGGGTGGAAGCCCTTCCTGCAGTATGAACACTTGACTTTTTCCTTTCCATGGTGCCCTTTTCCTTTGTTCTTCCTTGAGCCGGAAGACTCATTATGCTGTTGGTTTTCAACTTTAGGCTTAGGAGCTTCGAATTTAGTTTTTGGGTTCTTCTGCTACTTTTCTTTACCCTTCAGATCTTTGGGCCCTGAGACATGGAGGGCTTGATCACGGGAGGATCTGATGATCCCCATCTGGACAAGCTTATCATGTTCACTTGTTAGGGACTCAATGAAGGCATTGAGTGTAGGCATCTTCCATCCAGGGGTTGTGAGCTTCCCTGCACGGAATGTAGAGACAAAAACTAAATAATCAGCTCCAATTTTGGAGAGTATGGCGAGGATGAGATGATCATCCACCTTATCCACTTTGCATTGCTTCAAGAGTAAGACAGTGTGCTTGAACTTTGTGTAAAATTCATTCAGGGTCTCAAAATTGGAAGGATGGAGAGACATCAATTCACTTTTGAGCTAGTAAAATCTCAAATCATCCTACTTTCCATATAGGTTTTCCAATTTGTCCCAAATTTCCTTTGGATTCTTCAATCCCAAAAGATGAAAAAGAAGATCCCGGGAAATAGAGAGGCACAAGAATCCAAATGCTTCATCCTTCTTGTTCAAGAATCTTGATTTGTCTATAGAATAACTAGGCTCATCTTCTGTGTCCATGGTGACTCTATAGAGTCCTCTGGAGTGTAGTTGGATCTCCATTTCTCCTTTCCATGGGTGGAAATTGAATGGAGTCAAAAGATATACCAAGGAGGCCATTTGGATCTGCTGGATCGAATGCTTCACCTGTAGAAAACCTGAAAATCACAACAGAAAGGGAAATGTAAGGTTGGACAGCCTGCACATTTTAGGCTTTCATCACACTCAGCATAGTTAATCAAGCAAGCTTGATCAACAAGTTCTTTACTTGGGGTATTAAGTGGTAAGTGTTGGCTTATAGTGCAGTGCTGGATTTTTTAGCTATTGCTTAATTTTCATGCAAGATCTATCAAAAACCTTGTTTTTGAGAGATCTGAGCTTCGTCCCGTTGAGAACTCTGATACCATATTAAACTTGCACAGTGATCTAGGGACTAAACACAAGTCTCATCAAAGATTAATAACAATAAGTCATGAAAATGGTGTAATAGGGCTACAGAATGAGTAGCCGCTCTGTATATTCACACAAAGAATGAGTAATACAATACAATGTCATGCTGCAAGCATAATGACAAAGCAATTTGAATTCCCAAGGAGGTCTTTCGAATTGAATGAGTGAATTCTATCTTAACTGAATGTAAGCCATAGTCAACACTCAAGTTAACCACTGATCAAAACCCTAATTGACTCAACTAAGCCCTAACTGAAGTCGGAGTGCAATAAATAATTAAGCCTAACTGAAAGAGGTCAGACACATGTCACAACAAGCCAACCATCAAGTGGTAGCACTTCAATGACTCCAATGAACCCCGATGAGGTTAACTAAAGTGTAATTGAACATCATAAGTGGTTGGAGGTGCCCCTGTTGACTCCAGCTCATTAAATAATCATTAAATAATCAATTTAATGAAGGAAGGTGCCTTCATTACTCTATTTAACTGATTTTAACCATCAGTTAGCAATATGGGGCATTAATGACACTCAAATCACCCCTGGAGTGCTCCAGTTAGCCTCCCTGAATGTAGGAGAAGGCTAAGTTAGCCTCCTTGCCTGAAGGTAGGCATGGATGTGATCTAGATGATGTCATCAAGTGCTCCTCTGATGTTAATTAAGTCAATAGTACTTAGGATAGTGGTTTAACTAGGCCAAATTGACCAAAATGAGTATGTAAGGTGGTAAATGTCTCCAACAGGAGGATGTTTTGAAATCGTATGGTCTGTTTGAATAAGAAAAATTTATCTTGTCCTTACATATTATTAAGTGGATATCCAAATTAAGGCATACTGTCAACACATCACATCAAAATCAAACCCTTGTCTTTGGCATAGTTTTCCACATTGGAGAATAATGTAATTTTATAGTTTACATTTCAAATGTTTTGCTTGTATTGTACTTGCAATGATAAATTTTGGCCATTAGCATAATTAGGATAAAAATTTTACACTTGATAAAAATAGTTACCATGTACTATGGCTTTTGAACATTGAAGAATAAAAATGGTTTAGGATTAGAACCTTGTCCAAACCTTAGTTTCGCTTTGGCATTGTTCTCTATGGAACCTTAGCATAGAGTTTGTCTTTTTAACTGTGATGTTGAGGTACCTCACTACCTACAATTAATAACATAGAGGTTCATGTGTTATTCATGACGACTAAGTAAGGCCATGACCCATCCCTTGTGCAGCTCAAGGTTAGAATCAAACATACGACAATGAACAACTGTCAAGTTCAATTTTTACCTTCTAAGTCAGAACTGTTATGTCTAAAAAAATTGTCATGACAACAGTTAACAAAGTAAAGAAAGATGATAATATCTTAAGTATATTCTTCTTACAACTATTTAAAGGATTTTCAAATTATAACACCTAGGTTAATTGTAGTAAATAATTTTTTTTTAGTTTTACGAATTTTAAAGTTGTTACATGTGATATCAAACTGAGTTTCCAAACACTAGGCCTGAATGGCTCACTCGCATATAAGTAAGAAGATAAATATACTAATTTTATTTGCACTTATTTCTGTACAGAAATATAAAATCTATTTTGCAGGAAAATGGAAGGTGTTGAAGCATCTGCAGAGAATGGTTCTCAACATAACAATCCTGGCAACTTTTATCTAGATATGAACAATATAGAGTTAATACAGATAGTTAAGGAGTTAAAGGAGGAACTGCAGAATGTAAAATTAGATAATGAAAGAATTCTGGAAATGAATCAAATATTACTAGATAATATGCATAATAGAGGAAAAGGTAAATGAAATGTTTATGAAACTGATTCTGAAACAATCTCTTACACACAAAAAGGAAAGAAAGAAAAATATTCTGATAGTAAATCTTCTTCTGAAGTAAATGCAAGGTCATGTAAGGGAAGGTATCAGTACATAACTGACAATGGTGAAAGTAACCATAAACCCATGAGAAGGAAGTATAAACCCTATGAAGAAATTTCTGGGGAATTCAAAAAAATAAAGCCTCCCATGTTCAACAGGGAAGTAGAGAAAGGTGAGGAAGAAAAATCTTGGCTGTCAGGAGTGAATAAATATTTCCAGATTTACAACTATTCTGACAGACTAAAGGCCAGAATGGTGATTTACAATTTTACTGGAAAAGCCGATATCTGGTGGCAAGATATAAAGAGGGTCAAAAATCTGAAAGAGAAGTACTTAACCTGGAGAGTTTTTAAGAAGTGTTTTAAAAGAATTTTTTTGTCTGAACAATAGTATGAAGAAAGAGCCAAGGAGTTCTATGAATTAAAAATGGGTTCCATGTCCATGAAGGAGTTAGGAAGCAATTTTTAAGTCTGTTAAGATATGTACCTTCCATAATAGATGAAAATCCTAAAATTCAACGGTTTTTAAGCCGTCTATCTACTAGCTTCAAAGATAGGATTGAGTTTGATAATCCCAAACATTGGAGGAAACTATCAGAAAGGTTGATTTCTGTTATGAGAAGAGCAAGAAAAGAGAAATTTTACCTAATTGGAAGACTAAAATGACATGTCATTTTGATCAGAAGAGAAGAGGGTTTAAGTCAAATAAGATTTTTGGGAGTAAATATCAGAACTTCTCCAAGAATAACTATTAGAAAACTGATTTTAAGAATAAAGTACCCCAGAATACTGTAGCACCAAATGGTAGGGATATGTCTAACAAATTTGTTAAAAATACTGAACAAAGGGAACCTATTAAATGTTGATAATGTCATGGACCGCATTACACAAAGTACTGTCTGAACCGGAAGGGGAACATCAACAACATACACACTATCCGGGAAGAGGAAACAGTTGGAGATGTGGAAAATCAGATGCACTAGATAAATGAAGATCTGGAAAATCGACAAGCAGATCATCAGACTTTCATGATGGAAGCGAAAGGTATGATATACAATTTTCCTATTTCCATCTTGATCGATCCAGGTGCTAGTTTAAGTTATATATCTCCTAGCATAGTGGAAAAGTGCAGATTATCTTTAAAAAAGTTTGAAAAATCCTAGCTGGTCCAGTTAGCTACAAGAACTAAAAGAAATGTGGTAAATTATGTTGAAAGTTGTAATTTGCTTATGAGTAAGTTTGAAACTCAGGTCAAATTAAATGTGTTATCTTTAGGACCTTATGATGTCCTAATAGGAATGGATTGGCTTGAAAAACACCAAGTGATTTAAAACTATTTTTAGAAAACTTTTACTTGTTTGAATAATGAAGGAGAAAGAATTAATGTCACTGGAATACCTAGGAAGATATCTGTTAGACAAATTTCAGCCTTACACATGAAAAAGGTTGTAAGGAAGAGTTGTAAAGTCTTTGCAGTACACATTATAAATAATGAACAAATCAATAAAAAAGATAAACTAGGATTTAAGGATATTCTGATCCTACAATATTTTGTGGATGTATTCCCGGAAGAAATTCCAGGATTAACTCATAAAACGAGATCGGTACTTTACAACCGAATTAGTATCCGGAGCGGTACCTAATTCGAAAGCTCCCTATCGAATGAACATCTTGGAGCTGAATGAATTAAAATTACAAATACAAGAATTAATAGACAAACATTACGTAAGACCAAGTGTATCCACTTGGGGAGCACCCGTCCTTTTTGTTAAAAATAAATACAGTACTCTATGTATATGTATAGACTACCATCAAATTAATAAAATTATGATTAAGAATAGGTATCATCTGCCCTGCATTGACGATATGTTTGATCAAACACGCGGAGCAACGATATTCTCAAAGATCGACTTAAGGTCTAAATATCACCAAGTCATAATTAAAGATGAAGACATCTTTAAAACTTATTTTCGGACAAGATATGGGCACTATGAATTTGTGGTTATTCCCTTCGGGCTAACAAATGCACCAACAACCTTTATGTGCTTAATGAACACTATCCTAAGTAAGTGCTTAGACAAATTTGTAGTTGTCTTTATAGATGACATATTAATTTATTCTAAGACAAAAGAAGAACATGATGAACACCTAAATATAATTCTACAAGTGTTAAGATAACATCATCTATATGCTAAGTTCAATAAATGTTATTTTATAAGGATTAAATACAATATTTAGGGCAAGTACTATCCGAAGAAGGGATATCAGTGGACTCGGATAAAAGCTATAATTGATTGGCATGTTCCTAAGGATGTAACTGGTGTACGATCTTTTATGGGGATAATAGGTTATTACATAAAATTTATTGAAGGATTTTCAAAGATTGCAAATTCTATAACTTCATTACAAAAAAAGCGTAAGAAATTTGTTTGGAATAAAAAATGTGAAGACAGTTTTAAAAAAATAAAATAATTACTAACTATTGCACCCATTCTAAAAATAACATATCCATAAAAATATTTCGTCGTATGCAGTGATGCATGCAACGAAAGCTTGGGTGGATTACTAACACAAGAAGGTCATGCAATCGCATACGAATCAAGAAAATAAAAAACTCATGAAAAGAATTATGCAACTTATGACTTAGAGTTCTCTTCCATAATCCATGCTCTAAAAATGTGGCTCCATCACTTAATAGGTAAAATATTTCTGCTAATGTTTGATAACAGAAGCCTAAAATATCTGTTTGATAAGCAAAATCTAAACGTGAGGCAAGCTATATGGCTAGATTTCCTTAGCGAATATGATTTTGAAATCAATCATATTAAAGGGATAGAAAATAAACTGGTTGATGCCCTAAGAATGAATGCAGTAACAAGTTTTGTAGCTACCATTAGCAGTTATAAAACTGATTTGGAAGATAAATTGGAAGAAGGAATAAAGTGGGACCCAGAATGCCAGAATTTAAAAGAAAATGTAACTCAGAATATTTCTGAAAATATAATTATAGATTGCAATTTTAATGAAAAATGGTTAATACTGTTTAAAAACAGACTGTTTGTGCCAAATATACTAGAAGTTAAACTATTGATTTTGAATGAAATACACAAAAGTACTTATTCTAGACATTCAAAGTATCAGAAGAAGATAACCATGTTGCAAAAAGAGTACTTTTGGCCTAACATGAAAAATGAGGTTGCTGAATTTTTAGCCGCAGTGTATCGAATGTCAGCAATTCAAAGCTAAACATCAACACCCAACAGGCCTTTTGCAGCCATTACCAATTCCAAATTGGAAATGGGAAGTCGTGAGTCTTGACTTTGTAACTGGTTTACCTAATAACCAGAAACAAAAGGATTCAATAATGGTAGTTGTGGATAAATTAAGTAAAGAAGCACACTTTATCCTTGTTAAAACAACTTATAAAGCTGCTAACATTGTAGATATTTTCATGAAATAAATCTTCCGCTTACATGGAATTTCAAAGGTAATAATTTCTGACCAAGATCCAAAATTTATTGGTGATTTATGGAAATATTTATTTAAAGGGATAGATACTAAATTAAACTTCAATACTACTTATCATCTGTAAATGGATGGAAAAACAGAAAGAGTTAATTAGGTACTAGAATATATTTTGTGAATGAATGTTAGATATTATCCCAAGAAGTGGGAAGACAATTTGCACTTAGTTGAATTTGCTTACAATAACCATTATCAGGATTCAACAAAGCTTAGTACTTTTGAAATATTATATGGTAGAGAGTGTAACACTCCTATTACATAGAGTAATCCGGTAGATAGATTGATGTTAGGACCTGACATGTTAAAATAATTGGAACTAACAATCAAACAGGTACAAGGAAACTTGAAAACTGCTAAAGACAGGAAAAAGAGTCATGTCAACCTTAAAATAACTTCGAAGGAATTTCAAGTAGGTGAGCATGTGTTTGTTCAGGTAAAACCCAGAAAGAGCTCCTTTAAGTTAGGGAGTTGTGCTAAATTAGCACCCAGATATTATGGACCATTCAAAATACTGGAAAACATTGGGCCAGTGGCATATCAATTAGCCTCTCCACCTAATCTTAAAATACATAACATCTTTCATGTTTCTATTTTGAAAAACATATATACATAATGCTACTCATGTGATTGATTGGAATGTGATTTAGGTAGAACCAAAAGGATATTTTCTAGTGGAACCAAATTATATTCTCGACAGGAGGAAAATTTTTCTCCGCAATCGCACCATTAGACAGGTAAAAGTGCAGTGGAAACACCTCAGTCCAAATGAAGTGACTTGGGAATTGGAGAGTGATATGCGGGTGACATATACAGGTCTGTTCTAAGAAGACTCATAATAACTTAGGAAACATCGAGGATGATGTTGAGCTTAAGGGGGGGTGTTTGTAACATACCCAGAACAGAAAAATAAATATTTATTATTTATTTCAGCAAAAACATTATGTTAATTTTTATTGTAAAGTTTATGACCAAGTGGGTCAAGGATGAATGTAATTGAAGAATTATTTATTTTAATAATTAATAAAAGGAGACACCTATTCATGGGATACTTTTAAATGAGTTTTCACTGACCCACTAGGAGGAAGGAGTAGCCATAGAAGGTTGGTTGACAAGTGGAAGCACTAGCATTCACTTTCTAGCTGTTGTGGGAGCATAATCCCTAAAAATGTGGTCATGTTCCCTGAGAAGAGGAACTGAGGTGGTGGCTCGTTAAATTCCAAATTTGACCCAAATACCTAGGAAATATTATTTAAACCATCAAATTGAGCAGGAGGCTCACCATTCATTCTAATTTCTGAGAGAATGAACTTTGTGACTGCTACAAATTGAAAATTCAAGCACACAAAGAATTTGATGAGGGGATAGCTAAAGTGTTTTGCTGATTTAAGTATGCTATTGAGTGCTAAGTTGCAGAAGTCTGCTGTGTGGCATAGATATTTGTCCTAGTGGTTCAGTGAACAAGCTTGGGGGTCCTAAGAAAGTGATTTGGCTGCTTCAGGAAAAGGTTGGCTTGAACAGTCTCCCTTGGGTGTTAGTCCCTTTTTCTGCAACACATCCAGGTTCCAACTCTATATCGGTATTATGTTATTGTGTTCCTCCTGTTTAAATAAGCTGTAATTATTTTCAATAATGTTTTAGTTAATTGGTATTTATTCAATTATTATGTGATTAAGTATTTACATAGAAACTGATTGATAGAGAAATGAATTTAAATTGTCTCCTGTATGCTATTGAGTGCCGAGTTTAAATTGTCTGATTAGTACAAGAAGATATGAAATTATGTCTGATTAGTAGTACTAGAATGACTAAATCTTTGTGTATCTTTGATTATTGCAGAAAATAGAAATATATATATATATATATATATATATAGTTTACAATCCACTGATATTTAGAAGACTTTGTACTAGTTAAATATAGAAGCTACACCTCTTATTTCAAAAGATAAATAGTTACAGTTAGTAAAACTAAATTTGATTTACAATACAAGCATATGAACAGAAATAGGATTACCTACCACGGATCCTCCACAAGATTCCATTAATAAATATTGCGGATTCTCAACCAAAACTAATAGGATTAAAGATGATCTTTCGTAAGAAAGTTTGGTAGTAACTAATAGAGTTTATTTATGAATACCCTAAGGTTATAAACCTGTAAATAATAAAATAAAATTGATACAGAGTCTCTTATTTTCAAAACACATTAACTTAAAGCTGAATAAAAATACTAATGTTCAAATCTAAGTCCTTCCTTAATACTCTGTTTACATTAATCTGTTCAGGATAAGTGTCTTGTCTCCTAAAACCAGACTCTAGAATTAATCTGGAATATAATAACTAAGCTATTTCATATAGGGGAATCTTAAGCCCATTTTCCTTAACGAATAAAATTGTTTTAAAACACCAAGTCGAGATTATCGACAGACCGTAGCACTAGTTACATGATTCAGGTCGGGCTGGTGTTGTTTCTGTAGTATTTACTTTTGCAGAAGAAAGTTACAGGAAGCCTTAAGGATTTTTCCTTTTTGGAATAGAATGGTTAACAAACATAGTATAAATTATTTTCAACAATAATAGAAGTTACATACAATCTCATGGCTTATTAAAATTAAATAAACCAAGCTAAATACTCAAAGTAAAAGCTTTGCAGTTTTTAAACAAAACAATGAAACCCTAGGATTTTTAGTAAAACTGAATATAATATCATTAAGGTTCTTACAACTGAACTCCATTTGTTCCTTTTAAATGGTTCCAAACCCTATGGACTATCAACAGAATATTAACGATTGAGTAATCATTCCCTTAAATAATAAAACCTTATCTAAAAACCCCGTAGAGATTTTGACAGTCGAATTCCTTTTGACATAGGCCTTAAGGCCTTTCTTTTAAAACCTACTTGGAAAGGTAGAGGCTTCACAGCCATTTCCTTTCAAGTATTTTTTTAGGTTAACAACAAATAAAAAACAATAAATCTTTTACAAGAACATTGCGGCTATATAACTAGAAAAGCAATACAACTTATAAACAAACCGAGGACTCGATAAATGAAGTGTAGTATAAGTTAAAAACACAGCTTTTATAAAATAAAGTAAGGGATGTACATAGATAACCCTCATGGGATTTGTCCCATAATGTATCCAACATAAATCAAACCAGTAATGGTCTTACAGCAGTGGCTTCTTAGCCCAAAATAAAGATCAACACTAAGACTACACAATCTTATCGAGTTAAAGTAACATAAAAACAATGCAAGAAAAGTAACGAAACACACAATTGTATATATTGTCGCTTTTAAAAACATTTTACAGATAACCATTTCAGATTCATCAGAGATATACATAACAAACTGTGTTTAGAGTGGCTATCGAAGCCCAAACATATTTGACAGAGCAAGGCTCACAGCCACAGTAAAAAAAATAAACTAACTGAAAGTTTGTAACATTTTTTCCAGAACCAAAACAAAAGTAGTTTTAAAACCCCATATCTTCCAAAGGAAAGTGGAACAGTCTCAAGACTCTACAAATAATTACACCGTCTCTCAAAACAAACCGAGTTGCAGTATTAAAACCCTCATGGGTACTTACAATAATAATAGGTTTTAGAACCAACCAAAAATATACAGAGTGGTATAGTCTTTTCAAAAGGCCTCATGGGAAACAAAAATTCCATACAACAAGTATTCATAGTATACCAAATCAAATTATCACTTCCACATTGCCAACCCAACACATAATGGAAAATGAAACCCCAACGCTAAGAAAAACATCTTTATATCTAGTTTGAATATGCAGAGCTATGACATGGGTCTTACCTGTTAAGGAAAGAGTATTCTTAGCCGGAGTCTAACCACGTCCCACTCACATAGTTGTTCTACACATTTCAAATTAAAAGGAGCTAAAACATATCTTTTAAAATAAAACAAAACTATTGCAGAGAAGAAAAATCAGTTAATGAAGTGATAACTAGGCTTCTCGGTAGTTCAAACCCAATCAGTGATACCTGATCGATAGTCGAACATAGTTCTTGACTTCCACTCATATGTTGTGCAGTTGTAACAGTTCCAAATGACGTCAAGATCCCAAGTTAACTGTCTCTATATTTCTATTCATTGTGAGAGTAGTGAAGGATGGAGCATGAAGGAGTCAAAGAACAAACTGAAAAGAACAAGGGATACCATACCAAAACCCCATCGAAGTGTTTGGACTGATCTCCAAAGTGCATTGAAAACCCCTAGGGTTTCCACATCAAACTTGTTGTCGACAGGTGGAGGAAGTATTGAAATCGCAGGGTCTGTCTTAATAACAAATCCATTTCTTGTCCTTGCATAGCATTAAGTGGATATCAAAATTAAGGCCGACTGTCAACACATCACATCAAAATCAAATCCTTGTCTTTGGCATAGTTTTCCACATTGGAGAATAGCGTAATTTTATAGTTTACATTTCAAATGTTTTTCTTGTATTGTACATGCAATAATAAAGTTTGGCCATTAGAATACTTAGGATAAAACTTTTGCATTTGATAAAAATAGTTACCATGTACTATGGCTTTTCAACATTGAAGAATAAAAAGGGTTTAGGATTAGAACCTTGTCCAAACCATAGAGTTTGTCGTTTTAACTGTAATTTCGAGGTACCTCACTACCTACACTTAATAACATAGAAGTTCATGCGTTAGTCATGACGACTAAGTAAGGCCATGCCCATCCCTTGTGCAACTCAAGGTTAAAATCAAACATATGACAACGATAAACTGTCAAGTTCAACCTTTACCATTTAAGTCAGAACTATTATGTCACAAAAAATTGTCATGACATAAGTTAACAAAGTAAAGAAAGCTGATAATATCTTAAGTTTATGCATCTTACAGCTATTTAAAGGATTTTCAAATTCTAACACCTAGGTTGATTGTAGTAAATTTTTTATTTTTTTTACGAATTTTAGGGTTGTTACAATATTTATATGAGTATAATATATATATATATATATATATATATATATATATATATAGAGAGAGAGAGAGAGAGAGAGAGAGAGAGATTATAAGACGCCATGTTATAAGTTTTTTAATTTTATTTTTTACTTTTTATTATTATTATTTTTATTGAGCCGACATGTACCATGTCACCGTTACAGACATGACACATTTCACCCATTTAAGCCTCTAAACACAAATATCAATAAATTAAATCTAAAATATTAAAACATAACCATATATTAATCCATCCCTTAAAATTAATCATCATAAAATTACATAAAAATAATTATATTATAAAATTGTATTTATATTCCAATATTAAAAAAAATTAAGTTCATATAATTTTATAATTTTAAGCACACTAAATTATAAAATATAAAATAACATATGTAAAAACTAATTGAATATTAATAAAATAAATGCAAAATTTGTACACAATTAGTTTTTAAAATATGTTATTATATTTAAAATGAGGTTATGTCTACTCATTAATTTGGAAATAAAATGATGTTTGAGAAATAAATCCATATAAAGTTGTGTAAAATTTAATATAATAATATTTTTAAAATGTTATAATGTAAAAATGGTTTAAACTAATTTACTTTTAATACAATTTTATTTATAACAATAATAAAAATTTAAATATTCTACTAAACTTTAATTTTACGGAGTAGTTTAAATATTTATTTTTTCTAATATTTTTTTGGTTTGTTTTGTTATTTTTTTATTAATTTTTTTTTTAATTATATGTATTAATTATGAAAATTGCATAATACTATAGCATGTGAAGATCTAAATTTGTTTATTTTTATTTATTAAAAACCAATGAAAATTTAAAGGGTAAAATAAATTCTTATTCTAATTTTCTTGACTAAAAATTATAATTTCATCAAAAATATTTATAATAATTTTTAAAATTCACTTTAATTAATTATGTAAAATAATATGAAATATATAAATATATTTTAAACTAAACCAATCATACTTATTACCTAAGTAACAGGACACTTCCAAATAGGGTCCGTGTCCCGTATTCCACGTGTTGGACACGGCACTTGCCCTAATAGGTGTCCGACACCATAATTTTCGTGTCCCAAAATCTGGACACTTTCCAACACATGTCGGACACTTGCCAGGAACGTGTCCTGATTTCTGAACATGTGTCCTATCAAAAAGGGTATAAAGGAGGAGGAGGATAGAGGAAAGAACTACAACA
The DNA here is from genome assembly GCA_001517045.1 of Pseudotsuga menziesii. NCBI lineage: Eukaryota > Viridiplantae > Streptophyta > Pinopsida > Pinales > Pinaceae > Pseudotsuga > Pseudotsuga menziesii. The sequence continues at coordinate 73,856 of LPNX011216655.1, forward strand.
GTAATGCTAATTTTGACATGGAGGAGCAAGAAGACGATTAACAATGGCTAGTACCATTGATGAACTATTATATTCTTACCTGTGGCTATTTAGTATTTTCATTTGGTATCTAGTAAGACAATAAATACTAGACTTAGTACTAAGTAGTATCTACTCTATTTTGTATTTGTCGGTGGCATTCTCTTGAAATACATTTTGATTTGTGTGGTTTATTGAGAAATATCAAATATGCAATTTATGGTTCAAAGTTCATGATTCATTGATAATTTTATTACTGATTCATCATTGTCAAATTTCAATTGAATG
>LPNX011216655.1:74470-133497 GCA_001517045.1 Pseudotsuga menziesii
TCCTTCGTGTCCCGTGTCCTCGTGTCATGTGACTTAGCTTATTACCTTTAAGAAAACATTAATAATAATAATATAAATTTGTATTATTTAAAATAAGGTAATAAGAAAACAATAATAATAATAATAATAATTTGTATTATTTAAAAGACTAATTTTAAGAAAAATGTCTTGAAAATTTGTAAAATCAGCATTTTTATTTAACTCAAAAACATAAACATATATATTAATTTTGATAGATTGAAATGGTCAAAATATTTTATTTTAAAAAAAAAACTCTTCCGCACGAAAATTATATTAATAATTTAAATATTTAAAATTATATTAATGATTTAAAATTAATAATTATATAAATTGAAATTATATAGTTTTTAATAAAATTGTTTAAATCAATTTTAATAAAATTGAAATTAAAATTTTAAATTATAATTAAACTAATTTTTAAATTATTCATATAAGCAAGTAAACATCTCAAACTTATTTTTTTTAAATTCCATTAGTATAAAACCAGCATAGATCCAAATCCTAGTCTCTATCAAGCGCCGAGAGGGATAAAATCTCCCAAGGTGCCAACCTCTTCCCATGTATTGCACTCAAGGAGGTTTGTACCTTGGGAGATTTGATCCCTCTCGGTGCTTGATAGAGCCTAAGATTTGGATCTACGCTGGTATGTTTCAATAAAGTAGTAAATAGCTTACCATCCAAGTCTAATTGTGGTTTCTCTAATCCTCGTATTTACAAGTTTGTAAGCATTATCTAGCTTCTCATTTTTCCTTTGTGCATTCAAAGTCAGTGAAAAGATAGCTTAAATCATATCTTATACTTTATTAAATTCATTTATAATATGATTTATTATATTTTTATAAATAATAATAATAAACTAAAATATAATTAAAAAAATTATAATTCATATTAAAATAATATCTAAAATATATTAAAAAAAGGTATTCACTATCCACATAAAATTGGACTAACATGCTTATAAAAACAAATAACTCATATTAAAATAATATCTAACATAATATTGAAAAATATTGAAAAAAAATATATTTATATTCACTTTGCACATAAAGAAAAAGTACTGGAATACTTATAAAAACACAAAACACATAAAATTAGAAAAAGATAAATAAATATTCCTGACATAGTCTTACCTTTGTAATGGCCATTCATATGTCCACCGAGGGCTGTTTTCTCAAATGCCTTATTACAAAACCTAAACATAAAATTAGAAAAAGATAAATAAATATTCCTGACATAGTCTTACCTTTGTAATGGCCATTCATATGTCCACCAAGGGTTTGTGTTTTCTCAAATGCCATATTACAAAACCTGCACCTGCACTTGTAGGTTGTTGGATTGGCAGCTTCTTCCTCAGTGAGCGACTTTCTTTTCTCTGCATTGAACCGCTTTCTTTTCTGTGCACATGAATTTAAAATTGGTTTAACTTTAAAATATCATAAACTTACATGAAATAAACAACACTGCACAACAAACCCTCCACAACACACAGCAAGGGCGATGGCCTTGGCTTACAAAAGGTTGAAATTGATCTATTCCTTCCCATCCCTAAGGTTGACTGATACACGTCTTGGAACAAAGGAAAGACACTATCAGTTGAGAGTTGTAGGCAAAAGAAAAGGCAGCGGGGTTTATGATGTAGAGGCCTGTTCAACAAACCCTCCACAACGCAACGAGGATCCATTTACAAAAGAAACTGATTACTGTACTCATCAACATTAAAAATGAGAATAAGGGTTGAGTTAAGAGAAATATACTGATTTCGTTCTCCAACTTTCGAATGCCAACGGGTGGATCCACGCTTCCATCAACATCTAGCGGTTTTTTACCTGAAAAGAAAGTCCTCGTATCATTAGTGGACACATTAATAATATCAATTACAATTTTTTTAAGCATTACCCTACTTCATGCCACCCTTGAATCACCTGAAAAGAAAAATACACAATTTTTTTAATCATTACCCTAGCTCATGCCATTGAAGAATCCAAGCATTTCAGAGATACCTGCGTTGTTCTGCGAGGGTTGAATGATGGCTTCGCTGTCCTGCGAGCTGGCATCAAACTAGGGAGGTTGATCAGGCTGTAAAACACTCATAGGAAGGGAGGAAGGGATGGGTTCATCAGCATCCATAGACGCATCACTAGGATCAAACAAATAGTAATCGACACAGCTGAAACCCTCATTTTCTCCACTAAGACGACCCAAAGAATCCTGTAAAACACTCATAGGAAGAGAGGAAGGCGGTTGCTCATCCAGTAAAACACTCATAGGAAGCGAAAAAGGCAGTTGATCATCCTGTAAATCACTCATAGGAAGCGAGGAAGGCTGTTGATCATCCTGTAAATCACTCATAGGAAGCCAGGATGCAAGCGTGTGGGCCGTCTCATCACCCCAGAAATTTTCCCACGGATTTTCATTTTCTTCTTCAACAGAAGCACGGTAAGAGGCTGAGCATTCATGAAGTATATTCACGTATCTCTGGGTTGCATCAATGGCTATTTGTAGACTGCTCAGTCACGCCTTTCAAGAGCGGCAATTATTCCGCATTTCTCAGAATGCTCTTCATGGCCATGGGTCTGTACAATCTGCAGAGATTGCTAAGTTCCAATGGTTTGATCCGTGGTTTCTGCAGAGACATGGCGTGGTTATCCCCGCACAGTGTCATGCCCATCCCCCATTGCTCCATGGTGATCGCTGGGCGGAGGAATTAAAGAATTTGAATAACTCTGCGAGAGACCGCCTTCATCAAGAGTTCGTCAGCCCACAGGAACCGAAAATATCTGCGGAGGAAGGGAGGAGGTTCCTGAGGCTCGTCCAGATGGATTCTCTGCTCAAAAGATTGTGCCAGATACCCCATGGCTGCATTTCCTGTAAAGAGTTATTACATATTTCTATGGACTCCATCGGCGAAGAAAACTGCAAGGAAGTTATGAAATCGCTTGATGAAGCTGGGCAGATTCTCATAATTGGCAATCGCGTCTACCTCCGGCCCGAGCAGGTACCGGGTGCAATCTTTGAACTTTTGAAGCTTTTGTTGCTTAAAGATTTCTTGATTTTGTTAGGGTTTCAAGATTTCTTGTTCTAAGATATGTTTTTTTGTTGTTTTCTAAGATCAGTAGCTACTTTCGCATACAAAACCACATACAATGCTTGTATTTCAAATTTAAAATTCTTACCTGGGTTTATTGTTGATGTCGCAGTGGTTGTTGCTATTTGCTGTCGCAATGGTTGTTGTTGTTGCTGGATCAAGGTAGCTAGGATTTGGATGTAGTTTGTGATATTTCTTGCTATTTATATAGTTTATTTTTTTTCTTCTAATTTTCTATTTTTTTTAGCCGACATAACATTGTAACTTCTAATTTTTTTTTTCTATTTTTTTATAGCCGACATAACATTATGTAACGTTACATAACGTTACAACGTTACGTAACGTGACAACGTTACGTAACGTGACAAGATCTACCCCATACTGGGCTGTAGAGCGCCTCTCGGCGCAATCAATTAAACATTTCCATTTAAATAGAAAACAAAAAATGTTGTATCAAAATATGCTGATAATTAAATAGTTAATGATATAATGAAATAGTAAACTTCTTTGCACTTTGGAAAAATAAACATTAAAAAGCATAGTGAAAACTATTGCTTCTAAATGAATGGCATACCAAAAAAAACTAACATTCCACCTTGGAGTCATACTCTCTCCTCATGACATAAAAAAATATAAAAGGGATGAAGGACATTGATGACCATCATTGTCATGGGATCAGCTTGCACCCACTTTTTCTAGTGGTCGGCCAAGTTGTGTGACAATGCGCAGAGCTTCACAAGGGTGAGACCAAATTGGGTGCTCTCCAATGGACTGCACCTTCCATGGAATTAACCCTTACTTAGTTATGTTCCTGCTCTAACGTAGACACTTCTTTAACTTAGTTTAGCATGCTAGAGAACATTAGCGAACACAACATCTAAAAAGAGACAAGTACACAAGATTATGGGAGAACCCCAAACCGGATGGGATGTGGTACTCTTTTTACACTTATCAGATGTTTCAAATTTACAACATTATATAGAAGCAGGCGGTGCACAACCAGCTAACCCACTTGCAGAGGTTCCCAACCAGTGTCCTCTAGAAACCCCAAGAATTTTACAATAAACTCTCTAACTGAGCTTCATTCTAAGTTGTTGCACCTCCACCACAATTTTGCTCCGCCTACTTGTTATCGACCCAACTTCTTCCTTTCAAGACTGTCTCACCGTCGTCATCCAGAGAAGCCTCCTAGCTGAGCGCTTCCCTACCTACATTCCTTTCTAGTGTCCTGCCCAAGTGTGCCCAAAGTTTCCAAGGGTTTTAGGCATGCCTCAGCTGCACCCTGTGCAAGAGGTCTGGGTTTTCCAGGCATTAGAGCACTTAGTGTCTCTTGCTTTTCTCCCTTCTTGGATGAGCTTCACCGCACTTTTATATGCCTTAATGTGCCGACAGGGTGACCCGTGCATGGTCACCTTCCATGGAACCATTCCTTGGCATGCACATTATCTCCTTTCATTGTTTTTGTTAGCACTGGGATTGAGCCCCAAGGTCGAGCAGGGGGGAGGACCGCTCCCTAGTAACAGTAGAACCACTTTAGACTGTGCCTCCGACCCTGCGCAGTCAGAGAGGGATCTCTTGTTTTGTCTTCGAAGTCTACTCTACATAAGATTTTTAGTCAAAGATAATCAGGGGGCTAGGATCCTAAATGGGACAAAGTGTATCAAGATGAGATGTAAGGTGGGATTATCGGGGTAAGGGACCATTGGCAATGGAGTCGAAAACCTGCGTAGGGAACACTTGCCCAAGGAAAGGAATGGTGTGGGGTTGCAAATAGAGGCAAGGTAGCCACTGATCTCCCAATTAGGAGATATTTAGTGGGAAATTGGAGGACAAGAGAGAATAGCCCATCGCATGGAGCACCAGTGAGATGAATTCCATGCAACTTTAGAAGAAACTTGATAAATGTCTGGAACAACAACCGGAGCATAACAAGTATGAATTCGTAACTGCTATACAATAAGTTGTATACATGAAAGCAATCAACAAACTGGAGTGAAAACATGAAACACATTGCAAGTAAAAGAAGATACATATTGGGAAAAGAAATGACACTTAAATATCTACCATGAGAAAGAACTCCTCCTCTGCAATTTTATTCATAACACAGGCATCAAATCTTATTTACAAAGGAGAGCCTCAGCCCTAGAATGTTTCCCAATCTAACCAACTCCTCTTCTTCCTCTATCGGGAGTGTATTTATACAATTCTAATGCTGAGACTACCAATTTGAAAATTGTTACAGGTCACTATCATATGTTAACAGTATAGTGAGTGGGACTATCGCCACGTTTTACAAATATAAACAATAAACATTATGGTGTTGGCGGTCACATTTGGCCCGAGTAACAGTTCAACGTGCTTGGATGCTACGGAGGATTGCGAGTATGATGCCTCCTTCCCATCTCGAAGCGTGCTCTCCCATCTTGTTCAAATGCAGCTTTCCACATGGGCCCGCATTGGCAAGGTAGTTTGCATTTTTCCCCGGTTCAATAACATCCACCACCTCCTTCCTCACCGGGTAACACTGTTAGCCATGGGATCTGGAAGAAGTGTCGCATTGCTTTTGGTTGAGACAAACCTATGGGGTGGCTTGTCATTCTTGTACTTCTCGCCTCCAGTGAGGTGAGCTCTCACACAGGCAATAGGGTGTAGCATATCTACACCAGCCCCGTCACCCTCAAAAAGTGGACTTCACAAACAGGGTTGTTAGGGATTTAAACCCCTGACGCTCCCATTCGAACAAATGCTTATACAAGGAACAATCAATGACTGTCCCCTTCCATGGAGGCTTTGGTGGGAGCGATGTTATCAGGGGTTCCTAGAAAAAAACTTATGGGGAGTAAGTGTCCAGGCCCCATGTTGTTGGGGGGGTGGGTATCACGTCTAGACCTCGATGGCTGGTGTCATTCTCGGCATGCAATACCAAGGTGACGGGCAAGTGTGGAAGCTTCCCACCAACCATCAACACCCCTATATAGATAAGCTTCTCAAACCATATCTTCATCGTCAAACTCTTCGAGCCTTTGCAGATTCATGGAGAAGTAAAATTCAGGTTCTGGAGATATGTTAATTCACTCCCATTGCTCCGAAAGTAGTATATAAAGCTTCAAGACTGACCCTAGAAATGTCTGGTCATCATTCTTGCACACTCTGTCATCGAGTGTATTTGGTATCAACATGTGTGAGGGCGTGAGCAGAGTGATCCTTTTCTTGTTGGGGATCTAGTCACTTAGTTTCATCGGTCGTGGCGCCTTACTGTCTGCTATGGGAAGCATTTGTGGACGCCATCTGGTACAATAGATCCATGTTGCAAAGTTCATGAAGTGGACGTTCCCATGTTTCCTTTCTCTTTTGAAGTAGGAAATGGAATGGTCTCTTGCGTCATGCTGGCTTTGCCTCGTGTGAGTGGTGGATTTGTCGGTTACTTTCCTTACTTCCGCAAGCCAACTCACACAAATAGCCACTTATCATGTCATGACTCTACCAAGGGATGATTCCATCGTTACACGCATTACAAATGGCATCATAGAAATCGACCAATCTGCAAGGATGCATATTACACGTGTGAACGTCTCCTCCGCTATCATCTCAGCACTGGATGTGAAACATGTACCCTAGGAGCCTTCCCAGCCATCCGATCTGAGGAATATTTCAGTTCCGTCGTCCACGTTCCATTCCATCTGCCGCTAAATTTTCTCCTTTGAACACTGCGGGCAGTTCTAGATTGTGACATGTTCTCAACTGTCGATCGCGATCGACCCTTCATGCAGCCATAGATTTGAGTGGGCCCCATTATCTTTCACAATGAGAATCCTTGGCATTCATTCATGCTAGTCCGCTCTATGAAATAAACCATGGCCATAGATTTCTCTCCTTTCTTATCATGGTCATTGATCTTCGTGACCATTACCCCTCTTTCGTGATTTGAAATCGCGGCTTCACCTGTGCAAGTATGGCTTGCGAAATTGATTGAGGTCATAGATCTGACTCAGATCTCATCTCAACTATAGAATATTTCTGACCTTTAACACATTTTGGGATCTAGAAAGGAGGCTTTGGTCAAGCATGTCCGCTCATGCGAAATTTTTTGGGGCCATTGATTCACCTCTGATCAATCTCAGCCTTTGATTTTGAGCCTCACTCAATGCCTTCAGCACACCTTCCGCTTTCTCCTTCGCTTGGCACTTTTGATAACCTGAAGGGGAATTCACATAGAGTTCGTGGGAATGGGACCCTCATCGAACTCATATAAGGATCTCAAATCAACTGTTAAAAACAAAGTGTTAACAACTGGCTCCACAAGGGATGCTATCCTCCCAGTGAGGTAGTAAAGAACCCCCATAGACCAAGTGCAAAAACCATTGGATCGGCTTCAATATTTCTTTGAAATCTCCATTTTGCTATGAGTTACTGCTTCATGGAATTCGTGCCACTCTTGCAAATCATGCTGGTGACTGTAAACCTGTGCTTGTAACTGGAAATGAAAACAAATTAAAATAGTAATGAAGGAAATGCTCGATAACTGCAGAGCTTATTTTTTCCTACCTACTCTACCTAAATTTGTACACAAATCTGATTAAGTGAAATAAGACTTCCAATGAAGCCAATCAAGCAATTTGCCTAATAGTTTTGTTCTTTCATTAAGCTTGATGGACATAAATTAAATAGATAACGGGAGAAGGAAATGATAAACAAACTGATCTTCAAATAAGGGATGCAACCAATCACTGCCTTCACCCAGACCCTCCATATATTCGTCCACGAGGTCATAAAAATCACGACAAACTCCAGCATGTTCTGTCACCTGCTCATGGGAAAGCCGTTCGGATCTTCCTTCTTCTAGAGATTTGCCAGGCTGACACTTGGAATATTGTAAAAGAGGACCCACAGAACCTTTCGTAAATGGAACATCCTGCTTTCTACTTGAAATCTCTGTAATAAGAGCTTGATGTGCTTCAAGAGGGAGGTCCCCTGCTTCTCCAGTGGAATCGAGTAGGCATATTCCTCCTGTGTGAGGTGGCACTTCTGGCCGCTTCTTCTCATTGTCTTCTTTCTTGTACAGGATTCTGGTCTGCACCATCTCCGTTTCTTTCTGCTTTTTCTTGGATGCCTTAATCATGTGTCATATTAATTCAAAAGAGGCATAACACAAGGGTAGGCTATCACCTCCAATTCCCTTATTGTCCTTTCCCGCTTCAACCTTTCGAATTTGCGTTGAATCTTGATTCTTTTCATTAGTAGGCTTTGTTTCAATAGCTGGCTCCTCATATTCATCGTACACAGACGTATCGAACTCCTTAAAATCATCCTTTGTGGACCAGGGGTGGTGCAGGTTGCCATTTTCAGAGAACAATCCTGCAGGACTACCTGCTCTTGCATCAGGCCAAGCATCTTTCTGCATACCAGGAGAGATATTTGACATGCTAGAGACTTCCCCATTAAGCTTGTAGGGCCCAACCAATTTGTATGTGTCTTTTATTTCACCACCAGTGTCCCGATATGACAATTTCTTGGACATCTTAAGGTTTTCCTCAACCTCCAACCAATCAGTGAACATATGCTGCAGGGTGGTTGATTTTCTCTCCAAAAGAAGCAAGGACAGGTCAGAAGGAAAGGTGGCTACATAATAGATCTTAGCAGTGTTCTCAAGAGGTTGGACTTCCTTAGGCATGTTATAATAAAATCTTGCAAATATTCTGTTAAAACTAGATATGGCCTCATCCTCATGCCTCCTCAGGGAATAAAACTCTGAAAGTATTTGCTCCCATTTCCTTTTCCTACCCCAAAACTTTAAGAAGGTGCAAGAAAACTCTTCCCAAGTGTTGATGGACTTAGGATGCAAGTGCTTAAACCATACTTTGGCATCTCCTTGCAAGGACAAGGCGAAAGCCCACATGCATACATCATTATGATCCATCTCAAAAAGGTCATAGAAATGCTCAAAGGCTTGTAAATGTTTCTCAGCAGTCAAGTCTTGGGATTCTCCATCGAACTTGGGGAGGTACTTGTAATATTTCATGGGAAAATCATGGAGGATGGGGGGTAGCTGTAGTGGTTTGTATCATCTTGGAGAAATAGGAGAGACAAGGTTAGGTACAATAGCTAAGCTATCATCCGAGGTTTCATGAATCTCACAGGGGCGTCCTTTGACATCGTGAGCCCCTAGATAAAAACCTAGGCCATTATCAGATGTACAAGACGATGCAATGCTTTCAGTTCGTAAAGAAGGATAAACATGAATATAATCATAGCTCTGTTCAGAATGAGCTGAACCATAGAAGGTTGTTTTGATAAATCTAGGAAAATATAAGAGAAAAATTACAAGGTAAGATAAGGATTCCTAAAAGAAACGTAGACCCGAGTATCTCGACCTTCCGCCATGCATTTATAAGCTTTATGAGGGGTCCATTTTCCAGATGGATTCTGCCAGGTTTCCTCGGCCATTTTATTTTTGGGTCACACCACTAGTGAAGTCGCTGAAGTATGAATCCTTCAAGAGTGGAGTCACCAGGTGAAAAGTGCTCAACCTTCTTGATGTCTGGTCAATTGTTCACCATCAACAACCAAATCTAAGATATTTGTCATTCTTCCCAAGGAGGATCTTCAATTTCGTCCCTAGCAACAGCGCCAATTTGTTAGCACCAGGATTGAGCCCCAAGGTCAAGCAGGGGGGAGGACCGCTCTCGGGTAATAGCAGAACCACTTTAGACTGTGCCTCCGGCCCTATGTAGTCAGAGAGGGATCTCTCGTTTCTTCTTTGAAGTTTACTCCGCATAATATTTTCAGTCAACGATAATAAGGGGGCTAGGATCCTGAATGGGAAAAAGTGTATCAAGATGAGATGTAAGGTAGGATTATCAGGGTAAGGGACCATTGGCAATGGATTCTAAAACCTGCGTAGGGAACACTTGCACAAGGAAAGGAATGGCGTGGGGTTGCAAACAGAGGCAAGGTAGCCGCTGATCTCCCAATCAGGAGATATTTAGCGGGTGATTGGAGGATGAGAGAGAACAACCCATTGCATGGAGCACCAACGAGATGAATTCCATGCAACTTTAGAAGAAACTTAATAAATGTATGGAACAACAGCTGGAGCATAACGAGTATGAATTACTAACTGCTATACACTAAGTTGCAGACATGAAAGCAATCAACAGACTAGAGTGAGAACATGAAACACATTGCACGTAAAAGAAGATAAATATTGGGAAAAGCAATGACACATGAATCTCTTCCATGAGAAACAACTCCTCCTCTGCAATTTTATTCATAACACAGGCATCAAATCTTATTTACAATGGAGAGCCTCAGCCCTAGAATGTTTCCCAATCCAATCAACTCCTCTTCTCCCTCTATCGAGAGTGTATTTATACAATTCTAATGCTGACACTACCAATTTGAAAATTGTTATAGGTCACTATCATGCGTTAATAGTATAGTGAGTGGGATTATCGCCATGTTCTACAAATATAAACAATAAACGTTATGGTGCTGGCGGTCGCATTCGGCCCGAGTAACAGTTTGACGTGCTTGGATGCTACGGCGGATTGCAGGTATGATGCCTCCTTCCCTTCCTGAAGCGTGCACTCCCATCATGTTCAAATGTAGCTTTCTATATGGGCCTGCATTGGAAAGGTAGTTTGCATTTTTCCCCGGTTCAATCACATCCTCCACCCCCTTCCTTATCGGGTAACACTGTTAGCCGTGGGCTCTAGAAGAAGTGTCGCATTGCTTCTGGTTGAGACAAACCTGTGGGGTGGCTTGTCATTCTTGTACTTCTCACCTCCAATGAGGGGATCTCTCACACAGGAAATAGGGTGTAGCATATCTACACTAGCCCCATCACCCTCGCAAAGTGGACTTCACAAACAGGGCTATTAGGGCTTTAAACCCCCGACGCTCCCATCCGAACAAATGCTTATACAAGGGACAGTCAATTACTGTCCCCTTTTGTGAAGGCTTTGGTGGGCATGATGCTATTAGGGGTTCCTGGAAAAACACTTACAGGGAGTAAGTGTCTAGGCCCCACATTATTGGGAGCGGGGCTATCACATCTGGACCTCGATGGCTGGTGTCGTTCTCGACATGCAATACCAAGGTGATGAGCGAGTGTGGAAGCTTCCCACCAACCATCAACACCCCCAAATAGATAAGCTTCTAAAACCAGATCTTCATCATCAAACTCTTTGGGCCTTTGCAGATTCATGGAGAAGTAAAACTCAGGTTCTGGAGATATGTTAATTCACTCCCATTGCTCTGAAAGTAGTATATAAAGCTTCGAGACTGACCCTAGCAATGACTAGTCATCATTCCTTCACACTCTATCATCGAGTGTATTTGGTATCAACATGTGTGAGGGCGTGAGTAGAGTGATCATTTTCTTGCTGGGGATCTAGTCACTTAGTTTCATCGATCATGGCGCATTACCATCCGCTATGGGAAGCATTTGTGGACACCATCTGCTACAATAGATCCATGCTGCAAAGTTCATGAAGTGGACATTCCCACATTTCCTTGCTCTTTTGAAATAGGAAACAGAATGGTCTCTTGCGTCATGCTGGCTTTGCCTTGTGTGAGTGGTGGATTCACTGGTAACTTTCCTTACTTCTTCACGCCAACTCACACAAAAATCCACCTATCATGACATGACTCTGCCAAGGGATGATTCCACCATTACACGCATTACAAATGGCATTGGAGAAATCGACCAATCTGCAAGGATGCAGATTACACGCGTGAACGTCTCTTCCACTTTCATCTCAACACTGGATGTGAAACCTATACTCTGGGAGCCTTCCCAACCATCCAATCTGAGGAATATTTCACTTCGCCATCCACGTTCTATTCCATCTGCCACCAAATTTTCTCCTTTGAACACCACAGGTAGTTCTGGATCATGACATGTTCTCAACTGTCGATCGCGACCAACCCTTCATGCAGCCGTAGATCTGAGTGGGCCCCATTATATTTCGCAATGAGAAGCCTTGGCATTCATCTGTGCTAGTCCACTCTCTGAAATAAACTGTGGTCGTATATTTCTCTCCTTTCTTGTCACGATCGTTGATCTTCGTGACCACTACCCCTCTTTCACGATTTGAAATCGCAGCTTCACTCGTGCAAGTATGGCTTGCGAAATTGATTGAGGATGTAGATCTGACTCAGATCTCATCTCAACCGTATAATATTTCTGACCTTTAACACATTTCACAATCTAGAAAGGAGGCTTTGGTCAAGCATGTTCGCTCACGCGAAATGGTTTGGAGCCATTGATTCACCTCCAATCAATCTTAGCCTTTGATTTTGAGCCTCGCTCAACGCCTTTAGCACACCTTCCATTTTCTCCTTCACTTGGCACTTCTGATAACTTGAAGGGGAATTCACATGGAGTTCTTGAGAATGGGACCCTCATCGAACTTCTATAAGGCTCTCAAATCAACTGTTAAAAATGGAATGTTAACAATTTCCTTGTGGCACAAGTCATAGACATGCCCACCAAGAAAACGCGCATCCTGCTAAAATTGCATGTTTTCTTTCCAACCAACATGCCATCTCACCCACCTAGCTAGAGATGCCACTTTGCCAAGTCTTTTCCTACATTCCCGTCTAGCGCTGGCAACTCGCTTCTCCTTGGAATTCCCTCTATCCACGCTCCAAGAAGCACCATTAACTGAGTGTTCCACCCACAGCTTTGTTCAGGTCTCCTACTTCCAATGTTCACCAAGAAAAATATCAAGGGCTTCTATCTAAAGGGTGCCACATTTTTTGACCTCCTAAGGTGTGCTACATGCCAATTCTCCAACCCTATGGGATTCCAACTTGATGTAGTATTCCCCACCTTGGATGAGCATCTGAATATCATGCTCATGCTTTCCATGCAACTACCATCCAAGTGTGGCATTTTCCCCATGATGTGGCCACATGCCCAATGGGGTCCCATGTGTCGACTCATCTTGGCATGCGGAGGGTGGTGAAGTGCCCAATGTGCTAGGTCATTATATCCTCTCCCACTCCAAGCAATTTATACCCTCAATAATGTCTCCAAAATATCACCACTTCTAGAAATGTGTTGCTTCCTATTTTCACTAACCTCATTGCTCATTCTCCCCTATGCATCATCTCTGCCAGTTTGCATGGTGCATATTTCCTGTATCCCTCATAATTTTATGGGTGATGAGTCTGTTGACTAGAGACTGTTGGTCATCCATCCCACTACCCTCTCAACATGATTCTCTATATCTTAGTGACCTCTCCTTGCTTTTGGATGAAGTAAGTGCGCTTGACTCTACATGGCTTCACTTTCAGTGTGCCCCCTTACTCATAGCACCCACAACTTGCTCTGCCTACGCCAAAGGTTAAAGGCCTATGCCAAAGGCTCTTCTTAACCAAATAATGAGGGTGTATGGTACTCCTACCCCTCACCTAGATTTATCTCCATCCTCGGTCCTTCAACATCCTTCTTACTCAAATGGAGGAGGAGTGGTGCATTGCCTCTAATCATGTCGTCACCCTCAACAAACAATCTCTGTGTTTCTAGGTCATTTGACCATACTTTCCCATATGCAACCAAAGTTCTTAATATACTCCATGGTTCCATTTCATGTTCCTGGGTAGCCACCACACAACCCATGTTGCAACACTTGTTCTTCCCCGTGGACTTGCAGACTCAAAAATATTCTCTAATATGCTCACAACTGAATCCACAACTTTCTCCATGGTCATCATTTGTTCTTCCAATCGAACGACTACATCCCTACTAGCCATATCTCCACTCTACCCATTTCCTGTAGCCTTGTGAAGAATTATCACCTCTGCTCAAGGTGTCATTGCCAAAGCGGTGACCTATCCCCTTCCTTGTGACCTCCTCATAGTATTAACGTAGATAGGATCTTGTCTTGAGAGAAACGCCAAACAGTCCAAGTGAGGAATAGGTGCTTCCTTTTCCTACCTCATAAACTCCTGTCCATTCACAACTTCAAAATCATCAAAGAGAATGACAATGAACTTCTCTTTGTCTTCCCACTCTCCTAGTCTTAAAGGAACATAATTGGAATGTTGAATTTTTAGCATTAGCATAAAATTTAAAAAATTTGGAGATAAACATGAAAAAATAAGCAGTGCAGTAAAAACACATTCATCACATCAGCACACATGGACACAATACTTTTCACTGGGGAAACCTTCAAAGGACAAAAAGTTCAGACTTTCTTCAAGGCCATCAATGAGATGACTAAAAAATTCTTCAAAAAGTTCCTCAAATCCAGATCTGGATTTTACCCACAGTAACTATAAAATTCATCAGTAAAAATTAGACTGATAATTTTACCCCACAATTTCCATAATTACAGAAAATTACCAATTTAGGGATTTCTCAAAAAAAACAAAGGTTTTCTCTCTCCTACCCGAAAATATCAAACCATTGAAAATTGCCCGAAAATATCAGACTGCTGAAAACAGCCCAAAAATATCAGACTATTAAAAATTGCCCGAAAATATCAGACTGCTGAAAACTACCCAAAAATATCAAATTTTCTGAAAACTGCCAGAAAATATTAGATTGTTGAAAACTGCTCGAAAATATCAAACTGCTGAAAACTGCTTGAAAATATTAGATGCTGAAAACTACTCAAAAATATCAGACTATCTGAAAACCGCCCAAAAATATCATACTGTCTGAAAACTACTTGAAAATAGAAAAGGCTGCCCACAAAGAAAAATCTTAGTTGCCCGAAAAATGAAGAAGGTTGCCCAAAAAAAATGCAATGCTGAATATGGCTATGCAAAACTGCTGAAGATGGACATTGCTGATAAAACCCTAGCTGAGGGTTTGAACATAAGATACTATTCTTCACTTGTGAGAGAAAAAGTGTGTGTATCAAATGAGAAGGCTTGATCTTCTTTTATAGCCTTCATTCACCTGTAGGTGTACAACAAATTAGAAAAGATTAAAATAATAATATTTTTAATCTTTTCCTAATTTCACTTTCACATTTACCAAAAATGGTACTTTTATTTTCCTTTGACTTTTATAAGAAGTCCTTATTTATTTTGATTTTTGACTTTGGTCATTTTCCTATGGTCACAAAGTCTTTATTTATTTTGACTTTTGACTTTGGTCATTTTCCAGTGGTCACAAAGTCTTTATTTATTTTGACTTTTGACTTTGGTCATCTTCCAGTGGTCACAAAGTCTTTATTTATTTTGACTTTTGAATTTGGTCATTTTCCAAGTTCCCTTGTGGTCATTACCTATGGTCCTGTTTTGATTTCCAAAGTACATCATCATAAACCAAGAGAGTTATTAATGCTTTTATCTCACACACTCTGTGACACCTAGATCTGGTACTAGGGTAACTTAACCAAGGGTAGCTAATGCTTGGAGAAGCACACCAAGCCCATAAATTAAGGGTCAAAGTGCAACACACATTCCCAGACCCAATCTAGGGCTTATAGTGTCTTCATTCTCCCAAAGAATGGCTACTCAGAACTAGGCTGAGTCTTCCAGTCCCAGACTTGTCTACACCGTGGTCCCAGACTAGATGTCTATTCAACACTAGGTTGAGTCTACCCAAGGAAGATCTGGGTCTATATCATGGTCCCAGACCAGATATCTACCATTCAACAGAATGGTCACTCAACATTGGGTTGAGTATTCACCGTGGTCTCGGACCAGGTGGTCCCATTCTTCGAAGAGAAGGGCTCTTGATGCTGCTCAGAAAAATCAACACTCCCTCTCAGCAAGAGAGGCATTCTTTGCCATATCAAGCTTGTCATGAAAGTATGTGAACTTTGATGCTATCAGAGGCTTCATCAAGATATCTGCAATATGTTCATCTATATGAATTTACTGCAACTTCAAAGCACCTCTCTGCACTAGGTCTCTAATGAAATGATACCTCATTTCAATGTGTTTCGATATGTCATGAAACACCGGATTCTCTGAAAGCTTTATGCAACTCTGACTATTGCAATGGATGATCATTGATTCACAATTTCCCCCAAATATACTAGATAACAACTTTCTGATCCAAACTGCTTCTTTGCAAGCATCACTTGTAGCAATATACTCTGGCTTAGCTATACTCTGAGCTATGGGATCCTACTTCCTACTAGAACAAGAGATCATTGCTGATCCCATACTAAAGCTATAACAAAAGGTACTTTTCTGGTCCACTACACTGCCGACCCAATCTGAATCTGAATATCCAGATAACAATACTCCATTTCTGGAAGTATACCTGATCCCATAAGTGATAGTCCCTCACACATATCTGAGTACATGTTTGGTGGCTACCAAGTGTATGTGCTTCGGATCTGACATGAACTGGATCAGTGCATTCACTGTGTAGTAGATGTATGGTCTCATATGCACGAGATACATCAGGGAACTAATGAGTTGTCTGTATAGTGTGGAATCCATACTCTATGAACTAGAGGTCGAGTCTCACAACTTTGTCAAGTTGGTAGTCACTAGTACACTCATGGACTTGTTGTCTTGCATCCCAAATATCTGCAAGATATCCACTGCATACTTTCCTTGTGTTAGGAATATCTCACCTGGATTTTTCCAAACTTCTAAGCCAAGGAAGTTATGCAACAATCCGAGATCTTTCATTTTGAATTCAGAGGTAAGTTCCCTCTTACACTAGTCTATCAACTATTCATCACCTGTAAGAAACAAGTCATCTACATATAGAACAAGTATCAAGACATGATTATAAACAAATTTAAAGTACAAGTTAGAATTAGCTGTACTTTTGGAAAACCCCAAGCTATGGAGAAATCTATCCATCCTAGCATACCAGACTCTCGGATCTTGTTTCAGACCATACAAGGCTTTCTTCAGTTTACATACATGGGTCTTCTTTCCATGAGTAACAAAGGCTTCAGGTTGTTCAATATAAACTTCTTCCTCAATCTTACCATTGAGAAAGGTTGTCTTTACATCCATCTGATGTAACTTCCATCCAAATACTGCAGCAAGTGAAATGATGGTTATGATGGTAGTGTACCTAGAAATAGGTGAAAATGTCTCGTCATAGTCATTTCCTTCTTTCTAAGTAAATCCACGAGCTACAAAACTCACTTTATACTTTTCCACACTGTCATTTGCAACATGCTTGATCTTATAAAGCCATCTGGAAGTCACTACTGACTTTCTTGTAGGTCTGGGAACAACTTCCCAAACATCATTGTTCATGATTCATTTACACTCTTCAATCATGGCATCAACCCATACATGCTTACTTGCTACTTCTTTGTACAATGAAGGTTCTAAATTGATAACTTGACTCATAAGACCAGAGTACTTTTGTGGTCTTTTTCTTTCTCTGAAAGTCCCTAAAGGAGCTTTGTGTTTCTTGGCTTCTTGTACCATTTCTCGGTACCAAGAAGGTCTCCTTTTAGAAGGAGGAACTTCAAGTAGTTCTTCTAGTGGGCTTTCAATGCTTTCAGAAACATATGTATTTTGATCATCAAATTCTTCCTCCCTCTGAATTTCTAAATCTGGAAACTCAAGTGGAGAAAATGCATCTTCCAGTGAATGCTCTAGTGCTTTATGAAACACTATTTCCTCATGGAATATCACATCTCTGCTCACCTCAATGTACCTATGTCTAGGTATATATACTCAATAATCCGTCGAGAAATCAATGTACCTAAAAAATAATCCTTTCTTACCAGAAGGCTCTAGCTTGGCCCTCTTTTCTTTTAGCACATGAACATACACAGGAGGGCCAAATATACTCATGTGATCAGCTGTAGGTTTCTTCTTGGTGAAGAATTCTTCTAGACTCTTCTCACCCAAGATAGCATGAGGGATTATATTCTGGATGTACACAGAAGTTCCTGTAGCTTCATCCCACAAAGACAAAGGAAGATCTAGATCAATGATCATGGCTTTAGCAACCTCATAGATCGTTCTATTCTTCCTTTTTGCAACCCCATTCTATTGAGGGTTGTAAGGCAATGTCGGTTCTTTTCAGTAAAAATCATCAATCTCATTAGATTCATACTCACCTCCATTATTTGATCTCAAGATACGGATGTGCCTTCTAGTTTGATTTTCAATCAATGTCTTGAACTCTTTGAATTTGTCAAAGGTTTCACTCTTGGCATCGACGAAGTAAATCCAAGACTTCCAAGAGTAGTCATCAATAAACAAGACATAATATAAACACCCACTCAAGGAGGGTGAAGACATGGGCCCACAAATGTCAGAATAAATAAAATCCAAAATGCCTTTAGATATACTCTTGCTTATGGGAAAGGATTTCTTAGTGTTCTTACCTAGAGCACATCCTTTGAAAATTCCTTCATGCTTTAAAGAAACTTCTCGCATACCTGTAACCATCTTCTGTAATCCTGGGAGAGATGTGTAGTGAAGGTGTCCAAACCTTCTATGCCAAAGTTCACAAGTATCAGCTGAGTGATGTACCAAAGCATGAGTGGAAATTTTTGAAGCTTTGTAGAGATATCCCTCTCGAACCCCAATCTGTACTGCTGAGTCTAGATCTGTGGCTTTTTCCCATAAAAATAACTTCTTGTCCATAAAGAGGACTCTGTGGCCCTTGTATTCTAAACCAGCAACAAATTAAAGATTCTTCTTTAAACCAGGAACAAAAAGAATATCATCAACATGAAGAATTGTACGTGAGTCAACTTGAAGTGAAGTTGAGCTAACTCCTTCAATCTTGTAAGTGGAATCATCCCTAAGTTCTACCTGAGTGGTGAAATTCTTCTTTCAATAACTAGTAAGGGTACTACAGTTACCTGTCATGTGTCTAGAGGCACCACTATCAACCAACCAATAAGTAGAGCAAGCTAAGAAAGAACCATTTAGAGCAGAAATGAAATAGTACTCTCTTCTAGGCTCATCAGTTTTATTAGCCTTGGCTTTCTTCTTCTTTTTTGGTTCTTCATCTTCTTCTTCCTCTGCTTTTGCAGCAGATGCCATAAACCTTCTCTTGGTTTTCTTCTTGTTTTGTCTGTAGTCTCTAGTATAATTTCCAAACTTGTGACAAGTATAACATTCAATCTTAGACATGTCAGAAAACTTACCGTGAGGTTTCTTACCTTTCTTTTGCTGATGGAAAGGCTTCTTGAAATTCTTGGTCTTTGCTGCAAGTGCAAGGTTATCTTGCTTGATTACGTTGTCATTGTTCCTTGCTTCTTCTTGTATGCAATCATGCCAAATCCTTTCAAAGGTTGGCTGATTTTCTCGTCCACAAATGGAGGCCATGAAGGTTTCCCAAGAGCTTGGGATACCATTAACCATTGTTTGTACAATATCATCATCATCAACAGTAACACCAATAGTAAGGAGTTGATCTCTTACTTGTTTGATCTTGGTGAAGAAGGAACCAAAACTTTCATCTTTGTTCAGCTTCAAAGTTTGTAGCCTCTTATTCAAGACTCTCTTTTCACTAGGAGCCTTCTTTTCATAGAGGTTTACCAATGTATCATAGAATTCTTTAGCAGTCTTTACAGATGAGATGTTGGGCATCAATTCTTCTCTGATGGAATCATAAATGAGTATTCTAGCCTTAGATTTATTTTTCTTACAGGCAAGTCTACCATCATTTGTTGTAGGCTCTCTTGTGACATTAAAAACAAGGTCATCCAATTCATTCTCATCTAAAATGGTTGTCAACCTGCATTTCCAAGAGTTGAAGTTTGCTGCACTAGAGAGCTTCTCTTCCGGTTTTAGACCATTGGTGGCCATCTCTGTCACTTGTCCAAAAAGTTATATCTACAAATATTATTCCAAGATCTAGTGAAAAAACAACAGTAGTGTCCCTTTACTGTGTTTTCACATGCTAATCTCTAATACCATGTTGAATTTTTTGCATTAGCATAAACTTTAAAAAAATTGCAGATAAACATGAACAAATCAGCAGTGCAGTAAAAACACATTCATCACGTCAACACACATGGACACACTATTTTTCACTAGGGAAACCTTCAAAGGACAAAAATACCAAAAGCATTAATAGCTCATCTCGTAAATGAGATGACTCAAAAAATTATTCAAAAAATTCTTCAAAAAGTTCCTCAAATCCATATCTGGATTTTACCCACAGTAATTGTAAAATTCATCAATAAAAATCAGACTCATAATTTTACTTACAATTTCCAAAATTACGGAAAATTACCAATTTAGGGCTTTCTCAGAAAAAAACTGATATTTTCTCTCTCCTACCCGAAAATATCAGACTGTTGAAAACTTCCCAAAAATATCAGACTGCTGAAAACTGCCCGAAAATATCAGACTATTGAAAACTACCAAAAAATATAAGAATGCTGAAAACTGCCCAAAAATATCAGAATGTCTGAAAACTGCCCAGAAATATCAAACTATTGAAAACTACCCGAAAATATCAGACTGTTTGAAAACTTCCTAAAAATAGAAAAGGCTGCCCACAAAGAAAAATCTAAGCTGCCCAAAAAATGAAGAAGGCTACCCCAAAAAAATGGAATGCTGAAGATGGCTGTGCAAAAATGTTGAAGATGGACTTTGCTGATAAAACCCTAGCTGAGGGTTTGAACATAAGATAGTCTTCTTCACCTGTGAGAGAAAAAGTGTGTGTATCAAATGAGAAGGCTTGATCTTCTTTTATAGCCTTCATTCACCTATAGGTGTACAACAAATTAGGAGAGATTAAATTAATAATATTTTTAATCTTTTCCTAATTTCACTTTCACATTTACCAAAAAAGGTACTTTTGTTTTTCCTTTGAATTTTATAAGAAGTCCTTATTTATTTTGATTTTTGACTTTGGTCATTTTCCTATGGTCACAAAGTCTTTATTTATTTTGACTTTTGACTTTGGTCATTTTCCAGTGGTCACAAAGTCTTTACTTATTTTGACTTTTGACTTTGGTCATTTTCCATTGGTCACAAAGTCTTTATTTATTTTGATTTTGGTCATTTTCCAAGTGCCCGTGTGGTCATTAACTATGGTCCTTTTTTTAATTCAAAAGTACATCATCATAAACCAAGAGAGTTATTCATGCTTTTATCTCACACACTGTGTGACACCTAGATCTAGTACTAGGGTAACTTAACCAAGGGTAGCTAATCCTTGGAGAAGCACACCAATCCCATAGATTAAGGGTCAAAGTGCAACACAAATGCCCAGACCCAGTCTAGGGTTTATAGTGTCTTCATTGTCCCAAAGAATGTCTACTCAGAACTAGACTGAGTCTACCGGTCCCATACGGGTCTACACCATGGTCCCAGACCAGATGTCTACTCAACACTAGGTTGAGTCTACCCAGGGAAAATCTGGGTCTATATCATGGTCCCAGACCAGATATCTACCATTCAATAGAATGGTCACTCAACACTGGGTTGAGTCTTCACCGTGGTCCCAGACCAGGTGGTCCCATTCTTCAAAGAGAAGGGCTCTCGATGCTGCTCATAAAAATCAACATGGAAACATCAACCACCTTCTCAACTCTAAACTGATGGCCTTGAACAAAGTCTAAATGGGATCAACTTTGGCAAGAGCTATCCATTGAGCTGTAGAGCATTTAATGTGGTAGCAGCAGGCTTAATGATCGTTGCTCAATATCGAATGATCATCAAGCTTGCTGCACCAGCATTAAATGTTCTACAACTCAATGAATCAATGACCACCTTGAGATGCATTACTACCTAGTCATTAACAAAATTTAGTGTGGCACCACTATCTACCAAGGCCAAAACTCCATGCCCATTCAGTTCTTATTGCACATAGCTAATCCTCATGAGATTTGCTTCATGAGTTGCTTTCGGCTCCTCAAGAACCGCATTCAATACATGTAGAACTCCAATAGATGGCTTCTTCATATGTTCCAGTGTAGACAATTTCAAGGTCTTAAAGGTCAATTCTTTGCATAGTGGTCCTTAGCACAAATGTAGAACAAAAATGATCGAGGCTTCTCCTTAGGTGCGTCTACGCTCTTGGGATTCTCATCCTCATGCTTGCTTCCTATCTTGGTCTTTCCCTTCAACTTCCTTTTAAATTTTCTTGGATCCCTCTTGCTTCCATCTTCACCATCTTTAAACTCACTCATTTCTGCACGGTAGTCCAATAATTTTTTCCAGTACTACAATAGCTACGACAAGGGTATTCACACCTTTGCATCGCAAATATGTCTACACCCATGTTTGCAAACCCTTCATGAAATGATAGAGGCAATCCATGTTGGTTGTCCTCCTCACTCATGTCCTTGATTTCAAGCATAACTCCAGTGTAATCTTTGTTATAATCCTATAATCTTCTAGTATGTTTGAGCTATAATCCAAAATGTTAGGATTTAGAACTCTAGTTTAATAATAAAAAAATTCCTTTTTTTGTAAAAAGGACACCGACACACAATTATGTGAGGTGTACTAAGTCTTCTTTGTAAAGGAATTTTAGTTATTACTCCTGGGTTATTTAAATCCTCAGTTTGTGTTTTAGGTAATGTCGATTTTGAATCTTAGACTTCATGTCATTAATGTAATTATTTTATTTTTTATTAATAAAATTTATGTGTTTGAGAACATTTTGTTAAAGTGGTATCACAGTTCAGTTTGGCTTGGCTCCTTTTGGTTGGAAGATGTTGAAGGTTGAAGTTGGTATCTCCCTTTGAAGAAGGTGGACAAATTCTTTGAGCAATTTTTTCAATATTTTGAAATAATAAAATTTTAAGTATGACCTATAATTTCCTATTATTTTTTGGGATAAATCGAGATTGTTTGCTGAAATAATTTATTTTTTATTTTAATTTATAAGTATTACCTCTCTTGAATATTATTTGGAGAGAAATTGAATGGTGAAGAAGAAAATGTTTTAAAATCAGTGGGCGTGTAAACGTTGTTTTTTTTAGTAGATTTTTGAACTTTTACTTTAGTCTTTTGAGGAAATTACCCTTTTGGAGGCATGGAATCAATCTTTTGAATATCCACCCATCCTTTTTCTACCTGCAACTCTACTCCTGTGCCTTTTGAATTCATTGTACTTAGGTTATTCATTTGCAAAATAGACTATGCCCTTTCACTATGCTTGGGTTATTCATTCATTAGAGAGTTACACTATTTGTTTATGTTCCAAAAATTTGAGTCAGACCTATCTTGATTCAGTATGGTCAATTAAAACTACTCATTTCACACCGGTATCCATGTCTTCCTGGAAGATGAATATTGTTAGTGGAGTATTCTACAACTGAAATTATATCCTACTCTCTTATTTCTATGGGGTGGGTGAAGTCCAATTGACAAAAAACAAATCAACTGTCACAATAATCCTAAGATCGTAAACTTTATTTCATGGAGTTTGAGAAGGGGAAGAAGGGAGGAGAAAACCTCTTGTAGCCTTGAAGTTTGATGGATTTCCTTGATGGATGTACTTGTAGCTCCTTGAATCTCCTTCACACCTGTAAATATCACTACAAAATCATTCCTACTATCCTACCAAACTATCTTTAAGAAATATAGGTTAGATCTAATTGGATTCCAATTCTACATCAACATAAAGCTTGAAGGAAAAGCATTGAGCAAGAATTGGGAACAAAATTGAATTGATTCATAATAGATGAACATGGATAAAAACTTACAACCCATGAAGATTTCTTCCTTCTCCATAGCCTATACCTACTCCTCTACTAACCATGCCTTTAATGCCCAAAAACATTTGTAGTAGAAAAGTCATCTCTATCCCTCAATTCCTCCATCATGCCTTTACTCTCAAATTTGTCTCCTCTAATTCACCTCATATTCCTTTCTTATATAGCATTGGGGTTTGTGCACCCAATCACTTAACCATGAATGTGGGATTAATATTTTTGAATTTTTTTATTATTTTCTTCAAAAAAACCCACATTACCTAGTATTTTAGGCATCAAACTTGATTTTTAGTATTTCCAGGACAATTAATCCCAATGTTAGGAATTTTTTCCACTATATGAGTTATAGGAATTGGGTTTTGGCCCTTAAGTGGTCATGGACTTGGCCTCTTTAGAGACACCTTTGTATTCAAACATTTCCTCCTTTGTGGAAGCAGTGGTCAAATGAGAGATTGAATCTCTCAATTGTTCCAAAATTCGGATCTTTGTGTTGCGGGAAAAATAGAACTATTTTTTCAGACCAACACTCAAGGATGTTAATTTTATTGTTAACATATGTCCCCTAATGTGTGAGGTCTGAAGTTATGATAAAAGGACAAAGCACATTGATTTCATTAAGATACTCTTCATACTTATAATCTTTAGTGATGAAGGTATGATGGTAAAGGAGTAGGATCTTGAGCGTAGGAGTTGAAAAAGAACCTGCAAGTCAAACAAGGAAATAAAAAAATATACAATACCTTCTTGTGGTGGGTATACCAATGATCATTAGTAAACAAGGATGTCCAAAAACAATACATGGTGGATCCATGTCAAAAAGAAAAAAATGTATACATCCACTTTTTCATGAGTTCAAAATATCCAGGTCTTTATGGTGCTTTGACATGGCAGTCTAATCTTGTGGAAATCAGGAAGTGCATCGATGAGTGATACAACTATTTCTCCCAAGGTCTTAAAAGAAAACATTGATAGTATGATTTTATATCATGTGAATAAATGAGTTGATGTTGAGCATAATTAAACACCATCTGATTACCCGGCATTGATGTATACCGTTAACAGATGCAAGGATGCCCATAGATAATGATGATGGACTCCAAGGTACTTGAGTACAATCTAATAAGTGTGAATAGATGTTCTGAAGTTGAACACTTGTAGAATAAAAAAATCAGGGGTCATTGATGTATACCCACTTTCATTTGTGAGGAAACCTGCCACTAATGACTGCAAGATCCAAGGTACTCATTAAGGTTCCTAGATCCATTTCCTAGATGATGACTTGGCATCGATAGGAATATATCCTTCAGAAGGAGGGCATTGATACATCCCACATCAACTGACACAAAACTCATATCAATAGGCGGATATAATTTGGTAGACCTATGAGATCCAACACTGTATACTAACACAAGGGAGGATGACATGATTGGTCAAGAATATTTGAGGAATGGTCGATATTAATTTGACTTCCCTTGAACACATAACACAATGCATAGTGACACTTGGAAAAATATAAGAATCAAGTAACCAACCATTGTGAAATTTTACAATTCCATATGAATTAACGAAAGCTCCATAGATGATAGGAAGGATAACCTATTGGTGGAGATCTGTTCAAATTATTGGTACAACTTCCTAATGAAAGTGTAAATGGTGTACTTATAACTAATGTATGGATATTTATCATGTTCAGGGGAAACAAGGAATGACTGTTTCCATTTTCTTCATGATGAATTATCAATAGATCAGTACTCTTCCTTTTTTTATTTTTTTGTTTTTAATCTTTAGTACTTTTTTCATTTATTAGCTCGAAAAAAGAATAAATAATGTTATGGTACATGGGAGGGAACAAGTGTTGTATCGGCGTACTCTATTTTTCAAGAGCATAGGTCAGGCCAAGGAAAAGATACATATTGCAAACAAGAGTTGAGCTAGTTGTGCACACTTTTAAGGATGTTCCCTCCGTCGATTGGTTATCTGAAGTAGCATTATGTGTCGATGGATGGTGAAATAGAACCAAGTAACTGCAGTTATCCAATTTGGTGCGATGAACAAGTAGGAAATGGGAAATGTGGTTTACTTCATGCTAGTTCTTGTGAAAAACACCAAAATCATAAATCACAATGAATCATGGTCCATCGACTACCTAAATCAAATAGTTCTTACATGTATAGGTAAAGTTAAACAAAAAGCAATGGTTTATAGGAATCTTAAGAAAAAATTCACTGCAAAGGAATATATGCAACATAAGAAATAAGCACTGAAGTAGTAAGCACAAAAGTTCATGCAGATATTTTAATAGATGCTTACGTAAACTGACTTGACATAGGGAGCCCGTCAGGAAATCATCAAAACTGTATGGAATAGAAATGTGTGGTCTCAAAATCCATGTAATGATGGGACTAATTGGAATCCTAGTTAGATGAGAATAACTCAGCATGGGCACCAAAATGGAAATGGGTGCTGACTAGGGTGTCCCATGTTTGGTAGGCTCTTATGTTGAAATGGTAGAAAATACAGATATGATGGGATGACCCACCAATTTCCAAGAGGTTCAACCCTATGTCAATTTTGGGTTGCAAAAGGTTCAAATTCATATTGATAGAGGGATAAGCTAAACCTATATGCATGATTCCAAATATACTTGATATATAAGATCAAAGAACATGCAAATGATGCTCCTATAATTGGGTGGATTTAAACCAATTATGCTCCCATTGGCGTTACAAAATATGTCCTTAAGTGCACACAACCAAATGTTTATGACTTCAAGGATTGCTTCATCTGATGATAAAATTCCTTTGATTAAGTCAAGTGAGATGGGAGGGCTCACAGAAAAAAAATGGACAAGTAATTGGATCATATTCCTCCATTAAGGGAATATTTTGATCCAAATCTGTCAAATCCATTTGAATCGCTTGGTATGAAACTTCTATAGAAGATAAGGGTTGCGGGATCACAAAGTTTCAGATGAGGGAATCATTTTTTAATGATCCTACCCTAATGTATTGAAATTCCTTTAGAGCATCCCTAATGAAAGGAATATTCGGCTAGACAATAATTTAAAGCTTGTAGTAATATAATTAGTCGATCATGACAATATCCCCCCAATGAGGGAACCAAATCACTTGGGACTCTAAAGACACTATAGCCATCATCACATGTATCCTATTATGTCCTAACATAAATTTGTAATCTATAGGTGCATCTACTACCTTAAAATATATTGTTATTGTTTTTCCACCCCATTTAATAGGGAAGGCTACAATGAGTTCGTGAGGAGAGAACGAATGTCCATCAAATGATTTTTGCACAGTATAGGATTGAACTACAGTGGGTGATACTAATGCTTTCCAACATTTAAATGACATGACACAGGTATAGGCACCGAAATGGTTATTTCCTAGAATCCGACCACACCATTTCGGTGCTCCCTATATTTGAATAGTATTTGAAGGTGGGTTTCCCCCTTGTGAAGGTTCCCCCCAAGAATATTGGGTACTTCTCAGAACATGATCAATGGGTGGATTTCCTACTCATGGAGTTAGGTCCCAAGAATATTGGTTACTTCCTAAACCTAACCACTGGGTGGATTGCCTTTGTATGGAGTTAGGTCCCAAGAATATTAGTTACTTCCTAAAACCTAACCACTAAGTGGATTTCCTCCTGATGGATTTGGGTCCCAATAAGATTGGTTACTTCTTAGTGTTAATGTTTTATCAAATTTTCTTAGATGATATCTTAAAACAATTTTCCACTAGAAGATCACTGAAAGAACAACATGCACAAAAACATAAGAACATAAGAATACATATATTTTCCTCAGGGAAACCATAAGGGAGAAAACCCCGCAAAACTTCCTCAGTATAGAACTCAACCAGTGCAGTGTAAAATCCAGACAACAATTGCTTCCTCCTACTTGGTGCGCTATTGCTTCTCTCACTTTCTAAAACCGGCTTGAGTGAGTGAGTACAAATGAAGGGGAGAGCCTCCCTATTTATATTCTATTGTTGACTTGACCTCTAACTTGGTGGGGTCGATTCACTAGATGTCATGGCCGACTTATCCAACTGGACATTACAAATAGCATTTATTATATTGACACTTGGGTACTAATGACCCAAATTACAATAGGAGGCTTACATTGCATCCTTAAATGACTCTAACAAAACCAAACTCATCTCCAATAGGAGGAATACAATACAACTAGAATATCTTCCAAAGTTACATTACTTTAACACTCACTCTTAACTAGGAAGTTATTCAACTTTTAGCAGCAAATGCTACTATTACAACTGTACAACTGAATGGTGAGACTTTATATGTCATAAGAAGTTTTGGTACAACATCATACATCTTCATCATCAATCTCAAGTGGACCTTCTTCTGCAAACATAAATTCTTCAATATTCTTCTGGAACATCTCTTACAACATCATCTGAATGATGAATCATATTCTGGATCAGCATCCTTTGCTTCATCTTTTGAGCCATATTCTGTATAATCATTATCTGAACTGTCATCATCTACAGTTTCAGTACGTGAATACTGAATCATCATCATCTGTAACTTCAGTATGTGAATACCGAAACATCATCATCTGCATCAATAGTATGTGAGTACTAAAAAAATCAACGACATCATTAGCATATTAGTGCTAAAGATCAAAAGTACTAGATCATCATAAACATCAACATCTGTATAGATATACTGAGGCTATCACAACAACATATTGGCATCAATAAATCATGTGTTAAGCATCTAAATAACTATTAGTATAAACAATATTGAAAATAACATCAGTATAGAAGTACTGAACCATACATCAACAATCATCATATCAATGCTAAACCAATAATCTCAGCAGACATCAGTATAATAATACTGAATTACACATTTCAATATATCAATGCTGAACCAATCATCTCAACAGCCACCAGTATAACAATACTGAGCTAAAAAGTCATCGGTATAATAATAATTAACTACACATCTCAATAATCAACATCCATCAGTATAACTATACTGAGCTAACATCTCATCATCTCATCATTCAACAGTATAGAATTACTGAAACAACCATCCTTCCCTCTAACTATCTCAGAGAAACGTCACGGTGAGTTCTCTAGTAGATCCACCTTGGCATTTTTATAGCTTACTAACTCTTTCGAGCCAACAAGCCTAGTTAGACAGATGGATCTTGCTGGGGACCAACAAGCCTTGTACTGACTTACAAACCCACTTGGGTTAAACTGATCTAGTTAGCCATACTAATCCCCCTAGGATCAATAGGCCTCATCTCACTAACCATTTCGGGCCAAACTTTCCTAGTCAGACTTACCCTACTCTAGATTGAGCTACTCACCACTGCATCCTTATTCCATCTACTATCACTCCCTCTTTCGAGAGAGGTCCTTCAAGACTGCACCAAGCTTGTCTCGAAAGTATTCAAACTTTACACGAGTCAGAGGCTTGGTCAACACATCTACCACTTGTTCCTCTGTAGGAACATACTATGAGCTTTATAGTTCCTTTCTGAACCATGTCTCGAATGAAGTGATTTCTTACTTCAATGTGTTTTGACTTATCATGAAACATTGTATCTTCTATCATCTTGATACAACTCTGATTATCACAATGGATATCATTAACATCTACCTCTTCATCAGATAAACCTACCAACATATTTCGAAGCCATACTGCTTCACTACAAGTTGAACAAGTAGCAATGTATTATGCTTCTGTTGTGCTAAGTGCAATACTGGTCTTCTTTCTACTGAACCAAGAGATCATGCTTGATTTCAAACTAAAACAACCACATGAGGTTCTCTTTCTATCTTTACTATTTTCTTCCATATTTGAGTCTGTGAACCCATGTAAACTAATCTCAGTGTCTGAGGTATATCTAAGCCCATAATCTAAAGTTCCCTATAGATACCTCATCACATGTTTTTCTCCTACCAGGTGAATGTGCTTGGGATTCACCATGTACTGACTTAGTGTGTTTACAATAAAACATTTATTAGGTCTTGTATTGGTTAAGTACATTAGTGAACCAATAATATTTCTGCACAGAGTGGCATCTACAGCTTCCGATGTATCATCATTTAGTAACCTCAATTTTGTTGTCATCAAAGTAGTCATGGCATTACAATCTAGAATTCCAAACCTCTTCAAGATTTCTACCGTATATTTTCCTTGTTTTAGGAAGATCTCATCTAGGGATTGCCAAAATTCAAGACCTAGAAAGTAGTGCATCATTCCAAGGTCCTTCATCTCAAATTCTGCATTCAACTTCTTCTTGCATTCATCAATGATTTTTTCTTCTCCTGTTAAGAATACATCATCCACATATAAAAGTAGTATCATAAGCCCATCATTCTCAACTTCATAGTAAAGGTTAGAATCTTCCTTTCTCTTGGTAAAGCCTAAACTCATCAGGAATCCATCTATTCTTTCGTACCATGCTCTAGGTGCTTGTTTCATCCCATACAATGCTTTCATGAGTCTGCATACATAAGCTTCTCGATCATCAGTCTTGAAACCTTATGGTTGTTAGAGATACACTTCTTCTTCTATCAAGCCATTTAGAAAATATTTCTTCACATCCCTTTGATGTAACTTCCATTTATTCTTGGCTTCCAAGGAAAGGACAGTTCTAATTGAAGTGTACCTAGCTACTGGACAAAAGGTCTCTTCATAGTCAATTCCTTCCTTTTGGGAGAACCATGTTGCTACAAATATTTCCTTGTACTTTTCTATACTACCATCTGTGGAATGCTTTGTTTTGAAGATCCATTTTGAGGATACCACTGTTTTGTCTTTTGGTCTTGGGACAATTTCCCACACATAATTATTTATTATGGATTGGTATTCCTTGACCATTGCATCAACTCATTCCTTCTGTTTTGTTGCATCTTCAAAACAAGTTGGTTCTTTATCAACTAGATCACTCATCAAGGCCATATAACTGGGATATGACTTTGGATTCTTTCTTTCTCTGGTGATTCCTTCTGAGATACCAAGTATTCTTACTTCTTCAATTACATAACGAGCCCTAGAAGGCTTTATATTTCAAGAGATCATTTCATTGGGCACTTTTGTAGGAAACTGAGGTTCAGACATGTCATGATCTTCAGGTATCTGACTTTCTTATTCATTCCTAACTGGTTTAGGATTTTCTGTAACTTTTATAGTTTCATGTTCTTCATCATCTCTATATTTCTTCAACTTTCTAAAATCTGAGTCTTCGTCAAATGTTACATCTCTTCTAAGCTCAATCTGATGATATCCTAGGATATAGATCTGATAAGCTTTTGACTATTCACTATATCTGACAAACAATCCCTTCTTTCCTGAAGAATATAGCTTTGTTATCTTAGCCTTGGGAATGTGAATATACATAGGACAACCAAATATTTTTATATGACTAACCTCAGGCTTCTCTTCGGAGAACATTTCTTCTGGAGTTTTATTCCCAAGGGCACTGTGGGAGATTCTATTTTGTACATTTACTGTTGTTCTGGATGCTTCTTTCGATAGGTACATTGGTAGATCTTGGTCATGTGTCATGGATTTTACTGCTTCAATGATAGATCTGTTCTTTCTCTCTTCCACACCATTTTGTTGAGGATTATAGGGAATCGTGAGCTCCCTATTAATCCCAACTTCCTTGCATAAATAATTGAAGTCATTTGATGTGAACTCTCCTCCAATATCTGATCTTAAAATATTTATTTTCTTCTCAGAAAGGTTTTCTATTAGAGATTTGAATTCTTTAAACCTTTCAAACACTTCATCCTTCTTTTTCATAAAATATATCCAAGTCTTGCAGGAGTATTCATTAATAAAATAGGCATAGTAAACATACCCACTTAATGAAGTTGTTTGTATTGGCCCACATATATCTGAATGGATAATATCTAAGATCCATTTTTCTTTGGTGTCACTCTTCTGATAGGTATTCTTAGTATTCTTCCCTTGTGGACATCCTTTGCATACACCTTCATGTTTGATCTGAATTTCTGGTAGACCAGTCACAAACTTACTTACAATTAGAAGAGCTCTGTAATGAACATGAGCAAGCCTTTTGTGCCAAAGATCACATGGATTTATTGTATTGGTTTCTAAGGCTGAATCTGCATGTCCCTTCAACTTGTAGAGTCATCATTCTTCAATTCCAATTTCTACTGTATCATCTAAGGTATTTCCTTTTGACCACATGAGTACTTTTCCATCTATGAAGGAAACTCTGAACCTTCTCTTGTCCAAGGCTGAAATAGAGAGGAGGTTATTCTTTAGTCCAGGGACATATAAAACATTCCTTCATCTTCATGGATTTTCCAGAATCCAACTTATAAGATGCTTCTCCTATTCCTTTGATGGGATATTGGGAGTCATCTCTAAGCATTACCTTGTGAGGAGAATCCTTTTGTACAAGGCATGATAGTGAGTCCTAGTAACTTGTCATGTTCTAGAATGTACCATTGTCTATTAACTAGGTTTCATTTCTTGGTGAGACTGATCCTGTTAAGACAGAGATCCGTACATATTCTTCATTGGATTCTTCATCTTTCTTTGCTTCCTCTTCTACTTCTTGATCACTGTCTTCAACAGCATGGGCTTGGAATATTTTCATCTTTTTAACTCTTTCTGATTTCATGGGACTATTGATGGCAATGTGTCTCATCTTGTGACAAGTGCAACACTCATAATTTCAGAAGTATTTCTTGGGTATTTTGAACCTGTTTATGCCAGAAATTGTTTCCAGACTACAAGAAAACAAGCCAACATAATCTCAAATATTTCAATAAAACAAAACTAGGTTTTTAGGGTTTTTTAAGGTTTTCTGGTTGTGAACTTTGGTGACAAGAGGGAATGCATTCATAACCCAAATAAGAACTAAATCACAAGCATAGAAAAACTGAGATGCATAACATAATAACCATGTATCCAACAGAAAATAGCACTGAAGTTCATCCACAAATGGCAAGCACTACAAGCATAAAAACTTTAAACCAGCCATGGAATTACTAACTAAGTAGCTAAAACAAGCTATAAATGAAGTCAGAGAACAAACTGAAGGGTAATATGGAGCATATATTTCATAATCAGTCTTCAAATACACATAAGAGTCATTTACTTAGCTTATGAAGAAGTCTGGAGACCTCCTCTAGCCAGCCAAAAAATCAAACCTCTAGTCCTCTTTGTGACATAGATTAATACTATCCTTCAAAATTTGGTTAAGGACTAAACCCTAACTGCTTTTCAGCCTACTCATCGAAATAGTTCTATCAAAATAATACTTACAAAAATGAAATATCCTTCAAAACATAACTAATAACTAATTGTGTTAACAAGCCTCATAGATCTTTAGCTGCCTCTGCTAACAAGGCTATCCCTTCTAAGGCTTGGGCCTATTAGTTTTTCCACTCTTCTTCATTTTTAGTATGGTTTGCAGCACCTGTCAGTAGTATCACAGTCTATTTATCTTCAAATTTGCATAGTTTTGGCAGTCTATTTATCTTCAAACTCTCACAGTCTTCCCTATCACCAGTTTAGGAAATGTTTTGTACCAAGTTTCAACAATTTGACCTAAACAAAGATTCAGGGACCTCCAATAGTTCTGCTTGTTCTACTAAGTCAACTCCTGGATAGTCTACTTTAGCTATGTGAATTGATCCTCTGTTTTCCTTTTCCTGCTCCTGAAAACCCTGATTTTCATTCTATTTCAAAATTCTGATCTTCAAGTACTAATTTTCTGCCACGATCTCCACCTGCTCTACATGCACTTCAAGAAAAACCATGATTGGAAACGCCTTTGTCTCATTATAGTCTGTCATTATTATTGCATCGCTTCTGCAAGAAACCGCCATGATTCACTTTCATGATTATATTCCACTTGTCAAAGTGATTATCATTTGAATTTTCTTGCGGTAATAGCATCTCCCATTATTAACAATTAATCCTTCTCAGCATCGGTGATCGAAGGTTCAAGACCAAACGAATCAACACTTCCCATTTCTAACCTGTCAGCAATCGGGAGTAGTAATCTCTAATGCATCGGAAATTCAAGCCACTATGCTGCCACAGTGTCGGCATTTTAAAGAACTAAATCTCCGCAACGTTTAAAAAATGACTTTAGACCATTAGCTTTCCGCAACGTTGAAAGATGATTTTAAACTTGCGCGACATTTTGACCATAGGCTTCACGAGACATTTTGACCATAGGCTTCACGATCGGCGATCGGAATCTCTATCAACTATCTTGTCGACACTTTAAAGAACTAAGCTTCCACAGTGTCATCACTTTAAACCATTGTGCTACCAGCACATTAGACCATTGAATCTCCACAACGTTGAAAGATGATTTTAAATTTGCGCGGGACTTTAGACCATTGGCTTCACGATCAGCGGTTGGAAGCTTTATCAACTACTTTGTTGGAACTTTAGACCACTGTCGCAGTCGAAAACCTTATCAACTATCGTGTCAGCGCTTTAAACCACCGTGATGCTGCAGTGTCGGCACTTTAGAGAACTAGCTTCGCGATTGGCGATCGAAAGCGTTATGAACTATCTCATCGGCACTTTAAAGAACTATGCCTCCACAACATTGAAAGAGGATTTTTAACTTTGTGTGACTTTCTTGTAGCACTTCTATGTAACTTTTTCTGGCTTGCGCTATAAGAAAATTCAGGTTAATGCTTTTCAAAAATCATGCTAATGATAGGGGTTTAAACTTGGTTTAGGAATCTCAATTAAACTTTTATGCTATTTTTCAGACTTTTTAATCCATATAAGCATTATATAAGCCCTTTGATTATGAAATCAAACCAAAACTTGTAAAAATAAACTAAGAAATCAAATAACATAAAAGCTAAAGGGAAAAATTCAAACTATCCCAATCAACAAAATTTTCTAGGAATAAAGAGTAAAACCAAACCAAAAAAAAACATAAACAAAAGCATAAAAATAAGGAAGACAAAAGCATGACCTAACATCTGGCTCCTGCTGCGGGATGAAGTCCTCCTTGTGAGGCTTCAAGAACCTGTAGACCAGTGCCTTCTTTCCTTCTACCTACTAATCTGCAAAATTTCCATTGGGTTATGGAGTCCTTATTGTGTTTTACTCACACCGGTATATACAATGAAAAACTAAACTTCCCCTCAAAAACTATAGAAATGATTGAGGAATCATCCATTAACTGGACTTGACAATTCCTCACCCTCCAATGTTTGTAGGACAAAAGTGTTATTTTCCAAAAACTTAGATATTAGGAAAGGGCCAAACCAAAGGTTGTCAAATTTGCCATGTTTCCATTTTTGCTCTTTCTTGGCATCCCACCTTAGAACCATGTCACCAATTGAGAAAGTGTTATCTTTGATTTTCTTGTCAAATCTGTCTTTTATCTTCAATCTATATAACTGTGCTTTTCCTTCCACTTTTTCTCTGTTTTGCTGGAACTCTATCATTGCATAAATCCTTCTCTATATATCATTAGGTTCCTCGTGACAATCTTGAAAGAAATTCATCACTGGAATGCCCAACTGAACAAGAAAGACTGCATCTGTACCATACACTAATTGGAAAGGTGAAGTTCCAATTCCTTGCTTGACTGTTATTCTATCAGCCCATAATGCATATTTCAGCATAGAATCCCATGATCTCTTATTATGCTTCAGCAGTTTCCTGATACTCTGAATGATATTTTTATTGGAAGACTCAGCTAAACCATTACCTTGGGGATAGTAAGGAGTTGAATGCTTCAACAAGATACCATTCTTTTCACAAAATGCTTCCATTGCCTTAGACTTAAAAGCTTTTGCATTATCTGTCACTATTTTCTGAGGACACCTAAACCTACTGAGGATATTTTCTTTGATAAATTCCATAATCACCTTATCTGTGGCATTCCTAGTAGGGATAGCTTCCACCCATTTGGTAAAGAAGTCTTTTGCAGTCAAAATCCACCTATGTTGTCCTGAGGAAGATGGACTTATCTCTCCTATAAAGTCTAGACCCCACTGCTGGAAAGGAGCACTTACTGCAATTGGTTTTAAAGGTAATGACAACAATTTTTGTTTGCCAACAAACTTTTGACAAGGGATGCAAGCTCTTACCTGCTGATATACATCTGCAAACAAAGAGGGCCAATAGTACCCAGCTCTTAAGATCTTGTATGCTCTTGCCTTCCAGCACTTGTGACCTCCACAAGCACCCTCATGAGATTCAAAAATCACTCCTTCAATTTCAGGTTTATCTAAGCATCTAAGTAGAATGCCCCTCGGGCCCTTCCAAAATAACTGTTGTTCTACTAAACAGTACTTAGTAGTTCTTAGCTTCAAATATCTAGCAACTTTTCTATCTAAATGCTCAGGACATTGCAAATACAACAAAAAATACACAATGTATGCGTACCATGTGGATGCTGAATAGAAGACCATAATCTTCTCTTTCTCTAATTCTATTTAATTTTCTTCCTGAGTTGGATCTTCTATCATCACATGCAATCCTAAAGCTTGGCAATTTGATTCAGCCAGCAGCTTGGCTAAACCTTGTCCCTTGACTAGTTTTGTAGGTCTGATATCTACATCATACTCCATGATTTTAGCAATCCACTTGCCTCTTTTCCCCTTGCTGTCAAACTATGTCAAAACATCTTTTACAGCAACATTAGGCACATATGAAATAACTTTGGAATGCAAAACATAGATTCTGAAAATTTTCAAAGATTTCACCAAAGAATAAGCCTGTTTTTCCAAGATGTTGTATTTTAATTCATAATCTCTAAAAGTTTTGTTGAAGAATGCAATAGGTTGCTCAAGACCATCCTTATTCTTCTACAATAGAACAGCTGCTAGTGTATCTTTAGATGCAAAGGAAAATGTTAGAAATTCTTTGGTAAAATCTGGACTTACTAATATAGGGGCTTCAATAAGAGCCATCTTGATTTTTTCAAATGAATTCTTTGCTTCAGTGGTCCATTTGACTTCTTGATCCTTCTTTAGCATGGTTGTAATCTGCTTGATAGTCTCAGCAAAGTTTGGTATAAACCAATGCAGAAAGTTGATTTTACCAATTAAATATTGGACATCTTTTTTACTCCTAGGTAGAATTATCTTCAATATTTCTTTTACCCTTTCTGGGTCAATCCTTATACCATCAGCAGAAACTAAATGAACCAGTAATTTTCCTTCCTGTACAGCAAAGTGTGACTTCTTTGGATTCAAGGACAACCCGAATTTTCTGCATTTTAGGAAAGTCTGTTTCAAATGTTTTAGATGTTCATCATATGATTGTGAAAATATAGTAATATCATCTAAGTAAATTACCACAAAATTGTCCTTTCCCCCAACAAAAGCTATATCCATAGCCCTCTGAAAAGTTGCTCTAGCATTCATTAAACCAAAAGGCATCTTATCATACATGAAAGTTCCCTAGGGAGTGGTAAAAGTTGTTTTCTCCTTATCATCAGGATGCATAGAAATCTGATTGTATCCTGAGAAACCATCAACCATAGAAATCCTTTGTGCTCCAACAACCTTCTGCAATATTTGCTCAATTTTAGGGAGATGATAATTATCCTTTAGTGAAGATCTATTCAAGTTTCTAAAGTCAACACATAGTCTGATTTCTCCATTCTTTTTCCTAACAGAAACTAGATTATCCACCCATGAAGAGTACCTGAGAGGAACAATGATCTTGGCATCTAATAACTTCTTCACTTCTTTTTCAATAACATTAAACAAGGCTGAATTAATCCTCCTTAATTTTTGATGAAAAGGTTTAACATTTGGTTTTAAAGGGACTTTATGTTGTATAATTCCAGTATCATATGTTCTCAATTCTTCATAAGACCTTGCAAAGACATCAACATGTTCCTTTAACAATTTTATGTACCTGTTTCTCTGTTCAGCTGTGAGTGCTTTCGAAATTTTCACCATTCTAGGATGTTCTGCAGTGCCAATGTTACAATCCACCACATTCTCTTCTGAAGACTGTATAACAGGTTTTAGGGGTGTATCATCTTTCAAAAATATCCTTTCTAAAGGTACCAAACCTTTTGGGATGAAATTACCTTTCAGTTCAATAATCTTGTGGCCAGCAATTTCATTTTCAGCAATCTCTTCAACATCTCGATCCTCATCATCTTCCTCTTGATCAATCAGGGAATTAGAAAAATCATGTTTAAGCTCCAAAAATATTTTAATTTCAATGTCATCTTCAAACACTCTCCACTACTTTACATTATCAGGTACAAATGGTCTGTACCTAACCTCAATGGGATACGTCAACTGTGTGGTTTTGGGGATTCTAAAATGTGTAGCAGCTAAAGCCAATGAATCAGCAGTCTGATTATGGTCCCTTGGAATATAGGTAATGTTAAAAGCTACAAAATAATTATCAATCATGTCCCATACCTCATTTCGATAGACTTTCAGCAAATCCTGTTTCACTTGATAGTGGTTCCTCGCCTGCTGAACAACTAATTCGGAGTCACCATATGCAAAAATATGCTGAATGCCTAAATCCTTGGCAGCCTTCAATCTTAACAACAAAGCTTCATATTCAGTAGTATTGTTCATAGTAATGAATTCTAATTTATACATCAGCTTTATTGTTTCACCACCAAGGGATATGAGAAGAACCCCTGCTCTAGCACCTTCTTTGCAAGATGATCCATCAAAGTATAATTTCCAAAGCTCATCTTCCTGTTCCTTGCTGCATTTAACTGGCTTTTCCTTTTCAACCTGTAACAAACAAGCAGTATTGTCATCATCACTAAAATGTAGCATGCAAGTACCCAAATCTTTATCAACAGCATATAGAGGTTGGTTGGTAGGGTTCTTGTCATCTGTCACAATATAGGCAAACTGAAGCTCTCTATACAGCATTCTGTTTTCTCCTCCAAACATAGGAATGGTAGCATATGATAAATCCATTTGTAAAGTTCCACCAACTTTCTTTGCCCAAGACCTAGAGAGAAGTAACCCAAATTTAGCTGTAATATCAGCTACCACCACATCCATGATTACACTTTTCATTGGTAATTGAGCCAAACTGACAACCATGTCTTTAATCACACCTAAACACTTTACAGCTCGTGAATCAAATGCATACAGATCATGATAGGGTTTGGTTATACTAAGACCTAAAGCCTCCATGACGGCCTTTGGCATTAAATTGTGTGATGCTCCTGAATCTAACAAACAGTTATGTATCATTTGTTCATGGACTATCAGAGTAATGTAAAATGGAGGTGAAGCACCTGCTTCATTCTCAATTTTTTCAGCCAAGGCTGATCCAATAAAAATCTTAGGATTTTCTTCTTGCAAATTCACTGTATCAGAACTAGGCTGATTGTTTTCTGAACTGATCATTTTAAGAACTAATTCTTTGTAAGAAGGATTTTTCATTAGTTCATTAAAAGGCATAGGAATCTTTATTTTTCCTAATTCATTTTCTAGATCAAAATTCTGCACAGTTTTATTTACCTCTTCAACCTCCATGTTCTTCTTTTTCTTTTCTGGAATTTGTTTTTTCTCTGACACAGGATCAGATTGCTGCTTAGTAGGTACAAATACCTTCTTCTTTGAGTTTTGTACTAATTGTTTTGGGCCTGACCTCAAATTCACAGTCTTCTTGGGTTCATTTTGACAGACATCAGCAGTTACAGCAGTCATTTTCAGATTCAAATCATCCTCTGTTTCAAACATATCAGCATCATAATATTCTGCATTTAAAAACTCCTCTTCAGTGAAAAAACCCTCAGTCAACCTTTCTCCAAAACAGTTCATATCCTGATTTGTGTCTTCAAATAGCACTTCTTCATCAATCTCTTCTTCATCAACAACATTTTTCTAAAGAGGTGGTGGTACCCTTTGGTCCTCGGTCTCTCTCCTTTCTCGCTGAATATCATTATTTCTTCGTTCTCTAGGTATGAAACGAGGAGCAAATTGTCTTCTGAATTGGTTCTGATTGTTAGGGTTTCTTTCACCTTATTGAACAGGCTTGCTGGAATTTATTTCTAGTTCTAACTTGTTTAATTTTGTAGTCAAAATCTTCACTAACTTGCCCATCTCATCAATTTTGCCTTCTGAAGAATGAGATGTTGAAACCCCAGGAGTTGCTTCCTTCTTACCTTTCCTGTCAAACATATGTTGAGCTATTTACTTCTTCAATCTATTGGAAGCCAATATGTTAGACTCCACCTCTAATGCTGCATCATGCATATTCAGTAAGGAAACAGATCTTCTCTCTCTTAGTAGTAAATAAAATTCATGATTGAAAGCATTTGCATATGTAAGTTTTGCAGATGTTTCTGAAGGTTTTATTTCTGCAGGAATTCTGCTGTACATTTTATTGAATCTTTTTGAAAAATATGCAATGGTTTCATCCTTATTTCTCCTAGGGGCTCCAAACTCAGTTATATAATAAGTATGGTCTTTGGTGTCGTTGGTGTCACCCCATTGTCTCATGAAGAGGTCCTGAAGCTCTTCTATGATGATGATAGAATTGGCAGGCAGCTCCCTAAACCATTTTCTAACATCTCCATCAAGGCTCTACACAAACATCCTCATCCATACATCCTTAGCTTCAATGTTCTGGTTATCAGCATAATTGAGAAAATCTTCCCAGTGCTCTTCTGATGTAGTTTCACCCTGTCCATTAAACCTAGGTAGGTATTTCTGATAGTCACCTCCAGGCAGTGCATTCAAAGGGTGAGGCAAAACTAATGGTGCATATTTGGCTGCAACCATTCGGTCCATCATGTCTATAGGCTGATTTTGGGCTTCCATTTTAAGGCTGACTGACTTGGGTGATGGAGAGATTTGGCTGGAACTTGGCTGAAAAGGGTTTTTACCTACTTTCAAATGAAATAGAGGTATCTTACCAAGAGATAGTATTTTTGACTTTTTGAATGCTTGAGGATCAGTGAAAATTTGAAAGTTAGTGGCAGGAATTATAGGCTTTAACCAAGGTGAAGTTTCTTCTTCTTCTTTTCTCAAAACAAATGAAGGTGATGAACCATCCAACTAATCAGGGTCACATAGGGCTGGTAATGACTGAGACCTTCTAATCTTCCTTATTGTTTTCAAGTTCTGTTTTGGGTCTAAAACACCCAGCTGCAAAGGTGAAATAGGTCTGTTTCTAGTTCCAATTCCCCTAGTAGCCACTGTGACAAACTAGTGAAAAGTAGTCTATAAGATATGCTGGTTTAAGTTCACCTCTTAAAACCAGTAAAATGGTAAGTATCCCAGGGAAAAATATGTTTTCAACTTCGTTCCACAGCAATGGCGCCAAAGATGTTTATGCCAGAAATTGTTTCCAGACTACAAGAAAACAAGCCAACATAATCTCAAATATTTCAATAAAACAAAACTGGGTTTTTAGGGTTTTTTAAGGTTTTCTAGTTGTGAACTTTCGTGACAAGAGGGAATGCATTCATAACCCAAATAATAACTAAATCACAAGCATAGAAAAACTTATATGCATAACATAATAACCATGTATCCAACAGAAAATAGCACTAAAGTTCATCCACAAATGGCAAGCACTACAAGCATAAAAACTTTAAACCAGCAATGAAATTACCAATTGAGTAGCTAAAACAAGCTATAAATGAAGTCAGAGAACAAACTGAAGGTTAATATGGAGCATATATTTCATAATCGGTCTTCAAATACACATAAGAGTCATTTACTTAGCTTATGAACAAGTCTAGAGACCTCCTCTAGCCAGCCAAAAAATTGAACCTCTAGTCCTCTTTGTGACATACATTAATACTATCCTTCAAAATTCAGTTAAGGACTAAACCCTAACTGCTTTTCAGCCTACTCATCGAAATAGTTCTATCAAAATAATAATTACAAAAATAAAATATCCTTCAAAACATAACTAATAACTGATTGTGTTAACAAGCCTCATAGATCTTTAGCTGCCTCTGCTAACAAGGCTATCCCTTCAAAGGCTTGGTCCTATTAGCTTTTCCACTCTTCTTCATTTTCAGTGTGGTTTGCAGCACCTGTCAGTAATCTCAAGGTCTATTTATCTTCAAATTTGCACAGTTTTGGCAGTCTATTTATCTTCAAACTCTCACAGTCTTCCCTATCACCAGTTTAGGAAACGTTTTGTACCAAGTTTCATCGATTTGACCTAAACACAGATTCAGGGACCTCCAATAGTTCTACTCATTCTGCTAAGTCAGCTCCTGGATATTCTGCTTTAGCTATGTGAACTGATCCTCTGTTTGCTTTTTCCTGCTCCTAAAAACCTTGATTTTCATTCTGTTTCAAAATTCCGATATTCAAGTACTAATTTTCTGCCACGATCTCCACCTGCACTACATGCACTTCAAGAAAAACCGTGATTGGAAACGCCTTTGTCTCATTATAGTCTGTCATTATTATTGCATTGCTTCTGCAAGAAACCGGCATGATTCACTTTCATGATTATATTCCACTTGTCAAAGTGATTATCATTTGAATGTTCCTATGGTAATAAAATCTCCGATTATTAACAATTAATCCTTCTCAGCATCGGCGATCAGAGGTTCAAGACTGAACGAATCAACACTTCCCATTTCTAACCTGGTGACGATCTGGAGCAGTAATCTCTAATGCATCGGAACTTCAAGCCACTGTGCTGCCGCAGTGTCGGCATTTTAAAGAACTAAATATTTGTAACGTTTATAAAATGACTTTAGACCATTAGATTTCCACAACATTGAAAGATGATTTTAAACTTGCGCAACATTTTGACCATAGGCTTCGTGATCGGTGATCGGAAGCTCTATCAACTATCTCATCGACGCTTTAAAGAACCAAGCTACCGCAGTGTCGGCACTTTAAACCATTGTGCTGCCGGTGCATTAGACCATTGAATCTCTACAATGTTGAAAGATGATTTTAAATTTGCACAGAATTTAGACCATTGGCTTCACGATAGGTGATTGGAAGTTTTATCAACTACTTTGTCGGCACTTTAGACCACTGTCATAGTCAAAAACCTTATCAATTATCACATCGGTGCTTTAAACCACTGTGCTGCTGCAGTGTCGGCACTTTAGAGAACTAGATTTTGCGATTGACGATCTAAAGTGTTATGAACTATCTCATCGGCGCTTTAAATAACTATGCCTCCACAACATTGAAAGAGGATTTTTAACTTTACGCGACTTTCTTGTAGCACTTTTGTGTAACTTTTTCTGGCTTGCACTACAAGAAAATTCAGGTTAATGTTTTTCAAAAATCATGCTAATGATAGGGGTTTAAACTTGGTTTAGGAATATCAATTAAACTTTTATGCTATTTTTCAAACTTTTTAATCCATATAATCATTATATAAGCCCTTTGATCATGAAATCAAACCAAAACTTGTAAGAATAAACTAAGAAATCAAATAACATAAAAGCTAAAGGGAAAAATTCAAACTATCCCAATCAACAAAATTTTCTAGGAATAAAGACTAAAACCAAACCAAAAAAAAACATAAACAAAAGCATAAAACTAAGGAAGACAAAATCATGACCTAAGAGAACCCTTGAGTCTTGTGAGGATGATCATGACTCTTCCTTTTGTACTTGCCTTTGGCATGGGTTGTTAAGGCTTGGTATTCATTATCATTTAGTTTCACTTCTATGGATAATATTCTTTCTTCTTCTTGGACTCATTCTTCCCATAGATTTCTGAATTTGGTTAGTTTCCTTCTTGAGAAGATTCCTCAGATAAAAGCTTTCCAATCTCTTGGAAGACCATTTAGGGTGGTCATCACAATTTTTGCTTCTTCTACTGTATCTCCAATGGCTTCTAGCTGATCTCTGATTTGGCCACTATTTAAAACTAAGATTGCATAGTCTCTGTCTTTTGAGTCTTTACACTTATGAGGTGATTCCTCAAAGTCATCTTCCTGTTGATGTTTCTCCCTTCAAATAGACTGGAGAGGGAATCAAACATTTCTTTTGGAGTTTCCCTTGATGATACTTGAGGAATCAAGTCATCCTTGATGGAATCAGCTATGATCCTTTTGGATATAATCATGTCCTTATTATGCTTGGACTTAGCTTCATCCTCTTCTAGTTCTTTTACTTCCTCCTTCACAAATTTTTCCAGATTATTCTCTTGCGGGATGAGCATGATCCTATACTTCCATGCTCTGAATTTTTCAGCTCCTTCAAGCTTTTCATCTAGCTTGGTGCTCTTAGTCATCTTCAACATAATGAGAAATTCAAATGGAATAGGGAGGAAGAGTACTTACTTGAAGAAAATAGTTTTTGGGTGACCTCCTTTTGGGTGACCTAGGGTTTGATGTATAAACCCTAATTTCTCAACCGAAAACCCTAATAGGGTTGAGAGGTGGAAAATATATACCTCCCCAAGGCAAGGTAGAATGCAACTTGATTTTCCTGAGATTGTTGATGAAACCCTGGGAAAAGTGAAACCCTAGTTTGTCCCGAGAGTAGTAACAGGTTCAAAACTGAAAATTCTTGAAATTCAATTTTGTCACCACAGAACGATGCACCCTTCAGAGGAGAGATGGATGAGCCATCTGTTCTGGTTGAACTGTCGAGGGATTTGTTAAGAACAACAAACCCTATTTGTGGAGGGTCTCCTTTCAGGGTGGCTCTGATACCATGTTAATGTTTTATCAATTTTTCTTAGATGATATCTTAA
Source organism: Pseudotsuga menziesii (assembly GCA_001517045.1). Classification (NCBI taxonomy): domain Eukaryota; kingdom Viridiplantae; phylum Streptophyta; class Pinopsida; order Pinales; family Pinaceae; genus Pseudotsuga; species Pseudotsuga menziesii. Next base: position 118,837 of record LPNX011216655.1, read on the forward strand.
ACCAATTTTCCACTAGAATATCATTTTAAGAACAACACGCACAAAAACATAAGAACACAAGAACACAGAGATTTTACTCAAGGAAACCACAAGGGAGAAAACCCGACAAAACTTCCTCAATATAGAACTCAACCAATGCAGTGTAAAATCCATACAGCAGCTTCTTCCTCCTACTTGGTGCTCTACTACTTGTCTCTCTTGCTAAAACCAACTTGAGTGAGTGAGTACAAATGAAGGGGAGAACCTCCCTATTTATATTCTTCTATTGACTTGACCTCCAACTTGGTGGGGTCGACTTCACTAGCTATGAAGGCTGACTTGTCCAATTGGACATTACAAATAGCATTTATTATATTGACACTTGGGTACTAATGGATCGACATACAATAAGAGGTTTACATTGCATCCTTCAATGAATCTAACAAGACCAAACTCATCTCCGATAGGAGGAATACAATACAACTAGAATATCTTCTGAATTTACATTACTTTAACACTTAGAACCCGACCATTCCATAGATTATGTCCTTGGATTTTATTGGAAATACAAGATATGTTTCCTCCTTATGGAGGTTGGATCCAAAAATATTGGTTACTTCCTGAAACCTTGCCACTCCCTTGTGCAATGGGGTTGATAGGTGGATTTCCCCTAGGAATTGTGCTAGGATAAATGAGAGGATGACCCTCTAGGGAATTTCCTTCCATCGATAAAGAATAGTTCCAATTAGCATTTGTGTTCTAGGATGCATTATTTCTGCCAAGAATGTTAGCATTCCATGGTAAAGGGTTTCTCTAGGAAGTAGAACCTAGAAAACTATTAGGTGTGCCAAGAGGATTATGATAACCTTCTGCAACCATTTGGGGTTGCATTGATGTGGTCCCTTGAACTCCTGATGAAGATAAAGGGTCAAATGTAATGTTTGGCATATTATTCCAACTTTCAAAAAGACTAACCAATGACTCACTTTTCGTAAGTATGATTGATTCTAAAGGATGTGCTAAGGGTGGATTTATGTTAGCAAATGTGTTATATATTTTTTTTCAATTTCAACTACATTAAGATCATCAATTCTATCTATGTTTCATCCATGATGTGACAGATTTTGAGAATTGGTTTGACGTTGTTCTTCTCTAGTAACATTTGATTGGGTTTATAAGTTTTTTAGTTTCAAAGTCACAAAGGTGTGGTTCATGTATATTCCTCCACAATGTAGTGGGGCCCTCAAACTTGGGTAACTTGCCTCGCTCCCACATTGACGGGTGAATCATGAGATTAAGAACTTTGACGTTTAATAAAAGGATTATATTATTACAGTATACCAAAATAAAGCCAAAAAATCCTAAAGGAAACTAGTCTCAACACAAATCAAAGTGTCCACACATCTAAAAATTTCCTAAGATAATCAACAAGAAAACTTCTTTCCAAAGAACCGAAGTTCAGTGAAAATTTGTATTTAGAGGGCCTTCCAAAACTAGTAGCTCCTGAGGGACATCATGCCTAAAAAATTACTAAATAGTGAAGGTAAGAGAAACAATTACAATGTTCTTCAATCACCAAAGGTGCAAGTCTAATCTCTTGGCTACTCACCCTGCCAAGGAGCTGAAGCAAGCTTGTGTCAGTCTCAGTTATTGCAAGTGTCCCCCACTCACAACATCCCATGTGATTCCCTAGGAAAACAAACTATGGTTACCAGTTCAAAATCGATGGTCGGGAAAGACAGTCATTAGTCTAGGATAACTCACATAGACTCAAAACAAGATTTGAACCCGAAATCCGACGAGAAAATCCAATTCCATCTGATGAAATTGACCCTATCATCGGATTTCACCTTGGTCATTAGGATTTTTTTGGTTTATTTTAAACATTGCTCTAGTTTGCATCGGATCTTCGACAATAGTCAGTAATCTGACAATAGTCGTCGGATATTTGACTTTGGTCATTAGATTACTGATGACAATATTACAATGGTCAATATCCTAATTGCATTAGATATCTGACATATTTTATTTTTAGAAACTATATAATAGGAGTATTCTGACATGTTTTCTATACTAGCGACAGTTTGCAGAAGTTATAATCTTTGCACAAACTGTTTTACATGCAAAAATACACAATTATTTCAATAGTTACTATGATTAAAAATAGTGAAGTATTGACCTTGATTTTTTAAGATCGATAATCATCAGTCAAGCTTGGTGTCAGAAAATGTCAGAACATATCAATATTCCTGATCAACACGATTAAAATCATGAATTGCTTGCTAGATTATGGGATGGACTGAAAAGAAATGGTGATGGGAAATGATATTGACCATGTAGTCAATGCAAGGAATTTAAAAGGAGAAGAATAAATATCACAACATCCAAAAGACATTGTAGGGCATATGGGGCATTTTGAGGGGAGACATGACTATTGTCCATTTGTAAGTTTTCCATTATATATTCCTTTTTATTGATTGGTTTTGTAAATGTATGTATCATTTTAATACTTGTTATATTAAGTAGTATCTCTTGAATACAGTTTCATGTAACTATAAAGGAAAGGAATCCTACAACAATATATCACTCAGAGGATGTTCTTTCGAAACAAGCACTGATGGACCATGGAGCTATGGATAATGAAGAACACGTTAATGATGATATTGAAGAAGATGATCATACTGACGACATATTTGAAGATGATAGTACAAGTACATTGATCCATGATACATTTAATGTTAGAATGAATGATGATGATCATGATCATGAAAATGATAACTTTGATGATGTTCATGATTTACCTCTTCTTGAGAAGGTATACAAACCCCTTTATGAAGGCCCCAACACAAATCTTCTCTCTGCTATATTGTTGATAATGAACTTGAAGGTTATGAATGGTCTTTTAAACATACCAATCACATATATTTTAAGGTATGCAATATATTCCATCACATATATGATCATGATAAAGGTTATCTTAGATATTCTGATAATTTCATTATTAATTTGTAATTAGTAAAATTAATATTGATGAAACATGTTTCATTAATATTATTTATATATTATATTAACTATTTTTTTACTTTAATTTGTTGTATCTTGATAGCTTAATTTTTGTTACCATCACCAAATATTTTACCTCGCACATATCAAGATTTATCTATCACCATGAAATAACATGGAAGATAGTATGAAACAATTGATGCATTCCTTGATGAACATATTTGAAATAGAATGTCCAGAATGCCATATCAGTAGATATCGAAGAGATCAAGTAACAAAAAATGTTACTCTCAAGGTTCTTTGTTATATTCCCATTACTCCATGTTTGCAATGACTATTCAGGTGCCAAAACTTAGCACAATTTATGGATTACCATTCACATAATAGAAGTCAATATGACATTCTTTGAATTCCTACAAATCGTTCTGCATTTAGAGATATGAAGGAAAAATGGTGACACTTTAAAGAAGAACCTCGTAATGTTAGGCTTTCTTTGGTGGCATATGGTGTCAGTACATATGTAGAGAAGAGATCTATTTACTCATTTTCACCTATTTTTGTTATCAACAATAACATTTCTCCATGGTTGTCAATAAAGAGGGAGAACATAATGTTGGAAATGATTATTCTAGGTAGGCGTCTACAACAATTTGTTTTTAATATAGTAGCATCTCACTTGTCGTATTTTGTTTCATAATCTCATATATTTTTTGTCTTTTATTGTTGTGTATTATTTATATATCTTAATAGTTGTAATAATTATATATTTTATATACCCAAATCAATCAGGTAAGTACCAATTTTAAGATATGAATGTATATATCAATCCTCGTATTGAGGAAATTCTAAAGCTATGCAATGGAATCACTATGTATGATGTATCTAGACCAATATGACAAAGGCAAATTAAATTACATGCAATGCTTGTATGGACAATATATGATGCCCATGGTTAACCCATTTTTTCGGTAATCAATTATAATATAGAATTTAATAGTATTTAATTTTATGAAGTTGATATATTATGCATGCATTTTTTTTCAAATAATCTATTCATTTTATATAATTATAATTGAAAATATTGTTAATCCATAGAATCTTTATGTAGGTATTCAAACAAAGGGAAAACATGCATGTCCAGTTTGTGCTCCTAAGATCAAATCTTGTCATTCAAAAAGTTTATGAAAGGAGGTATTTGATGAGTATAGACACTTCCTCTCTAAGAATCATAGGTACCAAAATAACGATAAACATCGATTCAATGGGAAGCAAGAGACTGTATTAAAACTGCAGAGAATGACACCTCACCTATGGAGGTTGCAATATAATAGAAATCGTCAAGGTACATACATATCAGATTGTATTATATCTATCATCATGTATGAAATATTCTTAATCTTTTTTTATTGCATGTTTTTTACTATAATTGACATTGATTTCTGTAAAATATTTATAAATCATGATTCATGATGGTCGTCGTGATCATGAAGGAATTAATGGAATTCCATGAGGAATGAAAATTTACCCTAAACAATTTAGTAGGTTGTCGCACTATGAGAAACTACAAATTTCTCATTTGTTTGATACAATGCATATCAGAAAGAATGTGTCTGAATCATTATGGCGAATATTGGATCTAAGGAGCAACAAAGAAAAAATTGTAAACAACTGCAATGAAATTAAGGAATCCAATCATGCAATGAAAGATGTCATTCAATTACATAGAAATGGACACCAAATTAATATAAACTCACTTCCATTGTTGTTAATAGAGTAGAAAAGTAATTTTGTAAAACAAATCATACGAAAAATTAAATTTCCCACCGGATTTTGTTCAAACATGAACAATATCATAACCAAGAAAGTTAATTTTGCAGAGGTGAAAATGTATGATTGGCATGTATTAATCAAGGTAATTATTATGGTATATATATATTGCTATATTTTTTTATTCTCGTGCATATTATTGTTGGTATTTTTTTGTCTACTTTTTGAAAAAAATAATGAAACAATTTTTATATTGTTACAGTACGTTTTACCTCTATCTCTCCTAGACAACTTCAACAACAATGTCAAACAAGTTATATATGATCTTGGAAAATACATGAGTTAAGTGTGATATCTTCCATGCATAAAGTGTTTGTTTAATTCATGGTAGAACTTATATTTGGTATTTATTTTTTGTAAATGTTCTGTAAAATATTGTTTTTTTTTGTTAAATCTCGTGATTTGTTTGAATCACTTGTAGATGGTTGTCAACTAAAGAAATAAATAAATCAGATATAAAGTATTGGAGGAGAATTTATCATACTTATTTCATTTTTAATATTCCATATGCATCAATTAAAAGTGTATACCTACATGTAAAGTGAATATACATTTGTACTTGATTGTAATTTTACTTTCATGAAGCAGTTGGTCGTGAGTAGGATGCACTTCATTTATACATAGCAAAAAATCTTGATGGGATTAAGGTATGGATTGGATGATGTGAAAAATATGGTCATGGAATATCATGAGAAGGTGTGGCTACATTGGTTAAAGCAACAAATCATAATAGAAATACCACTTTTACAGAAAGTGAAGTTGATTTAGCATGTGGTTTAAAAGATAAGCATGAAAGCATATTAATTAGCCATACTATTAATTTTTTTTCAAATATATCGATGTACACATTCATTTCTTTCCATGCATATCATAAAGATGCACTTAATCATGATCAATTCAGGATGTAACATTTATGTGTATGGATTGTTGCAGGTAAAACATCATAAGGCTATGTAGTGCAATGGTCGTAAATTTCACATCAAAAAGTTGGATGAAACAAAGAAAACTTCTGATTGTGGGATAATTGAAGTCTTTGAGGTGAACAATCTTTCCTCTAGAAATGATAGACATCCAGAACTATCGAAAAATAAATACTATGGGTATTTGGAAGATATTATTTAGTGTGATTTTAACTCCTTCAATTTAGTTCTGTTCGTTGTCAAATGGTATAGGTAACGATTGAATCAACATGATCTCGATAGAACTATTATTGAACATGATAATAGATTTATCATGGTTAATACAAGGTTGTTTGAGCTAAGAATTAAGCCATATGTTCTTCTAAGCCAATGTGAACATGTATTTTACTTAGAGGTTCCAGGTAGACGGGGGTGGTCATTTTCCATGAGACATGATCCAAGGGGAAGGCCGGTAAAGTATAATGTGCAGGAAGATAATGAAGAGGGCCTTGAAGAAGAATATGATGTCGAGGATGAACAACATGAGTTAGAGCATCATGTTCTAGAGGAAGGTAATGAATAATATGATGAAGATGATGAATATGATGATGTAGCAGACAATTTCCATGAAGATGATATCTAAGATGACATGATGATCAAAAATGACATTGATAACGATGATGATATGACCAATCCTTACAATGTTGAATCTATATCGGATGATATAGATGATGAATTGGATGAAGAAGATGATGAATTCCATTGAATTGTGTGAGATATTCATTAATATATATGCTCTACTCTATATATTATTGGTCACTTTAATTGATCAACTAATTCACAAAAAAAGTGCTCAATATAAATTGTCAACCCATGGAAGATTGGTTATTTCAAAGGAAACTGCACAAAATGTATGCATGAACACACCATAATTGATAAACATAAATTTCACCCTATTTCATTCAGAATAAAAAATTGCAATATAAAACTATATTATTCCACTAATAAATCAAAAACTTAATGCTAATTCAATATTCAATAATAAAGAGAATCACCAACGTTCAAATCACAACAATCCCGGAAATAATTAATTAGTTTACTTTAGTTTACTTTTGCAAGAAGTTAAATACAAATTACTATTGTAAGGAAAGTTTCTTGGAATTGAAACACTCTGAAATTTCTTCTCATTCAATCAAACTCACTCATCATTAATAATCTCAGTGATAAAGTAAATTTAACATTAACTAAACTTAGTGACAAAATACAAAGGTAACACAACCCTACTATACTTATAGAAAAAGAATCACAATGCACAATCAGTTGTTCAATCAATTGCATTCCTAATTAACCATCTATTTCAACACTCAGACAGAAATGTAAGTAATAACTCAAAGCATACTATTTCAACAACCTGGGAGGAAATGTAAATCGACTCAAACAACTCCAATTCTAGTTGCAATTCCATTCATTGTGTATTGAATGTTGGAAAGTCTATATTCTTTGTGTATCGACAAACAGATACACTTCCTTGTCTATCGGCAGTTAGGGAAACTCCTTCTGTATTGAAAATTTGATACACTTCATTGTGTATTGGCAATTGGGACTAACTTTGTGTATCGACAAACTGATACACTTCCTTGTGTATTGGTAGCTGGGACGTCTATATTTTTGTCTCAACAAACTGACATTAGAGGAAATTTCAATTTAAAATGGGCCTTCCAAAAATAATAAAAGTTCCATGTTATCATGTATTAGTCAATCAAAATGCTTTAAAATTAAAAAAGGGAGCACCTCTTAAACAAATTTTTAATATAAATTTGGGGAAAGGTATCATAAAAAAAATCACTTTTTTTGTTTGTATTTTCAACATATCTCCCTATGTTTTTACTCAAATTTCGATCGGGAGAGCTCGTTGGATGTGGAATTAAATTCTGCATCCAATGAGTACCCACTCAGCATACTTTTGATGGGCCCTGCTACCCCAAAAATAAGAAATACCTGAAAAAATGTGATGATGATGTCATCATCACGTGTTTTCAAGTATTTCTTGTTTTTGGGGTAGCAGGGCCCATCCAAAGTATGCCAAGTGGGTACTAGTTGGACATCAAATTTAATTCCACATATAATGAGCTCTCCTGATAGAAATTTGAGTAAAAACACAGGGAGATATGTCAAAATAACGAACAAAAAAGTAGTTTTTTCTTTTCTTCCTCCAAAATTAATAAATATTATTTTGTTATTTTAACTATTATTTTATTAATTTTCCATAGGAGGCCCATTTTGAGTTAAAATTTCCTCTAATGTACACTTCCTTATGTATCAGAAGTTGGGGAAATTCCTTGTGTATCGGCAAATTGATACACTTTGTTGTGAATTGGTAGCTGGTACTATCTTTGTGTATTGACAAACTTATAAACTTCCTTGTATCACTAGCTTGATTTATCCAAATTTCCTGTAGCATTCAACTAACTACATTAATCTCAAATAGGTAAGATTATTTAGGAACAAAACCCATAGAAACATATAAGTTTAAGCATTAATTCAAAAAAAAAAATATGAGTTATCCCTGCCCATAGTTTCCCCCCAACTACACAGTTGCATGTTCTCATGCAACGAACTTTGGTTAGTCTGAATCTAGGTCAAAGCTTTGTCTGTGCATGTGAGTGATATTGAAAGAGGATTCTGGTTTATCTGCCCGATCCCTATATCCATTACAAGCAATCAACTCCTCCCAGCATTTTCTTTCTGCCATCTTAGTTAGCCTGTATATGTGTTTATACTTCTTATCAGGAAACCATATGATAGGACATTTGAAACACAACCCTCGTCAATTTATTCCACAGCTCTGAATGCATTTAACATAACCATTGACCTAAGTCAAAGATTGAGTAAAATTTTCAAAACAATAGGGGTCCCTTATCTTCATAAGTCTCGAAGAAGAATCCCACCTAGATCTACTACCTTGTAAAGCATAAGGTTCTTGCCACTTTATAAGTTGTATACATGTATTTATGACATCTTCTTGAAGTCCTGCCAATTGATTAGCCTTTGATGGAGAAGAAAGGAAATTTGATGCTTGTCGATAATTTCCACAAAAGATTGTGGTTCACTTTGGATCCATAAAGTATAATTTTCTTCATTTTTATGAATACTATGTGAGGCATTCCACCACAACATCTGGTTAGTAGAAAAAGAAGTGAATTAATTTAAATGCACATCATTTGTGTGATTGATGGAATTAAATTGAATATTCATGGGACAAGCCACCTCATGTAAATACAATTCACATAACAAATTTTGGTAAGAGAAATCACAATGAGAGAGAGTATCTAAAAACCGGGGAACTATAAAAAGATGATGGGGCCCTCCTTCTTTAGGAGATTTCAACTTAAAAAGAGTCATATGTTCATATAAGAAAACTGAATAAGAAGGAGATGGACCTCTACAAATTAATAATTCTTGACTCCAATGTATACATATTCTATTTTTCTTTCTTCATAGTCTTAAATATTTTCAATTCCCTTATTTTTTCCTACAATTATTCCCAGCAAAACTTCTAAAAGATCAACTCTTCTACCCATTTATCCCTAAGCTCCTTAATGAACTTCCTTTGTGTGGGAAGTAGAATTACCCCTTCCTCATATAGGTTAGCCTGATATATCGAATTCTTGAACTAATATTTTAGGAAAGTAATATCCTTTGTTTCCTCTTGGTCTTCTTCATCTAACTCGATGATTTCACAAGGCTCCTAAACCATTACATTACCATATTTTATGGGAAGGGACGAGTCCTGAATTATTGGTTCTTGTGGTTCAGCAACTGAATTGGGTGTCTGAGTAAATTCTTTATTTTCTATTGTCACTGGTTCTTGTGCTTTAGTGACAACTTCTTTATTTTCCTGACTTAAATGTATCTGTCTCCGAGCTAAGTGTTCCTTGAGAGTAACTGTGTATCCTGTAATCTTGAAAATATCCCCACATTTTAAACATAGATATTCATCGTGCTCGGCATCCTCAGAAATGACATTCCTCATCTGATCAACAAACTCTACTAATGTATTCAACTTATGACTTTCTTGATTTTTTAATATATCTTTCAACCGTTGCAATGCTCCCTGGAGCACCTATACCTCCTGTTTCAGCAGGTCATTTTCCAAAAGCACTGTCTCTATTTGAATAGGACCATCTTCCACAACACGTTCTTGTGGGTTGGAAGACCTTGATGTTGAGGTTAAGTTGCTACTTGGTTCTTGTGTTACAGGAGCAATCCCTTTTTTTCTATCTGCACCCTTTGGTTCTTGTGTGACAGAAGATGAACGAGGTCTTAAAATTGAGACTTCAAAACAAGTTTTATGCAATTGTATTGCCTATGCAAATACAATAGAATGAGTGCTCATTTTTTCAATGGAAAGGGTGACTGAGCTGAACTGGTCAATATTCTTTTAGTTTTCACGGATTAGGAGAAATGAACCCGTTTTTTATTATTTCAACTTCATTCAGAATGAAAGAATCATCCTTTCATGATGATTCTTCCTCTAATTTTCTAAATTCTTCAGAGGATTCATCCTCCCGAGTCAGCTTCCCTTGGTTTTCAATCCCTTCGATTAATATTTCTTCTCCACTTTCCGATGGAAATTATTCCTAGGTTAATTCCTGAGAATCCCTTGGAATCATTTCTAATTCTTTGTTTATGGGAGGAAAAACCTCATCATCCCGAGTCCTAGGTTTTTTGAAAGGATTCTCTATATTTCTTTATTCATAAATTCCTTGAAAGGGATTGATAATTGTCCAAGGATTTTTTTTCTGTGGAATTGGACTTGGCTCTGCTTGATCAACAACTACCCTTTCAGATTGCCTATCTTTTTCTTTGTCTAACAGGATTTGCTTCTCTTCTTTTACAGATTCACTATCTCCTTCTTCTATGGCCATAGGGTTTATTCTAGTGACCAATTGAACCCATGATTGATTCCTCTATTGTAACTCCCTTAATATTATCAATTTAATGAGGCCATGATTGGTAAGAGAAACTTAAGGTCACTTATACTTTCTAACATAATGTGTCATGTTTTGTAGAGAGCTTGGAAGATAATGTGGCATGTTTACTAATACACCATGGTGGAGGTGATATAATAAAACAAAATCATATGTATAAACAAATATGTACCTACCTTCACAAGTGATATACTTCTCTAGATATACTACAACCTAGTCCTAAGGACGAGCCATATATTCTAATGCAATCCCCCATCCTCTCAGTTGAACAACTTATCCTGTTGTTAAGAAATATTCTTTTGCGCTTTACATAGGGACTTTTAGACCAAACCATATCTTTCTTCTTCTGGAAAGACCTGATACTTCTATTATGATTTTCTCAGACACTCCAATTCTCATCCCCCCAACTTTTGAATAAACTTCCATCAAATTTTCTGAAAAATGTAATACAAGATCCTCATCAAACCTGACCAATCTTTCAAAATACGAAGTCCAGATGACTTCCTCAAAAAAAATTCAAATGCTTCCACGTCTCGGTGCAATGGATCCATCAACTCTAGTTCATGGCATATTGTGAACCATCCCATGATGTTTTTAGGGATCTCAATTACACAAGAAACTAGTAAAACTTTCAAATTTGGATACCAGAGTTGCAGCATGCAAGACAACAATGTATAATGTGGAAAATTGTTGGGTATTTTACAAAGACAATGTAAAGGTGGTGTAATGGAAAAATTCAAAGCTCATGGTAGAAGTTATAGCATGGATTGGTTGAAGTGGATGCAGTTAATAAGTACAGGAGAGTGTAATGACAGATCCCCTTCCAAAAAAAAAGGATTGGCTCAAAGAATTTGTCTATCTATGCTTAATTGTACCTTTGTTTAGGATCAGTACCTTTTCACTTACCATGATATATTAGTGAATTGGTGTGGCCCTCTTACCTTGTAAAATCTATTTAGTGGAGGTGCTCCTCATCATATGGCTTCATGGATCATGTGGGACCTTGGAGTAATGAGAGGGATGAACATGTCCACATCAAGAGAAGTGATGAGAACTGACGAGACTCGAAAAATTGCTAGTGTTTTGGCCAAGACAAAGCAACTGGCGTAGTGTCAGCAAAGAAAATAATGGAGTTTCAACAAAGGAAATGACGGGATTTCAGTAGAAAGTGAATATCTTAGCGGATTTTTGGTAAATGATATTGCATAGTTTTAACAAAATAAGACACAACTTTGACAAGGATTATGTCGGAGTTTAAGAAAGGAAGCAAAGAAGTTAAAGGAGTTTCAAAAAAGGATATGAAAGAGTTTTAACAAGGAATATGGTAGAGTTTCAAAAAAGATATGGTGCATCTTCGGAAAGGATTATGGAAATTTTCAACAAGGAAGAAGAGAACTTAACGGTATTTTGGAAAAGGATAAGGAAAAGTTTTGGAAAGGAATATGGCATAGTTTTGACAAAGATGTGGCGTAGCTTCAACAAGGATTATGGCATAGGTTCATAAAGGAAGTAGAGAAATTAACAAAGTTTCGGAAAAGAATATGGTAGAGTTTCAAAAAGGAATATGGCAGAGTTTCGAAAAAGATATGGTGCAACTTCGATATGAATTATGGCAGAGTTTCAACAAGGAAGTAGAGAACTTAGTGAGGTTTCAACAAAGGATTTGGAGGAGTTTTGGAAAGGAATATGGAAGATTTTTGGCAAAGATATGGCACAACTTTGGCAAGGATTATGGCGTAGTTTCGATAAGGAAGCAGATAACTTAACGAAGTTTCAGGAAAGGATATGGCAAAGTTTCACCAAAGATTATGGCAGAGTTTGGAAAAGATATTGTGGAGCTTCGATGAGGATTATGGAAGAGTTTTGGCAAGGAAGCAGATAACTTAGCATAGTTTTGACGAAGGATATGTTGAAGTTTCGATAAGGAATATGACAGCGTTTCAACAAAGATATGGCGCAACTTTGGCAAGGATTATGGTGAGGTTTCATCAAGGAAGAATAGAAATTAACAGATTATATACAAAGGATACGGTGGAGTTTTGGTAAAGAATATGAGAGAGTTTCACCAAAGACATGGTGCAGCTATAGCACGGACTATGGTGGAGTTTTGGAAAGGAAGCATATAACTTAGCGGATATTCGGGAAAGGATATGGTGGAGTTTCGAAAAATAATATGGCACAGTTTCAACAAAGATATGGCATAACTTCAACAAGGATTATGGTGGAGTTTCAGCAAGGAAAAAGAGAACTTAGCGGAGTTTCAACAAAGGATATGGCAAAGTTTTTACAAGGAATATGGAATCATTTCAAAAAATATATGGCGCAGCTTCGACAACAATTATGATGGAGTTTTGGCAAGGAAGCATATAACTTAGTATAGTTTCGGCAAAGGATATGGCAAGTTTTGATGAGGAATATGACATAGTTTCGGAAAAGATATGGCACAGATTTGGAAAGGATTATGGTGTAATTTTAGCAAGGAATCACATAACTTAGCGGAGTTTTGGAAAAGGATATGGTGGAGTTTCAACAAGGAATATGAAATAGTTCTGAAAAATATATGAATCATCTTCGGTAAGGATTATAATGGAGTTTCAGTAAGGAAGAAGAGAGCTTAGAGGATTTTCGACAAAGGAAACGATGAAGTTTCAACAAGGAATATGGTAGAGTTTCGGGAAATATGTGGCTAATATTCGACAAGGATTATGGCGGAGTTTCGACAAGGAAGCAGATAACTTAGCATAGTTTTGGGAAAGGATATCGTAGAGTTTCGACAAGGAATATGTAAGAGTTTTAACAAAGATATGGTGCAGCTTCTGCAAGGATTATGGCGAATTTTCGACAATGAAGTAAAGAACTTAACGGATTTTTGACAAAGGATATGGTGGATTTTTGGCAAGGAATATGGCAGAGTTTCGACAAAGATATGGCGTATCTTTGTTAAGTATTATGGCGTAGTTTTGATAAGGAAGTAGATAAATAACATACATTACACACCATATTAAGAAATCATTATATTAAATTGTGAGTATATGCCCCATTCAAGTATCAATTAGATACTTCAAGTTACTTAATTGGGTAAATAACATTCTCGGATGTGGGTGAGCATGAAAGTGGTCATGAACATTGGGACAGAAGAAGGGCACATTCCAGGAGAAATGGAATCCCCCCCCCCAAACTCATATTCTTGGATCACTTAACATACATGGCCACAAAAACCTCAGTACATAGCCAAAGAATGATGAATTCGAAGTAGAACCATACCGAAATGCTTGGAATCACATGGATACAGTACTTGAGGGATGGAGGCACTAGGTTCAACATATGATGGATCACATGGAGCGGGTACATGGATGATAATGGAGAGTGTACGAAGGAACATTATAATAGAGAGGTTGAGTCTGACAACCTCAACTCAATCTAATATTCATTTTGTAGTTGGTGTAGGAGCACGCATAGGAAACAATACACTCGGGTCAACTAATTACTCTCAGGGTTCTCTTCTCTTCCCTCTTTGAAATCTATCAAGAGAGCTTGTCTACGCATTATCAAAATTTCCAAGCATCAAAAAGAGACTGAAAACATAGACTTGGAGGTTTTCTTCCATGCAGAGACTCCTCATCACATTTTCTCTGTTATCGATGTTGGACACATTTACCTTCATACTCACTCCTTCGGTCAAATTGGCCTAGTTAAACCACTATCCTAAGTTTAATTGACATCAGTGGAGCATTAATTACCATCATCCCAGTCACTCCCACGCCTACCTACAGTCAAGGAGGCTAACTTAGCCTTTCCTACAGTCAAGGAGGCTAACTGGAGCACTCCAGGGGTGATCTGTGTGACATTTATGCACCTAATTTCTAACTGGGGGTTACTTTCAGTTCAACCAATCAGTTACAGTCAATTAAGGTGCCTCCATGCATTAAATATATTATTTAATCATTATTTATTGATTATTT
>LPNX011216655.1:135345-163145 GCA_001517045.1 Pseudotsuga menziesii
GAAACCATGGAGAATGAAGTGTTCAAAAAGTTCAAAGTTAAACATGGACCTGATGTAATTATAAACAACTACTGGAGATTGAAGTTCACACTGTATATAGAAATGCATGAACGAGAAATATTTGGAGAAATGGTAAAAATCATAGTGATTATGTTCAAAGAAGACGCTGAGAGAAACCTTGGTCACATGCAAGACATATTCTCCTTTTCGAGCCACCTTTTCAGCGCCAACAGGGAACCAAAGTAGAAACTAGTAAATCCAATGATGAGAAAAAGAATCTATTATGAGAGACTAGAAATACTCCTTCTCCCTTTTCTCTAACCTCCTTTGTTGTCAATTATCAAAATGTATTTCTTTATTTGTATTTTATAGTTTGTTAGGCTGCCATTATACAAAGGATGGGTAGCCGAAACTATGGTTACATTTTCTATTTGGATTATGCTTTTTATATCCTCTTTTTGGACACATGTTTACAGTATGAATCCATTTTTTTAGTAGACCCACCTATACTGCGGATAAGTAATAGTGCTTCATATTCTCTGGTAATAGAAAAATTCCTTATTTGTGACCAAAAAATTTGGGTAAATAAATAGTGGCAATTGTGTGTACCTAATAAGATGCCATTTTTTTAAGTAATAGATTTTGTTGTGACAAAAAAATTTGGGTAAATAACATAGTGACAATTGTGTGTAACTAATAAGATGCCCATTTTTTTTAAGTAAGAGATTTTATTAAGATATATAATAGTGTTTCATAATTACTAGTAATAGAAAACTTCTTTCTTACTGACAAAAAAAAATTGGGTAAATAACATTGTGACAATTGTCTATAACTAATAAGATGCCCTTTTTTTGTAAGTAAGAGATTTTATTCACATAGAAAAGAGCAGATTACATCCTGATACACATGATACTTCCTGGTTATAAACTCATTTCCCAACTTACTAGCAGAAAAGTACCATGAAATGATGGTTTGGAACAAACTTGCAACATGACATACTTCTGAAAAACTTGGTATTGACACTATTCCATTATGATCTGACCATACAGTAAACTTCAAAAAACTTGGTGCTGACATTACTCCATTTTGAACTAACTATATAAAAAAATTAAAAAAACCTACGAGACCTATTACTAATCGAACCTATAATACGCATCACATCAACATAGATCCCTTAGGCATATATATCCAACACACTGAGAATTTACAACAAAATATAATGTCATCAGGGATGCATCCATGGATATTTCTACCCATGGGATTCCGTTGGGCCATTGGGGGCCAGCTGGAGGGATCTGCACATCGAGACCCTGTAAGATAACATCCATCTTTTGGTTTACAATCTTTGACTCTTCCTTCATCTCTGCCTGCCATTTCCTAGGATGCTCCTCGTCCTCTCCAAGCTTCTACTTCTCCTACATTTTTCACCCTAGAAGGTTTTTCATTACCCAGAACAACACCATGGTTCGCTTGTAGAGGCTGAGTCTTCCTTCATTGTTTCTTAGGTCCAAGATCCAACCTTAATCTTTGCAGCATTCCTCCTGTAGGGTGTCCCTATCCAATTCTTCCAATAACTTTCGATCCTTCTCATTGATTCTCTGTTGGATGTCACCATACAAACTAAGCTCAAATACTTGAGCTTCCCAAAGGGATTTTGACTAATCCTTGGCCACTCGACTATTTTCCTTCTTAGGCCCCAGCACCCACTTCCTCTTTCCCCTTTTTACTCCCATACCATCCTCTGTGATCCTTTGTTGGCTGACATCCATTTTCCAAATTATAAGAGTTCCTCTGCTCACAAATACTGCTAAGATTATAAACCAATGGGTTTTATTATTGTGTCTTTTCTTTAAATCCTGCTCGCCCCTAAATAGCAACTTCCCATTCCAGGACATGATTTGATCTGTCCTTTCCATCATGTCCAATTCATACTCCCTAGTCCTGAGCAAATATATCCCACATAGTCTCCGAGATCCTCCATTTCATTTATTCATCTCCGCTCATTTTCATGCTTGATTGAAAATACCATGCAATTATCATGAAACTATGCATATTTAAGCCAACCTACCTTAATTCACTTGATGTCACCTCCCAATGGTCGGTAAAAAAACCATTTACCTGCAAGTAGTGAACAAATTTGAAGGGTGAGTCTTAATTTCAATTGGAAGGGAATTTATTCTTGGAGAAGGGAAACAAAAATAATTGTACTCCAATTAACAAGTATAAATTAACCAAACCCCTCCCTCCTAAAACTGAAAAAAAAATATCACCTTAAAATTTTTTTATAATTCTATACAACTAAACCGTTTCCCCCATAACTGCAAAAATCAAATATTGCCCTTCCAAATTTTTATAATTATAAACAATTGAGAACCCCGTAATATCTATATGAAAAATGAAATATTTTCAATAAAACCTAATTTGAACAAATTAATTTGACATATATGTAACATTAATTTTACATTTCAAACTACTTAAACTATGTAATAACCATATTGGGGAATTATTGTCATCTTATGCATAGTGCAAGACGTTGTAACTAGAGATAGCCTTACAAAAAAATAGAACCATGAGAGAATTATTCATTGATAACTATGTACAAAAGGAAACCACTAGGCAAAATGGGGCTATAATAAACCTATAACAACAACAAAAAATACATATAAAACCAACAAAAAAATTAATTCAAGCTGAAGATAGGGTATCCACCCAAGCTTGAGAGATGTAAGAATCATGAGCATTGGGTGCCTAAGAAAAAATAATACATAGCTCAGAAAACATTAAACAATAATCCTACATACCAAGCAAGTTAACAACACTAGCATCACAGAGGTTGGGGCATCAAATTTTGTTGTTCAACACTTTTCATGGAAACAAACAAGTATGGTATGGAGAAGAAATGGAATCAATCCTAATTCAACTGGATCCTTACAACTCACTACATGTCTGAGTCGACAAGTTTCCTTTTAAATTGAACTAGTATACCAAAAGAAGTTTGTTAATGGATGGATTTGATAAAGTTCTAGGTGTGAGTAACTAAGAGCTTGGGGCTCTAAAATTTTTTTTGTTTTGTACCAATCCATGATTTGGTGAATTGGTAGTCATTGGTACAAAATTTAAGTTATTTAATGAAAAACATTAATCTGTCTACTTCTATGTCAAAACCATTTTCCATGCTGAGGTGGGCCACTACCCTCCTTCACCTTCAAAAAAATTCCTTGCAATCACATTGGTAAGGAGTGATAATAAGATCACAACAATCCAATATGTCAAATCTTAGTTGATAGTGTCAAAGAATTATATGGGAAATTTAACATAAGACTTACTTATAATTTCCTCTTACTCTTTCCACCTTGTCACATTTGATATTTTATGGTTGTCTCTTCACCTTCACCCAATTGATATTATAAGGTGAGAATGTGTGTGCATACTAAACCTTAGTTTTGACTATGATATGAGGATTTAAAGAGAAGAGGATGTAAAAGCAGGTCATTTTTATATGTATTTTAGTGGTGAGCACCAAGGACAAATGTTGTGAGAAAACACAAATGTTTGGAAGAATGGAGGGAGATTACATCATGATCATGCCACCCATAAATTGAATACTATTCTTGAGCAAAAACTTGTTTTTTAAATTTTTTATTAATAATGATTGTGGTTCTTTGGTCCAAGTGTTTTTTCTAACTCATTTTTTCTCCATATATTATGCCCAATGGCACCTATCTATATCAATGCATAAATCGACCTCTACACAGTTTTTGATCCTAGTTGCATGCCATTATTTGTAATGGCGTGACATTGAGTGTTGTTTATATTTGTCATGAGTCCATGATATTCATGTAAGAAATGAAGTCTTGTGGAGGAGGACTCATCAAACTAGACATTTTAAATTCATTTTGATGAAAAACAATTGGACATTAATAGAAAGGCTCACATAGGTAGTAGACACAAAGTTTTGATCTCATTTCAAACCTAGTAGTAGACTAGTAGTTCTTCTCTATTCTTACAACTACAATTTCTGACACATTGTCACACCTTAGACTTGCTATATTTTTTTTCTACTTCAAACCAAGATTAACTGAATCTGACCTCCTTGCTTTCACCAAATCTTAACTTGATTCCTCCTTTTAACAATCTTGGTTAGAAATTTTATCTAACAAACCAAAATAATTAATCAATACATAAACAATAATAAGAAGATGAAAATGAATGATTAGGAACCAAGGAAAAGGCGTAAATGGAACCATTGTTGGGGGGGTAGTGATTCCAATCAGGGTCAGACATAAAGAAAATAAGGGTGTAAACATAATCATCCTATGATTTTTATGGATAATATAATTACAATGATCTATGTCCCATTCTTCCATAAATATAACAATTAACAACCCAATTTCCTAATAAAATGGCGCAACAAGAATCAACAACCTTACCAAAACTATTCCCTCAACATGGAATCATTGATTCTAATGGTAAGTTCCCACCTTCTTTTACCCATTTGGCTTCCCAAAAAAAGTTGGAATTCCATACTAACCTATCTACCTCACTTATTATAAGTCACATTACACAAGAAATTATAAGAGGACACACCTTCCACCTTAGAAAGAATTAGCTTTTCTTGGAGAGTGACGTGAGGGGGGGGTCATACGAGCTTCCACCTACACATGGTTGGCCCTGTTTAATAGAGGATATTAAATTATTCTTGAAACAAATAGAATCTTAGTAATGCAATGCTCTTAGTGTTATCGTCATAGTCATACTCATCCTCCTCCTCATCATCATTGTCATCATCGTTGTCATCCTCATCCTCATTTCCATTATTGTCTCCATCAACATCATCATCATCCTCATATGTATCAAATCGTCATCATCATTCTCATTGTCATCATCATCATCCTCATCATCATCATTATCAACATCGTCATCATGATCATCATCACCATCACTATCATCACCATCACCATCATCGCCACCATCATCATCAGCAGCATCATCGTCATCATCCTCATCATCATCATCATTATCGCCATTCATCATCGTTATCGTCGTCATCATCATCATCGTCACTATCCTCATCATCTGCATCTTCATCATTATCATCATCATCTCCACTAGTCTTTCTAGCTATTCCTACAAAATACATAAACACTACCTAATTCATTCACCTTTTTAGACTCGATTAAAAGGAAGTTACCTTGCATCTCATACATGTCTCTAGTTGATATTAACATTGTGTAAATATTAAAAAAATAAAAATTATAATATATATTTGATTATTTAATAAATCTGTATTTTACACTAATGTCTAATATAACTTAATTTGGCCAATATAACTTAATTTGGATAATATATCTTAATTTTACTACTATATGTAAAATGCTAAATCAAAATCGCAAATTAAAAAAAATATTATAAATTTCAACCTACTTAGATAACATAATCTATTTGAAAGCAACCCACCTCCATGTGAAGATGTTGCTAATCTACCTAAAGACCTCCAACACTCCATCGTCATCCTCATCATCCTCATCATCATCCTCATCATCCTCATCATCATTCCCAACATTGTAGTCTTCATCATTATGATCATCATCCTCATCTTCACCATCCTCATTGTCATCATGATCCTAATCGTCATCGTCATCATCATCATCATAAACAACAATATCAGTATCTCCATCGTCATCATCATAATCATAAACAACAATATCATTATCTCCATCATCGTCGTCTTCATCGTTGTCGTCGTCGTCAATATCTTAATCCTCATCCTCATTGTCTGTTGAGATTGCAACATCAGGATTCATTCTCTAGTTTTGTGAGTAATATCAAGACAGTAGACTTGTGAGTGATATCAAGTCCTATAAATAACCTCATATGATTGACGTGTCGATGTTGTAAATCTTGTGAGTAATATCAAGCTGAGTCTTGTGAGAAATATCAAGACAATAGACTAGTGAGTAATATCAAGTCAGCAAAGCTTGTGAGTAATATCAAGTTGAGTCTTCTGAGTAATATCAAGACTATAGAATTATGAGTAATATCAAGACAGTAAAGCTTGTTAGTAATATCAAACCGAGTCTTGTGAGTAATATCAAGACAATAGACTTTTGAGTAATATCAAGTCAGTAAAGCTTGTGAGTAATATCAAGGCATAAGGCTTGTGAGTAATATCAAGTTAGTAAAGCTTGCGATTAATATCAAGCTAAAAATTCCGAGTAATATCAAGACAGTAGACTTGTCAGTAGTATCAAGTTCTACAAATATCCTCATGTTGTGAGGTGTTTGCTTTACAATGTAAAGTAGATATACTATGTGATGTATGGCTAGTCATGGTCAACAAGTGCTGCAAGTCTCCTTTAGGGATTAGCTACCCCTAGAGTGATTTAATTTAGCTTGTGACTATATGAGCTAGGGAAATACATATAATCATAGGACTGCAAACGATCTTATGAGTATGATATGATAAATATGATTATTTAATGAAAACACATATGGACCATTCATAGAAATTTAATATAAGCACAAAGATAGAGAGAGAATTCGAATTGCATATGTTGCCACCAAGTAAAATTGAATTGATTAGATATCAGTTGAGTATTAGTTATGGTAAACAAGTTCAGTTAATTAAGGAATCAACTCTTTAACTTATGCAAGTGATTTTTGGACATAAACACTAATGGAGAAATATTTAGTTCTATTCAGTTACATGTAGTAACTGTTGAGTTACATTCAATTATGTTCAGTTACATTCAGTTATTGTTCAGTTACATTCAGTTCTGTCTAGTTAAATTCAGTTTTTTTCAGTTACATTTAGTTCTATTTAGTTACATTTATTTATTGTTCAGTCACATTCAGTTCTATTCAGCTACATTCAATTCAGTTTAGTTACACTCGGTTAAATGCAGTTACACTATGTTCCATTCAGTTGCATGTAGTTCCATTCAATTCAAATCAGTACATTCAGTTAACAACTGAGTTAGAGTTAGTTAATTAATGGAAGGAACATATCTTGTTGTGGGAGATAATTATGGAGTGTCAGCTTGGCACCAGATCAATGGGGGTCATGTGATTCAATATGGATCAGTTTTCTAAATGTTAACAAGTTGCTGATACACTCAACCATTCTATTTTTGTTGTAAAACCTAATTTGACTTGTTATTAAAGTGCTATGCACTTGGCAAGTTAGGTACGGTGTTCCATTCGATCTCCACTCTCTGGTACTTTCGATGAAAGCAGTCTACTATTGTGTTGTAATCATTCTCTTCTACTTATAAATCATACTCTAAGATCGTTTGTTGGGTTTTTTATCCTCTGAATCATTAGAAGGTTTTCCTAGAGTATATCTTGTGCTCTATGGTTTGATTTATGTCTTTGGATTATTGATGAGATTTATATGCACTATTATTGTGGATTAAAGTTTTAAAGTTCTAGTTTCTTCATATTTTTCTCAATCACTAACATGGTATGATAGCAAGGGCATGCAAGGGCTTAGTTTGCACAAGAAACTCAAGCCTACGTGATCTTGAGAAGTATTGAGCAATGAGCTTGGAGTCATGGCATCGATCTCCATCCAACCGGAAGACCAATTTGAAGATACTTCCAAATTGAAGACAAGAGTTGGAATCATTCTTAAGGAGATTGATATAGATGTTTACTTGAACTCAGTGAGTGAGTACACTTTATGCAGGGCAAATTAAAGAGCAATTCAATATGCACCATTTCTGTCACTTTTCAGGAGAGAAATTTTGTGGAGATGTTTTGATCAATCCATGAGAAATCGGAAAAAATGGTTGAAAACACACTTTTGAAATGGGACGAAATAGATTAATTGCGAGAATATTTCAAAAAACCACAACTGTGTGAGAGATACAATCAAGTATTTGAAGATAAAATTCTCATAATTCATTTTATGGTCATTTTCTTAAAGTGGACCAATTGATGGAACAACCCCAAGAGATGTAAGTTGGATATTATAATTATTCAATGGGTCTTGTGTATAACGAGAGCCTCATAGAGTTGAGATCTCACCCAAAGAAGAGGATGATCATTGGAAGAAGTTTTCTTTGAAAGAAGAACATTCACTTCGGGTTGCATGGGATCTAGTTTCTCCATGTAGAGATTTTCTACCTCCTGCATGTGCTCAAATTTGCAAAGAGATCAAGACCAAGGGACTACAGTAATCTCCAAAAGGAAGTAGAAATCAAGAGTGAGCATGCAAAACAATAAAAAGGATAAGTACCCAATTTTTATTATTATATGTTATTTAGATCTATATGCTTTTGAATGTTTTCATTGCAGTCATATAGAGGATGCATGATTGTTCATAAGATATGAATATAGAGCATGCATGATTATTTTGTAAAATATGAATATAGAGGAAACAAAGGGTTGTGATAGCTTGTGGAGAGAATCCACATGAGAAGAGACATGGTCAAAAGTATTAGAGACTATTTATAGTCTAGAATGTTAGAGAACAGTTAAAACCTCTCGGAGAGGTAGTTGGGGTGCTGCAAATAAAAAGAGAAGGATCATTGAGAAAGTGATCATGACTTGAAGAAGATCACAGAGAATGAAAAGATAACAAAGAACTTCTCAATATAACAGAAGAATTAACAAGACAAAAAATGTTGAAGAGTGAAAGAAAAAATAAGTCTTTATTTATGCATGTTATTACACATTTGTTGTATCATGTTGTATGTGATGGATTTAAAAAATCTATGGTTTACAGAAACTTTATTCTAGATTGGATCCAGATGATGCTACTTTGTGTAAGTAACTGGTTGGTCTTTGAGCATACCTGTTGTGTTTTATGCTTACTACTAAGCATATGTTTGAGTACCATTGAGGTACATTAGAATAGGCTCTTTGTTTTATTTGATACATGGCAGACCTATTATTTGATTGTGTTATCCAGATATTGTCTTATTCTGAGATAAGCGATGTAAGTTGATGCTAGTACTACAGAATCAAGGTGTGTGTCTGAGAGTACTATAGAAGCAAAATGTGTTTTGCAGATAGTACCACATACTGAGGAGTAGTGTTGCTTGGGAAGCTACCTACTAGGGTGAAATATTTGAGCCTACAGTCAGTAGGTTTTAATAGTAAATCTTTCTCGAAAACCCTATATGTTGTTTATGATAAAACACATTCGAGATGAAGTTTTAATTCATTGAATTCATGGTCATGATTTCCAGTACATATGTACCGATGAGGAGATTACAAATTTGTGACAAGCCTCTATTTGTGACAAATTTTAAACACTTCTGAGATAAGATTGGTATGGTAGAGAATGTCTCCCCCGCTGAGAGGGAGTGTTGAGATTACAACATGAGGAGTCATTCTCTAGTCATGTGAGTAATATCAAGATATTAGAATTGTGACCCATATCAAGTCCTACAAATATACTCATATGATAGAGGTGATGATGTTGTAAATATTGTGATTAATATCAAGTTGAATATTGTGAGTAATATTAAGACAATAAACTTGTGAGTAATATCAAGTTAGTAAATCTTGTGAGTAGTATCACGCTGATTCTTGTGAGTAATATCAAGACAATAGACTTGTGAGTAATATCAAGACAGTAAATCTTGTGAGTAATATAAAGCTGAGTATTGTGAGTAATATCAAGTCAGTAAATCTTGTGCAAAATAACAAGCTGAGTCTTGTGAGTAATATCAATATAGTAGACTTGTGAGTAATATCAAGTTAGTAAAGCTTGTGAGTAATATCAAGACAGTAGACTTGTGAGTAATATCAAGACAGTAGACTTGTGAGTAATATCAAGTTGGTAAATCTTGTGAGTAATATCAAGATGATCCTTGTGAGTAATATCAAGATAGTAGACTTGTGAGTAATATCAAGTTCTACAAATATCCTCATGTTGTGAGGTGGTTGCTTTACTATGTAAAGTATATATACTATGTGATGCATGGCTAGTCATGGTCAACAAGAGCTACAAGTCTTCTTAAGGGATTAGCTACCCCTAGAGTGATTTACTTTAGCATGTGACTACATGAACTGGGGAAATACATATGATCATATTTTTGGAAACAATCTTATGAGTATGATATGATACAAATGATTATTTAATGAAAACACATATGGACCATGTAGAGATATTTAATATAAGCACAGATATAGAGAGATAATTTGAATTGCATATGTTTCCACCAAGTAAACTTGAATTGATTAGATATCAATTGAGTATTAGTTATAGTAAAAAAGTTTAGTTAATTAAGGAATCAACTCCTTAATTTATGCAAGTGATTGTTGGAAATAAACATTGATGGAGAAGCCTTCAGTTTTGTTCAGTTACATTTAGTTATTGTTGAGTTACATTCAATTCTGTTTATTTACATTTAGTTTTGTTCAGTTACATTTAGTTCTGTTTAGTCACATTCAGTTACTGTTTAGTTACATTCAGTTATGTTTAGTTACATTCAGTTCCATTCAGTTACATTCAGTTCTGTTCAGTTGCATTCAGTTGAGTTCAGTTACACTCTGTTAAATGCAGTTACACTCAGTTCTATTCAATTGCATGTAATTCCATTCAGTTCAAATCAGTACACTTAGTTAACAACTCAGTTATATTTAGTTAATTAATGGAAGGAACATATCTTCTTGTGGGAGATAATTATGGAGTTCCATCTTGGCACTAGATCAATGGGCAGCTTGTGATTGAAGATGGATCAGTGTTCTAAGTGTTAACAAGTTGCTGATACATGAAACCATTCTATTTTTTTTAAACCTAATTTGGCTTGTTATTAAAGTGTTATACAATTGGAAAGTTAGATACAATGTTCCATTCGATCTCCACTCTCTGGTGCTCTCAGTGAAAGCAATCTGTTATTTTGTTGTAATCATTTTCTGCCACTTATCAATCATACTCTAAGATTGTTTTTTGGGTATTTTATCCTCTGAATCAGTAAAGGGTTTTCATAGGGTATATCCCGTGTTCTATGGTTTGATTTATGTCTTTGGATTATTGATTAGATTTATATTCACTGTTATTGTGGATTAAAGTTTTAAATTTCTAGTTTCTTCATATTTTTCTCAATCACTAACATCATCAACATCATCATCATTATCATCATCATCATCATCATTATCGGCATCATCATCATCATCATCATCCCCATTGTTGTCTTCATAATTTTCATAATCATCATCGTCATCATTACCATCATCATAATCATCATGCTTATGCGCATCCTCATTTTCATTATCATCATCATTATCATCAGTGTCATAGTCCTCATCATCATCTTCGTTATCATCGTCATCATCATCCATATCATTGTCATCTTCATAATTGTTATCAATATCCTCATCATCACCATCCTAATTTTCATCATGATCCTCACTGTCATCCTCATCATCATCATCATCATCATCATCATCATCATCATCATCCTCATCCTCTTCCTCATAGTCATTGTCATCATCAACTCCTTGTCTTTATCAACATCATCGTCATCACCATTATCATCATCATCATCATCATTACAATCATCGTATTCGTCGTCATCATCCTCGTTGTCATCATCATTATTATTAGCATCGTCGTCATCATCCTCCTCCTCATCATCATAATCGTCATCATAATATCATCACCGTAGTCATCATTATTTTCACTTATGTATTTACATTTATCATTGTTTAAAAAATATTGAATATATAATGTTTTGTATCATATTATGTTAGAATATTAGCATTAGGATTATATATATATATATATATATATTATGCATTATATAATGCATTTACCATTTCACTGTTCACATTTGACATTTACCATTCCACTATTCACATTTCACATTTGCGGGTAATTGGTTGGAGCTCACGGTTCATATTTCACGGTTGTAGTCGTAGCTCACTGCTTGGATTTCATGGTTCAAATTTCACAGTTGGAGCTCATGGTTCATATTTCACATTTCACAGTTGGAGCTCAAGGGTTTCAGCTCACGGTTCACATTTCATAGTTGTAGCTCATTGGTTAGAGCTCACGGTTCACATTTCATGGTTGAAACTCACTAGTTGGAGTTCACAGTTCACATTTTACGGCTGGAGCTCACTTTTCAGGGTTCAACTTTCTCATGGATAAACAGGTAATCATTGGGATCCCTAATTTGTTTGAATTTACGGCGAAATACCTAATTTGTTTGAATTTATGATGAAAGCGCTAGTATTTTTTAATCCACGGTGAAAGCCCTCATTTTTTGGAAAATCATCATCATCCAATTTATAAATGGTAGTAATATTTGTTTTCCCATTGGCCAAATAGTTTTGAAACAATGTAAATAGATGAACTTGGGTTTTTATTTTTCAATTGTTAAAAGATGGGGTGTGTGCATGAGTGTATGTGATCGTGTGCATGTGTGTTTCCACTTCGTCTAGTATTGAGGTTTCCCTTACAGTGGAAGCCTCCACTTTCACCCTTAAGGGTTTCCCTTATAGTGGAAGCCCTCCCTTTTTGCAGCATGGTGTACATTCCCCTCTATGTCACCCTCTAGGAGCTGCACATTGAAAAACAAAATATTAATATATGCAGATATAAATTGATAGGTCAGGTTATAAGTGGAAGTGGGCTGCTTTGGCATATTTTACACTCACAACATAGTTTTCAATAACACAAAACTCATAGTTTTTTAGGGTTCAATGTTGATGGATTTGGACTATGTAATGTTTGCACCTTTTTTCCATTCAATTTTACTATGGAATGGTGGAATTTGTTGGGCTGTGGTATGCCAATGATGGGATGTCGATGGCCCTTGGAATTTTAGTTTATGGTATGTGTATGGGTTTTTGGTTTTGACAGTGGGGTTGGTGGTTCTTGATTAGATAGTGGTGGCCTCCTTTGGTAGTATTGTTGCATTACTACTCTCTTGATGTGTTCATTCTCTTTATTTTTCCTTTGAGTTTTGGATCTTTATTGTTGGGTTGATTTTTTGTGAGTAGTTTGCTTGACTTGGTTGTTTCATTGTAATTTTGTTACAATTTATGTTATGTACATTGGAATTAATAACTCATCTCACATACCAACTTTAACATAGTGACCAATGGAGTGTTAAAGTTGAAAGAGATGAAAATTATGTTTGAATTTATTACAGCAGTATTTTTCTGGATCTAGCTTTGTTATTTACTTATTCTTATATAGTGACAATACAAATATATGTGAAAATATACCTTGAAAGAGAGAAAATATTAAATTCATTGATCTTATTGGTCCTATGGGTAAAAGGGGTTGTTTATTCACCTTTACGATAAACCTTGGTCTTGTGGGTATGGGGGTTGTCTTACAATCTTGTTTTGACCCCTTTGGTTGACTTATGGCCCTTCATCTTCTACTTGGTCCTAACACCCTTATTGTGTGTGCTACATTGACCACCTTTGGTATGATGACTTAACCTTATTAATTTTATTGTTTTATTTTTATGTGACCACATGACCTATGGTACCATAATCTAAGTGTACTCAACTTTATTTTATGTTTTATTATGGTAACCACCCTAAAACCTAGTGTTTCCTCAGTGACCATTCTATAAAACTTGCCAAGTTTATATATTATGTTCATAACTTCACTCTTGGATTATCTTGGAATTAAATAAGTATAGATCCAATTTTTGTGGACACGTCATAGGTTTATTTCTACTGTAAAGTTGACTACACTTAAAGTAGGGTAGCAAAGGTCATATGGTACCTCTTCTACGGATTCTATACTTGTTTTGTGAATTGTGAACCGTGATCTCCAACCATGAAATCATGTGAACCTAAACCATCAACTCTCTCTCTCTCTCTCTCTCTCTCTCTCTCTCTCAAGGTATGTCTTCTGACATCTCGTCCTTACAGTGACAATTGATGTAATTGTAACTTTGGAATGTATTCACTTGTATTTCTTATATATTGTAAACTTATTTTTATTCTGGGATGTACTTGAGTCATGTCATGCCCCGATGTTCCTATCGAGAGGTTCTATAATGTAAACAAGTCATGTCAAGTAATTGTGGGTAACCCTCCTATTGATCAAGGGTTAAATTCCCCGCAGTGAGGCACTAGGGTTATTAGACTCACCTAGTGAAGTCGGCCCTAGTTGGGTTTAGTCAAGTCAGGAATTAGTATAAATAGATATCTAGCCTCTCTATTTATCACACACTCACTCACACTTAGTTGTAGCGCATAGTTGAGGAAGAGAAAGACACTGGGGCAAGGAAGAAAGAGGTTACTACTGTCAGGAGATCATCTTACTGTTTTGGGTTTTTACTTTCGGTGCTGATTCTACCTCTGAGGAAGTTATGGGGTTTTCTCCATTTATGGTTTCCCCAAGGGAAAACACTATGTTCATTGTCTCTTATGTTTGATTGTTGTGCTTGTTGTTCTCTCAGTTAAAGATCCTAATGTTATGCTAGCTTAATGTTAAAAATCTAACATGGTATCAGAGCTAACCTGAGAAGAAGACACTGTGCAGCTGCAGGAACTAGGGATTCCTACTTTGTGGATCTCTCTCAATATATTTTCAGCAAAATAAGGTTGGAATAACTCTCCTCCCTAGGGTGCATCTTTTTGTCGAAGCAGAATCCAATTCTGAGGTTTTTCAGTTTTGGACCCAACACTACTGCCAAAAATTAGGGCTTTCCATAGAAGTGGAATTTTTTAGTGAGCCCATGCCTGGATTGATCTCCTCCCCAAAATCAAATTTAGGGATCAAATTCAAAGCATTTGGTTGGACAGAACTCCGGAAAAGAAAAACCCTAATCTGCTCTTGAACCAGCACTGCATGATTTCAGCTCCAAATCCAGATCCGACATCTTGACCTGGTAAGATCTAAATATTTTGTATTTCCATTAGAGGTTCTCAGTTAATATGACTCATCATACCAATCTTGATGAAAATATTGAGGGAGCTGATAACTTCCGAGCCTAAAAGTATAGGATCTCCCTGGTCTTGGAAGAAAATGAGTTGGACTCCTATATCAGTGAGGAGCTTTCAGTTCCAGAGGGAGATGAGGAAAAGGCCTTACATAAGAATAAGTTGGTTTTGGAAAATAGGATCATTGTTTATTCAATCAAGGATCACCTCATACCATAGGTGTCCTCCCTCAAGACACCTAAAGCTATGTTTGATGCCCTAACCAAATTGTTTAAAGGGAAGAACATAAACCAAAAGATGACTCTGAGAAACCAACTGAAGAATGTAAAGATCCAGAATGCAGAAACCATCCAGCCTTACTTTACAAGGGTCTCTCAGATCAAGGAACAACTGGAAGCAGTAGATGAAGAAGTGGAAAATGCAGAGATTGTAATGACCACCTTGAATGGTCTCCCTAGATCATGGGACTCCTTTATTCAAGGAATTTGTGCCAGAAAGAAGTTAGTCTAGTTTAGCAGACTATGGGAAGAATTCTCTCAAGAAGAAGCTCGAATAGTAAACCGAGAAGAAAATATGGGAAGTGAAGATCAAGCTCTCACGGTACAGTCCAAGAAAACCAGAAGAAGTTCTCATCACCCCAGAGGTAAGCTTTCTCATAAAAGAGATTTCACTAGAAAATACTTATCCAAACTAAGATTCTATACATGTGATGAAAGAGGAAACTTTGCTAAAGACTATCCTAGAAAAAATACTAACTCCCATAAGAACAAGGGAAACAAGAGAAGACATCATGCTCATGCTGCAGAGAATAATGAACCTTCCAAAAAGAGAACCAGATATGAAAGTGAAGATTCTTTTAGTGATGAAGAATATGTTTTTATTTCCGCTCTTACGGGAAACATTACTCATGGAAGCAATGATTGGCTTATAGACAGTGGGGCTCCCAAGCATATGACAGGATTCATGGAATCCTTTATGAAACTTTCAAAACATGAATCACCTCACAAAGTGAAGCTAGGAGATGACTACCAGTATCCAATAAAAGTTAGTGGGGAATCCTCCTACAAGCTAGACTCTGGAAAGTCTATGACAATGAAGGAAGTATTGTTTGTACCAAGAATAAAGAAGAACCTTCTCTCCATATCTACATTATATGCAAAAGGAATGAGGGTTGCATTTATAGATGGTCAAGTCATCATGTGGCCAAAAGGAAAGACTATCGATGATGCAGTAGTGATTGGAGAACAAGAAGGAGGATTGTACAAATTGAAGGGCCATCTAGAACAAGCCTTGGTCCATGACTCAGTAGAGCCAAATGAACTTTGGCATAGAAGGCTTGCACATGTGCATTACAGAGCACTACCACTTGCAAGAAAATTTGTTGAAGGTCTTCCAGAAATTCAAGCAAAACATGATGGGGTCTGCAAAGGATGTGCAAAAGGAAAGAACACAAAGAAGACATTTCCAAGTAGCGAGAGAAAAGCAAAGGGAATCTTGGAAATCATCCACTCCAATGTATGTAGACCAATGTCATCAAATTCACTAAGTGGGTATGCATACTATGTTTCATTTATTGATGATTTTTCTAGGAAGACATGGATTTACTTCATGAAGAACAAAGATGAAGTATTCAGCAAGTTCAAGGAATTCAAAGCCTTGATCGAGAACCGCATTGAAAGAAGATCAAGACCTTTAAATCAGATAATGGGAGATAATTCACATCAAATGAATTCAAAGAGTTATGCGAAGACTCAGGGATTAAGAGGGAGTTATCTACTCCATATAATCCACAACATAATGGGATTGTAGAAAGGAAGAATAAAACCATCATGGAAGCTGCAAGAGCAATGCTTCATGATCAAGATCTTCCTATGCATCTATGGGCAGAAGCTGCTAGGACAACAGTGTATGTACAAAACCATACACCACATAGAGTACTCGAGAACAAGACTCCTGAAGAAGTCTTCTCTGGCAAGAAACCAGAAGTCAGCCATCTCAGAATATTCGGTTGTCCTGTATACATACACATTCCAAAAGAAAAGAGGGCAAAATTAGATCCTTCAAGAAAGAAGGGTATATTTGTGGGATACTTTGAAAGCTCGAAGGATTATAGAATATACTTCCCAGGATTCAAGAAGATCGACATCAGCAGGGATGTGACATTTGATGAGGACACAACTTACAACAAGTCCAGAAAGAAACCTACTAAAGAACCTGAAGAAGTAGAAGCACCCAGAATTCATGATACAGCCATGAATGAAGAAACTCAAGAAGAAGATCGAGAATTTGAAGAACCACAAAGACCTGTAGATCCACCTCAAGAGAAGAATCCTCACAAGAGGAAACCTTATTGGGTATGAGAAGCTATCCAAGGTGCAAAAAGATATGGGGCTCCAGAAGAAAATCACAGAGAAAGAAAGAGGACCAGATCCTGCTCCAAGTATGTAGCATTGTTATGTGACTTCATCGAAACTTCCAATTATGAAGAAGCGATAGAACGGAAAGAATGGAAGGATGCTATGATCGAAGAGTATCAATCGATCATGAAAAATGATGTTTGGGATGTTGTCCCAAAACCAGAAGGCAAGTCAGTTGTAACTTCCAAATGGATCTACAAGATCAAGCATGCTGCAGATGGTAGCATAGAGAAATATAAGGCAAGGTTCATGGCTCGTGGTTTCTCACAGAAAGAAGGAATAGACTATGAAGAAACCTTTGCACCTATGGCCAGATACACTTTCATCAAATCGGTACTTGGTCTGGCTGCAGTGATGAAATGGAAGATACACCAAATGGATGTCAAGACTGCTTTCTTGAATGGTGTAGTAGAAGAGGAAGTGTATGTGGAGAAGCAACTCGGTTTTGAGACACATGAAAGGGAGTCTCATGTGTGTAGATTGAAGAAATCCCTATACAGTTTGAAACATGCACCCAGGACATGGTACGGAAGAATTGATAGCTTTCTATCCAGTTTAGGCTTTACCAAGAGTAAAGCAGATTCCAACCTTTACTACAAGGTTGAAGATGGCAACCCAGTGATGCTCCTACTGTATGTAGATGATATGTTTGTAACAGGTATGGATGGGTTGATTTCTGATATGAAGAGAAAGCTTGCTACCAAATTTGAAATGAAGGAATTGGGTATGATGCATTATTTTCTAGGCATGGAGGTGTGGTAGAATGTGGATGGAATCTCCCTCGGACAAGGGAAATATAGAGTAGAGATCCTGAAGAGGTTTGGAATGATGGACTACAAGGCTATGGCCACACCTCTGGCATTGAACCTAAAGCTATTGAGTGATGCTTCATCAGAGACGGTTGATGCTATGATGTATCGTCAAATGATTGGGTCATTGATGTACCTAATGAACATGAGACCAGATATTTGCTTTGCTGTGAACACCTTGAGCCAGTTCTTGACAGATCCGAGACATGTTCACTTGATTGCTGCAAAGCATATTCTGAGGTACCTAAAGGGTACAGTTGATTATGGGCTCAAGTATGAGGCGAGTCAGAAGATTAACCTAGAGGGTTATGTTGATTTAGATTGGGAAGATAGTGCCATTGGTAGGAAGAGCACTTCAAGGTGTTGCTTCAGTATGGGTTTTGGTGTGATCTCCTGCTTTAGCATTAGCAGGAAGCAATCCCATGTGGCACTGAGTACAACTGAAGCAGAGTATGTCACAGCTTGTTCAGCTAGTTGTGAGGCAGTATGGCTGAGGAAGCTACTATCTGATTTATTTGATCTCCAGTTGGATGCTACTTGTATACATTGTGACAACTAGAGTTGTGTGAAGTTGTCATAGAACCCGGTGTTCCATGATAAGTTGAAGCATATCGAGATCAAGTATCACTATATCAGGGATATGGTGCAAAGGGGAGTAGTGAAGCTTCAGTATGTTGCAACGAACGAACAGATAGCTGATGTGTTGATGAAGCCATTAGCCAGAGTGAAGTTTGAGTACTTCAAAGAGAAGTTTGGTGTTCTCTAGATCGAGGTCCCTTCCAAGGGGAAGTGATGAGTCCGTGAGCCATTCTGACATGGTGAGAGGATTGGTTCCTTCCATGGTCAGATGTAAGGGCTAAGGCATTCTATCATGGTGAGAGGATTGGTTCATTCCATGTCAGACATGAGTGTTGAGACATTCTGATATGATTATAGGATTGGTTCCTAATGATCAGATATAAGGGCTATTTCCATTCTTGGAATGGAGGTGCCTGGTCAATTACAAGGAATACTTGGTCTAGGACTGAGGGCCATTCTGATATGACTGTAGGATGTGTTCCTACATGATCAGATGTGAGTGCATGGCCATTCTGATGTGATTGACTGATGTGTTCCCACATGATCAGATATAAGGGTTGTTTCCATTCTCTTGGATCCTATGGAGGCACCTGATCAGTTACCAGGAACCCTCAACCTGGGGTTGAGATCCCTTCTGACATGGTTGTGGGATGTGTTCCCCCCATGGTCAGATGTAAGTGCAGAGCCCTTATGACATGGTTGCGGGATGTGTTCCCCCCATGGTCAGATGTAAGTACAAATCCCTTCTGACATGGTTGCGGGATGTTTTCCCCCCATGGTCAAATGTAAGTGTAGAGCCCTTCTGACATGGTTGTGGGATGTGTCCCCCCCATGGTTAGATGTAAGTGCAAATCCATTCTGACATGGTTGCGGGATGTGTTCCCCCCATGGTCATATGTAAGTGCAGATCCCTTCTGACATGATTGTGGGATGTGTTCTCCCCATGGTCAAATGTAAATGCAGAGCCTTTCTGACATGGTTATGGGATGTGTTCCCCCCATGGTCAAATGTGAGTGCAGAGCCTTTCTGATGTGATTATAGGATTGGTTCCTACATGATCAGATGTAAGTTTTGGGTATGCCTTTCTGACATGGTTGCGAGATGTGTTCCCCCCATGGTTAGATGTAACTGCTAGATCGGCCATTCTGACCTGGCGTCAGATATAAGCACTGAAGAAGACCTACATGGAGGCTAGGCCTACAACCAACATGAAAAAGGGTTGGCTCTGTAGAACTTCCTGTGACGAGAAGAATCATGAGATAGCACCCGTGATGATCCAATGATGATGATCCAGCAGTGATGATCCAGATCCAGTGATGATCCAAATCCAATTATGATGCCCAGTGATGATCCAGATAGAGTGATGATCCAAATCCAGTGATGATGATCTAGATAGAGTGATGATCCAGATCCAGTGATGATGATCCAGATCCAGTGATGATCCAGATCCGAAGATGAAGATGACTTGAAGATGAAGATGACTTGAAGACGAAGATGACTTGAAGATGAAGATTACTTGAATACAAATATGACTTGAGGATGCATATGATGAGATTATCTAGAGAAGAATACCAGTGATGTAAATTGTGTCGAGAGAATACCTTCCTAGTTAAGTGGGAGTGTTGATGTAATTGTAACGTCAGAATGTATTCACTTGCATTTCTTATATATTGTAACCCGATGTTTATTTCGGGATGTACTTGAGTCATGTCATGCCCCGATGTTCCTATGAGGAGGTTCTATAATGTAAACAAGTCATGCCAAGTCATTGTGGGTAACCCTACTATTGATCAAGGGTTAAAGTCCCCGCAGTTCCGGGGCACTAGGGTTATTAGACTCACCTAGTGAAGTCGGCCCTAGTTGGGTTTAGTCAAGTCAGGAATTAGTATAAATAGAGAGCGAGCCTCTCTATTTATCACACACTCACTCACACTTATTTGTAGCGCATAGTTGAGGCAAAGAAAGACACTGGGGCAAGGAAGAAAGAGGTTACTGCTGTCGAGAGATCATCTTACTGTTTTGGGGTTTTACTTTTGGTGTTGATTCTATCTCTGAGGAAGTTGCGGGGTTTTCTCCATTTATGGTTTCCCTGAGGAAAAACAATGTTTTCATTGTCTCTTGTGTTTGATTGTTGTGTTTGTTGTTCTCTCAGTTAAAGATCCTAATGTTATGCTAGCTTAATGTTGAAAATCTAATAGACAATAGATAACTCAACTGTCTGAGTATAAGGCAGATCCAAACAAGATCTATCTAGCATTACTATTTTTCTTTAATTATTGTTCATTAGTTAAACTTGATTGTAATTTTGTTATTGTTTATGTTTTGTACATTTGATTCGATAACTCATATCAAGGACCAACTTTAACGAAGTGACCAGTGGAGTGTTAAAGTTGAAAGAGATGAAAATTATGTTTGAATTTATTACATCAGTACTTTTCTAGATCTAGCTTTCTTATTTACTTATATTTATATAATGATGATAAAAATATATGTGACAATATATATTTGGAGAGATAAAAGATTAAATTCATTGGTATTGTTGGTCCTATGGGTAGAAGGGGTTTTTTCTCCACCTTTACGGTACACCTTTTTCTTATGTTTTATTTTGGTAACCACCCTAAAACCAAGGGTTTACTAAGTGAAAATTCTAAAAGACTTTCTAAGTTTATATATTATGTCAATAACTTCACTCTTGGAGCATCTTGGCTTGAAAGAAGTATAGATATCATATTTATTGGATGAATAGGGTTATTGTTGTTGTAAAGTTGAGTGAATCGAAATTGATAATGCATCTCAAGGACCAAATTTAACATAATGACCAGTGGTGTGTTAAAGTTGAAAGAGATGAAAATTATGTTTGAAATTATTACAACAGTACTTTTTTACCTAGTTTTGTATTAGAGTCATAAATTATTCTTTAGGTACTAGGTTCCACATTGATCACTTGACCCCTCATGGAAAACAACAACCATAAACCTCACTATTGATTTAAGGAACACTTCTTGAGAAATACATGGGTGAGATGTAATATTGAATGATGTATGACATGGTGCAAGCAAAACCAAACATGTATTTGTCAAATATGTCTTCCTCAATTCGAGGAGATTTTAGGAAGACAAGAGGAAAGTGAGACATCTACAAGTTCTACAACAGGTATATCAAATAGATGTCAAAATATCAAAAGAAAATTCCAAAGATGCATACAATTTTTTCTCATTGAAGGGGGGTCATGTTCTTATGAAGATGAGACCATAGGCGAAATCAAGGCACCCTTGAGGTACAAAGATATAGTTAAATAATGGGTACCCAAGGATATTCCTCAACTAAACATAAATTTTTATGTGAATGAGAGGATATATCGAATTGCACCACCGTCATTACATGGTTTGGGGTTGTTTTCCATGGATGGCATAATGGTTAGTTACAGAAAATGTATTGAATTGATGGAGTATGTTGGACCTTGTTACAACTACATAGATTGGATGTGACTGCTCCAATATAAAATAAGTATGCGTGGATACATATTTTCTACAAATTATTTACAGGTGAAAGACATGGATCAAAATAAAGGAGCGATGGTGTACATTGACGAAGGCCAAAAGCTATATGGAATATTGTGGGGTTTATAAAAAGTACATAACCAGGGTATACACTTAAGAAACCTAATTGCATATTTGAGGGGCATGAAGGAAACCATGTTTTTGTGTGTCATTAAATCAATATTTGCAGGGGAAGAGTTGCTTATTAATTACAATTTGAATCAAACATATACAAACACAGTCACTATTGGAGATGTACCTTTAATAATTTACCCAACCTTTAATTAATGAATCTAATATCTTATGTATTTTTTGGTAGTCTATTGTTCTATTTTAGTTAAAATTTTCTATATTTAAGATGCAGGGTAAAGATCAGGGAATTTCCTCAAAAACTTATCAGAGGAGTACACCTGCATCCTCGAGCCAGCATGTATACATCATTGTAATTGTACAAATATAATATGAACATTTTTTTTGTCAGTATAATCATTCTGTTTAGATAATGTTATCTATGTTTTTGTTGCAGGGTGTTGATCAAGGTAGCTCCCTACCAGCAGTAGATCAAACAGTACCTACCTCGAGGAAGCAGGTATACTTCATTGTTATTTTACTACTATAATATGCAGAATATGTATTTTTATTATTTATTTTCATTAGTATATTGGTTTCATTTATATAATCAATTATGTATTTTTCATCGCAGACAAGTGATCAGGGAATCTCCTCGACAGTTCATCAAAGGAGTAAAACATCCTCGAGGAAACAGGTAATCCTCATTGTAATTTACTACTATAATATGTGCAATATGTTTTATTATTACTTACTGTTCTTAATTATATTGGGTTCATTTCAATATTGAATTATGTGTTTTTCATCAGAGTCAAGTGATTTTTTTTTCGTGAGTACACTAGTTTCTTTTCGATAATGTTTTATTCAATTAATTGTTGCTGGGAAGTGATCGGGGAAATTCCCCAACTATTGATCAAATGAGTAAATTCTCCTCGAATCGACAGGTATACATATTTCTAATTGCACAAATATAATATGACCAATATGTTTTCTATGTTAGGTATTTTTCTTGTGTATATTTCTTTCATTATGATAATGTTTTCTACATTCTTATTGTAGGGTGATTATCGAGGCAAGACCCCAATTGTCGATAAGATGAAATCATCCTCGAGGAAACAGGTATATGTAATTGTAATATTTGAAACATAACATGAGCAATATATTATTTTATTATGTTGTTTTCCTCAATATATTGCTTTCATTTTACTAGTAATGTTTTATATATTTTGGTTATAGGTTACTAATTCATCATTTGATCTAGCATCAGATAAATCAATTGATATTGGTGTGGATGAGATCATGCATGATGTTAACATTCGTTCTTCTATAGAAACAATTAAAATGATAAATACAACCTTAAAAAAAAATAATGAGGATATCATTCGTATATTATTCATTCAACCACAGACAAATGAGATTAAAGAAAATGTTGATGTTTTGGTGAATAGATCTAAAGCCTTAAAAATAAGTTGTAGTATATTGAATTATAAGATAAATTCATTTATTATTTTATAATTTGTACTTTTATATGACCATGAACTAACAATTTATTTGTATCTACAGGATTTTTTGTGCCCACAAACTAGTGGTGAGTTTGGTGTTGGTATTAGTGATGCTCATGGAGAGTCGTCAAATGAGCATATGACTCCACTTGCATCACATGTGTCATTGTTGTTGACCGAAAAATCGACGACACAATCTGCGACACCCTTGATTCCATATGTGAGTGCAACTGCGAGTGGCTGATGCATGGCAAATAATATAGAACAAGGGGTCAATGCAGAGATTAGCAATGATAATTCTCAAGCAACATTTCCTGGATCTTCCCATGTCACTATCATGGGTACACTGGAGATAACATTTTTTGTGGACGACAATATTGTTCCCAATAATATAGAGAATATCCTAGGTATTTATATATTGTTTAATTTATTATTTGTAATTTTCATGTAATACTATCGAAAAACATTGTTTTACAACTAATGATGACATCATCGTCTTGTAGGAAATGATTTCTTTTTTATAAACATATAAATGATCTCTCATTGGAGATATTTGGGCCCACCATCCGTACAAGGTGGGATAAACAAACACAAAATTTAAAATATGAGCTCACTAATCGCATGGTTGGGATGTTCGGTAGTGAGACCTTCAATAGAGAGGAGGTCCTAAAGAAGGCTGAAAAACATATGAAGATTGTGAGGGACCAATTTAGGGTTCATCTAGAAGGAAACCCTA
Source organism: Pseudotsuga menziesii (assembly GCA_001517045.1). Lineage (NCBI taxonomy): Eukaryota > Viridiplantae > Streptophyta > Pinopsida > Pinales > Pinaceae > Pseudotsuga > Pseudotsuga menziesii. The sequence goes on from LPNX011216655.1 coordinate 159,865, forward strand.
TGTATGAGCTCCCTCCAATGATTCCAACAAGAGAGTGAAAATCCCTAGTAGAAGATGTAAAGGAGAGTGATTTGAGAAAAGAAGGAAAGCTACCGCAAGGCACAAGAAGGTATGCAATACATAGTTTCAACAATGTAATTATAAACCTTATTATTATTAATTTTTAGATAAAATTTGAAACATGTAACATATTTCAAACTTTTCATAGGTTGTTAGACACATCAGAGGCCACCAAGTCTAGACAAGAAAAAATTGGACAACACAAGCTTGGGCCTGGTGGTTATTCCAATTTGGCACCACAAATTGTAAGTGTTAAAAAACCAATATTGCATCCAAAAGAAAATTTGCAAATAAATTTTTTTTTATTGATACAAATATGCAGGTCAATCGATTCAATGAAGTACACAGAGAGGAAGACTTGAAACTTGGCTTCTAGCATGGATTTGGAGCTATTGTTGAATGCCGAAAAATATTGTCTAGGAAAACAAAGTATTTCGGTGATCCATCTTGCGTGCCACAAACACATCAGAGACCACCAAGTCTTGACAAGAAAAAATTGGACAACACAAGCTTGGGCCTGGTGGTTATTCCAATTTGGCACCAGAAATTGTAAGTATTAAAAAACCAATATTACATCCAAAAGAAAATTTGCAATTTTTTTTTTTTATTGATACAAATATGCAAGTCAATCGATTCAATGAAGTACACACATCAGAAGGCTTGAAACTTGGCTTCTAGCACGGATTTGGAGCTATTGTTGAATGCTGAAAAATATTGTCTAGGAAAACACAATCTTTCGGTGATCCATCTTGCGTGCAGGTATATAAAATCAATGAATTTTATTTAAGAATGATTACTTGTGCAGTCTATTCATTATAATTATTTAAAATAAAATATTGACTCAAATTTGACCAGTAAATCAACAATCCACCTAATGTCGAGGATGGAGGAAAATCTATCGAAGGTCATGCTTTGAATCCAAGTAATGAATGAATTCATATGAAACAATTTAAAAATTTTCATTTCAAATCGTGAATATCAATTGTACTCATTTTTCAACTACAAAGAATGTAGAAGCTCATACTATACCAGATGAGCTTATACAGGGAAATGAAGTCCAAGATGTGGCCACAATAGGTAAAAAAGACCTATGTAATATTTTTTTAATGAAAAACTAGTCATTATAAATTCATAAGATATCATTTTAACATTTTTACATTATTGCGTCAAATCCCGACCCCTTGCAGCAACATCCATGTTGTGAGTACTCTACTAGGAAGAAAGTATGACAAGTTGTAGATGCGATGAGAGCTTAATGACAAGTTGTAGTAGATGATTTGCTTGTTGATTTTATATAAAAAATAACTAGAAAGAAGTGACTTAATAAACACTATCTATACTTATTTTTTATAATAAATTAAATCCACATTTTTGCATATAAATTTAATATTTTTGTTCTAGTACAAGCATCGGGTATGGGGAATTGAGAATGATGTGAGGGGTGGTAGGGGCCATAAGAGTTTCTTCCTTCACATGTCTAACCTTGATCAGTACTGAATAATTTATTCAATTCGTTTAATCTGGGAGAAAACTCCCCTTGATCAAACAAATCAACATCAAATTCAAGTTTGAATTCCTTGTTGTTCCAAATCGAGGGAAGTTTGATCCAATATTAGGCGTCTCCAATAAATTATTCTTGAAACCAAGAGGATTTTATTCATGAGTGTTAGTTTGTTCTATCAATTTTTTAGTTCATTCTCATCGAGTAAGTCGAAGATGATGAGGGGCCAGTCCAAAAACAAGGCTAAGAAGGTGATGGGAAGCATTGTAAAGTTAAAGTTGGCATTCTCATAAAAATGCATCTTAGACTATTAAATAATTGTACAAATATGGCTTGTATTGATTTTCTATATATTAATGGAGGTTGAATGATTTGGAACTGTAAGCACTACACAAACTGAACAATGGCTGGGTTGTGCTGAGGGGAGGTATGTTGTTTACAATTTCATTCCAGATTATGTTCATGTTATGTATTTCATGCCATATTATGTTCATGTTATGCATTTCATTCCATATTATGTTATGTATTTCATTCTAGATTATGTACATGTTTTGTTCGAAACGGAGCAACTGACATAGTTTCAGCAAAGAAACTGGCGGAGTTTCAGCAAAGGGAATGATGATATTTCAGGAGAAAGTGGAGAACTTAGCGGAGTTTCGGAAAAGGATATGTTGGAGTTTTGGCAAGGAATATGGCAGAGTTTCAGCAAAGATATGGCGGGGTTTTAGAGAAACATATTTCAAAGAGGAATTACTGTCTTAGGCCTTTTGTAAGAGCTGCTTCATATGACTTATTGCATGTTTCTATTAGAACAACCAAACTCATGTGTCTTGTCCTTGCATATGGAGTGGTTTGACATATATAAATTATGTTCAGTTATCTACAAAACGCGTCCTATTTTTTCCACATTTACAAATTTTTGTACACATTATTTTTTTGGAAGGTCCAAAAGTTATATTTTGTTTGGTTTCAAAACATGAACAATTATGTTTACTTATGGTAATTGTAGAGTACATTATATCTAGTAATTTTAGATTGTTATTATATCTCTCATCATGACATCTTGATGTTTTTCCTAGAAGAAAAGTATAGTGGGTCAGTGATCTCTATTTCTTTACTGTAGTTCCTAACTTCTATTATCAACCAGTTTATGTCAGTGTTGATGTTTAAGGATACATTAAAATGAGACTGAAGAACATGTGTTTTAGAATGGAGACAAAGGTATTGATTTCCAACAATTTATAATGGTTAATTCAATGGAAATATTGAAATATTCACTCGTGCATGTGAATACAAAATATCCGTTTTCATGATATCTTATAACATATGGGTGTGTGTTACAAAGAAAACTTCCTATGGCTTGGGGTAGACCTAAACAGACTGTATGACACCAAAAACCAATAAATTTCCATATGCAATATAGATAAAAAGAGCTAACACTAAGGGATAGAACGTGTACCTTATTTCGGGTGGTTGTAGTAGATCCCCATTGAGCTTTTCAACCACACTTGCACCTACATTCCATTATCAACAATAACGAAAGAGAAAAGCATGATATATGTTGAGTGTTAGGCCTAATATAGAATATATAAAACCAATATGTATAAATTGAAGTAACTACTGTTGGGCACTGTTTTTGACCCCTTTTTGCCTCTTATATAACCCTCATTTCCTTCATAAAACCTCCCTTTTTGACTAAGAGCTTTAAAGTTCATCTATA